>CM062814.1:528566825-528821637 GCA_031772625.1 Pinus tabuliformis | reverse complement strand
TTCTCTGCTCTTGGCTTTCTGCCTTAACTAACTATCCTTGCTTTCCTTTGTTTCTGTCAGTTTGTGGCTTTAAAGCCAATCTGCTTTCTGACTGTTCGTTTCTGCTTCCCGACGCTTTGGTTCTTCTGCCTCTGTCCGTTTGAATTCCTCTGTTCGGCGTCATCATCACTATGTAAGCCTTACAGGGAGGTGGCCACCTGTTTCATAATGAACTGAGTATCAGTTCTCTTGGAAATATTTGAACAGTCGTTATTTCCGTTTAACTCCCAGATTGCCCGCGAACATGATTCCTCTGCCAACTCATCGTTCATGTTGGACTTCAAACCTTTATACAACTCAATCTATTTACCCTGTTGAATCCAGTCATCCGTCCGGTTGCATGTCCGCCGTCGATCTGGAGCCTCCATATCCTACAGTCTCCGACCATATCGGGCGGGTAATTTGCATGACGTTTACCTGTTCGATGTGAGCGGTTTTCTCTCTCTTCTGTCGGACGCGTGGCACCTAGTGTGTGGCATCGGGCAGGACTCGGTTGAAACCGCTTACTGCTCAAAGGCCTTTCGATATCCTGCCGGTTTTCGTGTGGGACCTACCTCTGACGGAATCGGCGAATTCTGTACGATTTTTTACTTTTCGGATCTGGGTCGCTCGGGGCTTTTTCTTCTCCGAGGGGTTTGCCCGACGATATGCGATTAGCGACTAGCGACCGATTAGCGACTAGTCGTTAATTGCATATCAGAAACCTCCCCCATTTTTAAAAAAGACTTCCTGTTTTGTTGTTTCGTGGTAGTGCGCATTACCATGGGCCAAGAGTCTGCGCGCTTAACCGAGGTCCTCGTTGCTCGACGCTGCTCACAAATTACAACTGTTCGAGGATATATCTGATAAGCTCAACCTTTGTAAGACTTTGAAACTTCGGCATGAATTTTACAGAGTTATGAAAACTTAGAGAGTTCTTTAGGATCCGATTCAGATCACGGCCTTCCCACTGAAAAATCTTTTGAACCACCAAAAGTTGGTTTTTAAGCGTCAATCAAGTGAGGGTACAGATTCCTTGCTTGCCCAATTTCTATCCATTTCGCACTGCCTGGTTTTGAACCTTCGAGTCCAATCCTCAGGTATTCAACATCTCCCCTGCACGTAGTTCTCACCTTCCTGTCCAGAACTATATCTTCCTGCAACTCATTGAGATATTCAGATAACAGATCATCAACAGAAGGTAATTGACTCTGCTCTTCGGGATCTTCAATCAATGAAGGTTCAAATAGTCTCAAGCTGTCTGCATTAACAACTGAGTAGATGTGCATGTAAGCTAGTAAATAAAGGCGAAAGGCATTCTCACCAATTTTCTCAAGTATTTTGAAAGGTCCATACCTTATTGGCTTCAGCTTCTTACCTTCACCTTGCATTCTGTCTTTGTTGATATATGGCCAGACTTGATCACCAACTTGGAAACTATGCTCAATCCGATGCTTATCATGCCTTGCCTTGTACTTGGCTTGGCTATTTTCTAGTTGTTCTTGTACTGTCTGGTGAATCTCCTGCATTTGTTCGATGAACTTGGTTGCCTTGTCCACATCATTGTGTCCATCAACCGCTATTTCTTTACCAAAGACAAAATCCAAAGGAGACCTTGGTGTGAAACCAAAACATGTCTCAAAAGGAGATCTCTATGTAGAAGAATGTTTAGCTTGGTTGTAAGCATGTTGCACATAACATAAATATTCATCCCAAAGCTTCGGATGCTTGCTCCAATAGCCTCTGAGCAACTAGATCACTATCATGTTGACTACTTCTGTTTGGCCATCTGTTTGCGGATGAAAAGTTGTGCTCTTCTTTAGTCTGGTGTCCATCAATTCCCACAAACTTGACCAAAATTTCCCAACAAATCGAGTATCTCGATCAGATATAATAGAAGTGGGTAATCCAAAATGAACCCATACATGCTGAAAGAACAACTTTGTAGTTTGTTCAGTTGTAATCTGTTTGTTACAAGATATTAAAATACATATTTTGTTGAACCTATCCACAACAACATATAAATAGTCATGACCTTTTCTAGATTTAGGCAGTCCCCCAACGAAGTCCATAGAAACACTTTCCCAAGGATGAGAAGGAACTAGTAGTGGAGTGTACAAGCCTAGTTTTCTATTGTTGGGTTTGCTTTTAGCACACATGGTACACCCTCTTACATATCTAGAAATTGTCTCATCCATTTTTGGCTAATAACAAAATCTTTGCAGTTGTGCAACTGTTTTACTTATACCAAAGTGACTTGATATTAGAGAAGTGTGTGCTTCTCGAATTATCTTTACTCTTTCTATTTGAGGAATGCATAACTTTCCCAAATGATATAAGAGTTGGTCTTTAACTTGATAATCCAATTCTTCTACTTGTTTGCCATGACTTAAAGTTGCATATACATCTTTAAAATCTATATCTTGAGCATACTGTTCAATGTAGCTTTCATGCAATACTGAATTATGCTTAAGTATAGTGGATGCATTTATGATTGGTCTGGACAACATATCTGCAACTTTGTTGTGTATGCCCTTTTTATATCTGATGACAAGATGAAACTGTTGTAGAAAACCCATCCACCTATAGTGTCTTGATTGTTGCAACTTAGTTTTTGAGTGCAAATATTGAAGTGGTTGATGATCAATGTGTATAACTGTATCTTTGCCCATTAAATAATGTTTTCACTTTTTCACACTCTGTACTAATGCATACAATTCTTTATCATATGTGGGATAGTTAACTACTGCAGAATTAAAATTTTCAGAATGATAACATATGGGTTTACTGTTCTGCATCAACGCTGCTCCCATGGGATAGTCACTAGCATCCGTTTCAATCTCAAATGGTCTTTGAAGATCGGGCAGTGCTAGTATTGGTGTTGTACAAATTTTTTCTTTTAAGGTGTCGAAGGCTTTCTGTTGTTTGCCTCCCCACTAAAACACCTTGTTCAATCTTGTTAAAGCATGTAAGGGAGCTGCAATCAAGGAAAAGTTAGAAATAAACTTTCTCCAATATTGTGTTGCTCCTAAGAAGCTTCTAACTTCTATAGCAGATTTGGGTTTAAGCCAGTTTACAATGGCTACAACCTTAGAGGGATCTATCTTCAATTCACCAGCCCCTACAATATGACTCAAATAATTCAAAGATGTTTTGCCAAATTCACATTTTGAGAGCTTAACATAAAGATTCTCTTTTTTCAAAACATCTAGAGTCTGCTTGACATGCTTTAAATGTTCTTCCCATGTTTTACTAAATATAAGAATGCCATCCAAATATACAATGACAAAATCATCAATAAAAGGTCTGAGTACATCATTCATTATTCTCATGAAAGTAGCAGGAGCATTAGTTAAGCGAAAAGGCATAACCAACCACTCATACAATCCCTGCTTTGTTTTGAAAGTAGTCTTCCATGCATCTTGCTCTGCAACTCTGACCTGATGATAGCCACTATGCAAGTCCAACTTGGAAAAATAAATAGCTTCTTTCAACTGATCTAATAGATCATCTATGCGAGGAAGGGGATAATGATTTTTTATCGTTATCTTATTCAGTGCTCGATAATCAATGCACATTCTCCATGAGCCATCTTTCTTTCTCACCAAGACAATTGGAGACCCACAAGGCGATGTGTTAGGTCTTATGAACCCTTTCTCGAGCAGCTCTTGTACTTGCTTCTTGATTTCTGCATTCTCTAAAGCGGACAACCTGTACATTCCAATGTTATGCAATGGAGCATCTTGCCACAAGTTAATATCATGTACTATTTCCTTTTTGGGTGGCAGACCTTTAGGTTCTTGAAATAGTATATCATATTCTGAAACAACTTTTTCTAAATCGGCTTGTTGTTTAGCATTACAACCCTCAAATACATTGGTTTTATTAGGTTTCTTTTCCTTTACAACCATCAGTAAAAATTGTTTGCATGAATTTACAATTCTTTTTATCTGTGCTGAGTCTATGAGAGTATAATTATTCTTGAGTTTATGAGCTCTTACAATATATTCGATTCCATCTTTAACGAGTTGATACTTGTTTTCAGCTCTATAGAAAATAATTTTTCTATCATACAAGTAAGGACTTCCTAAAACAATTCCACATATATCCAAGGGAATAATATCTGACTCAACCTCATCTACAAATGTTGACCCAAAAGAAAACCTAAGTTTACATTGTCTAGTCACTTGTAGCTGTGCTTTATCACATAACCAACCTAATGGATATGGCTTTTTGTGAGGTGTGGTTAGTAATCCCAACTTCTTTACAATTGCTTCAGAAATTAAATTTACTTGTGAGCCATTATCAAACAAAGTATCAATCTTTTGATGCTTGGAAACAACTCGAATATGAAAAAGCTCATGTCTTTTCCTATGATTTTATTCATTATCAATAGATTGTGCAGAATTACTAGTAGATGCTTCATAATTTTTACCTTTTATACCTGTGGCTGCAATGGTTATTTCATCTCCTGAATTTGACCCCAAATCCTTTTGAATAGCTACAGCAATCTTCTTCTTCTTGCCATCACACTTCTTGGGTTTCAGCTCCGGATGCAGAATCCAGCAGTGTTCATCATCATGCCCATCCTTCTTATAGTGAATGCATGAAGATTTGGTCTTTTGTACAGTATTTGTCTTCCTCTCTTTCCATTTCTGTTTTCTTTTCTCCTTATTCTTTCTTGCAGTGGGTTTTGATGATCCCCCAACTTCTGGGTTCACATTCTTGCCTCTAGCCTATAGATGTGTAGCTTGAATAGATACCTCATCCATGCTAGTGGGATTAAACATGAGAATTGTGTGCCTTAAGTAGCTGTGTAGACCACCTATATACTTCAACAGAGTTTCAGGTGAGTCTAAAGAAATTCCTAGAATCAAAGCTCTTTTCCTAAATTCTTGAGTGTAACTTTGTACACTTTTCCCTTTTAATTGTCGAAGAGTTTGCCAACTCATCATGGCTTGCTGCATATAAGCTAGTGGATAGAACTATTTTTTAATTGCAAAAACAAATTCACTCTAGACAGAAAGAATTTTACCATGCTTCACGTCAGCTTGTGTCCTGCCTTCCCACCATACCAAGGCAGTGCCTCCAAGGCGTAGGCTGGCCAGCTGAATCTTACTACTGTCTGAATCAATGCTCTACACCCTACAATAAACATCAATCTGTCTAATCCAATTATCCAGCTTCTCTGCATTCAACTCTCCATCATATATTGGTAAATCAAATTTAACATCTAATTTAATCAAAGATGTCTTCTTTTTGTTTTTAGGGCTACTAGGAGGTGTGGGAAATTTTTCTTCTTCCCCTTTGCCTTTAGAGTGGTCATGGAGGAGAGATTCTTCTGCTCCTTTATCTTGTTTGGAGTTTGATGCATCTTCCTCTCTACCTTTCTTAAATTCTCTATACATTTCCTCTACCATGGCTCTCATGGTCAGGAAATTATCCATGAACTAAGGGTTTGATTCCAAGGGACTTTCTTCTGACATTTTCCTCTTAGGATAGACTCTTCCAGTTTCAGGGTTAGTTTCAACCAACTCTCCTTCTCCTAATTTAAGCTTTGATCAAGTTAGCATTCAACAACAAAATCCAGCGCAAGCTTGTCTAACCTTAGTAACCTAGAGCTCTGATACCACTTGATCTGGAATTTATCTAGGACAAAGAATTATAGGTATTACAAACTCATGTGCATGGATGTGTCTATGTTACTTTATGCAACGGATCAATAAGATTGCAAAATACATAAACACTGAAGTAGTTAGAGAAAACATAACAGGCAAACATGTAAACACGACAAGTTTAATAAGGAGTTCACCCATTACAACTGGGCTATGTCTCCTGGTCCAGCCTTCCGTCGTGGCCTCTCTATTATGTTTTCAAAGCAGATTTTTTACAACAGTGAGCTCAATTTGAGTCTCACTCAACAGATATAAATCAGCAGGACTGGACTTGGATCCCCCAAGTCTCTGGATTACATAGACTCTCCTTACTGAAACTCAACCTCTATTGGTCACAGCAGTATGAGCCCAATATGAGACTCATACATGACAGGCCATATACAGAGGAGTTTGCTTGAACCTCTCAAGCCTTCTCTGGAGTACACAGACTCTCTAACTCTCCCTGGCTCTGTCTAGCTCGATGCTGCCCTCAAGTCAGCTCGGCTTCTTCTTTCTGTTCTCTGCTCTTGGCTTTTTGCCTTGATTAACTCTCCTTGCTTACCTTTGTTTCTGTCAATTCGTGGCTTTAAAGCCAATATGCTTTCTGACTGTTCGTTTTCGCTTCCCGATGCTCTAGTTCTCTTGCCTATGTCCGTTTGAATTCCTTTGTTCGGTGTCATCATCACTGTGTAACGCCTTACAGGGAAGTGGCCATCTATTTCATAACAAATTGAGTGTCAGTTCTCTTGGAAATGTTTAAACAGACGTTATTTTTGTTTAACTCCCAGATTGCCCGCGAACATGATTCCTCTGCCAACTCATCGTTCACGCCGAACTTCAAACCTTTATACAACTCGGTCTATTTACCCCATTGAATCCGGTCATCCGTCGGGTTGCATGTCTACCATCGATCTGGAGCCTCCAGATCCTACAGCCTCTGGCCATTTCGGGCGGGTAAGTTGCATGACGTTTACCCGTCCGATGTGAGCGGTTTTCTCTCTCTTCCACCGGACGTGTGGCACCCAGTGTGTGGCATCGAGCGGGACTCGGTTGAAACCGCTTACTGCTTGAAGCCTTTCCGATATCCTGCTAGTTTTCATGTGGGACCCGCCTCTGACGAAATTGGCGAATTCCGTACGATTTTTGACTTTTCGGGTTTGGGTTGCTTGGGGATTTTTCTTCTTTGAGGGGTTTGCCCGGCTAATCGCATATCAGAAACCTCCCCCATTTTTCAAAAAGACTTCCTATTTTGTTGTTTCGTGGCAGCACATGTTACCATGGGCCAACGGTCCGTGTGCTTGACCGAGGGTCCTCGTTGCTCGGCACTGCTCACAAATTACAACTGTTCGAGGATATTTCTGATAAGCTCGACCTTTGTAAGACTTTGAAACTTTGCATGAATTTTACGAAGCTATGAAAACTTAGAGAGTTCTTTAGGATCCGATTCGGATCACTTGTATTAAATGCATTGATTTCAGTGTAGATGGTAATTTCTAATCATATTTGTTTGTTTGCACCAGATACGTTGATTTCAATGTAGATGTTGATTTCTAATAATATTTGATTGCTTGCACTAGATGCATTCATTTCAATGTAGATGATTTCTAATCTTATTTGATTGCTTGCACTAAATGCATTGATTTCAATGTAGATGGTGATGTCTAATCCTATTTGATTGCTTGCACTAGATGCATTGATTTCAGTGTAGATGGTGATTTTTAATCCTATTTTATTTCTTTCACCAGATGCATTGATTTCAGTATAGAAGTTGGTTTATAATCCTATTTGCTTACTTGCACTAAATACATTGATTTTAGTGTAAACGTTGGTTTATAATCTTATTTTCCTACTTGCACTAGAAGCATTGACTTCAGTGTAGATGTTGGTTTATAATCTTATTTGTTTACTTGCACTAGATGCATTGATTTGAGAGTAAATATTTTTTTGTTAATCTTATTTGATTGCTTGCATTAGATGCATTGGTTTAAGTGTTGATGTTGATTTGTGACTTGATGTAATTGGATGTATGATGGTACATTAATTTTAAAGTGATTAGATTAACATTGTGCATTGATTGCAATGTAAGCACAAAAAAGTATTGACAATGTACATTGATTTTTCTGTTATAGAAATTCAACCTATTAATATTGGAGAGAAAGAGAGACAAGGTATGATTTTTACTACAATAGCTCAAGCTAAAGATTTAAATGGTTTATGATTTAACCTACCCTTTTAATATAATCAATATGAAAAGATGACAAAAGTAACAAGGGTGACAATAATGATAGTAGAAGAAAATAGTTTGAGATTAATCACAATGAAGACTATTTATAATTTATTATATTCTTATTGTTCACATTTTCTATCATGCAACAATATTACATTGTCACTTTATATTCAAACTTTGTATTTCATCATTTTTCATCATTAAGTTATTAACAATATTTATCATCTCAACAAACTAAGGTAACTAAGCAAATTTAAAATTAAATTGAATAGATTAATCTGAGATATATTTAGCATATTTAAAACGATTATATTAATATTAGATGAATTTAAATATTATTGATAAAATTAATGATATGTTCGTTAGATTTTCTTTGGCCGCACACGACTGAAACCAGCCTAGATTCATCTTAACTCTGGATCTATAAAGCGCCGAGAGGGATCAAATCTCTCGAGGTGCAAACCTTTTCCACCTCAAGAGATTTGATCCCTCTCGGCACTTGATAGATCCAGAGTTAAGATGGATCTAGGCTGGTTATTTACTATTAAGGATTTCAGTGTTTCTAATTGGATATACATGTGACATTTGTGTGGGTGGATAATTTGTTTTGTCTATTTGTGTGGGTTCAAGTCTCTAGGGACATGTTTGTGGCATTTATGAAATAGTTGTATCTAGTGTAATAGTGGTAGCCTATATTTCAAAGTTATCGATTCTCTAGAAATTCTTGTTTTGGTTAAAAATAATAATAATATCATTACCAAACAAAATGATTAATGAAATTTAGACAACAAAATACATCAACTATTTAAAATGAAAGACATGCAATTAGAAATGATGATAAGTCCTTTAAAAAAAACTCAAAAGGAATTTTCATATGTTAATTTAAAAAAAACAATGGTATGTTCTATGCTTGTAATAATTACTTCAATGTCCTTTAGTTAGCCCAATGACAATTTCCAATAGCAATCACATTGACAGTAACTGTAGATAGAACATGAATAATAAAAGCAGAAGACAAGCCAAGGCAAGAGAACATAAGGATTTGGCGAATGCTAGGTAAAAACCTCAAGACGGGGAAAGCCCTTTAATCAATTCTTATTATTATTATATCAAATGTTCAGCAAAGAAAGAGTACAATAAAGTCAAAATTGACTTGCCAATAGATTATCAAACCAACCTTGTCAAATTTGCAATTATGTCCCTAGTCAATAGCAATCAAATCAGCAGCAGTGTGTGCCCTAACCAGTCAATGATCAAGGGTTAAAACAATCCCTTTGCATCTTGATCAAAGTGCATCCAACTCTGCCTCCTTAGTTGGTCAAAGTCAGTCCAAAACAATCAACTTTGGAGCGGTCAAACAAAAGTCAAACCTGCGGTCAACACAGGTTAAACAACTTTGAAAATCTTGGAATTTGAGCCAATGAATGCGATCTTCCCAAATAGAAAGTTTCCCACAAAAATTGCAGTCAAACAACCCTTGGTTAGCGCTGGTCAAACCCTGTATCAGTTCTAAAATTCAGCCTCTTGAAATTCGTCCTCTTTCAACCACATGTGTGAGAGAAGAAGAGTTGCTCTTGCAATTTGTACGACCCAATCAAATGAAGAGAGATAAATGATGAGTAGTGATGATGCCAAATGAGGTAGGAGGTATCTCTTATTTATACAAGTCATTTAGGGTCAAGAGGCATGTCCATTAGGCTTTATGAGCATACATGGTGATGTGGCCAACATTGACAATTTGCACGTGTGGGCTTGACCTCAAAAATATATTTTCCCTTGCCCAATTTTGATAAGCTTTAGGTTGATTTTGGTCTTCTCAAAAAGAGGAATGTAATGCAATAAATCATCTCCATCAAATGAGTTGTCCAAAGTGGAATTCGACCCTTAGTTGCCAATTTTCACACTCCCTCTCAACTAGGGAGAATTCCACCTACTAATATTGTACCATCGATCATCATGCCATCTTGTCATCATGTACCATCTTTGCATCTCGTCTGAACTTTGTTGAACATTGATATAGATGATGAAGAAGAATCGATCAAGAGTGGGTCACAAGACCTTGCCACTCTCCATTAACAAAAGTCAATCCACATAACCAGGGGTAGAACCCCAGTCAAACTTGAGCCCAGATCAAGTTGGTGAACACCATGCATCTTAGAAATAGGGAGCACGAAAGTACACGATGTGTCCATCTATAGTGTTATAGTCCCTATCCACTTTCCCCAACTCATTGACTAGATGAGAGGTATTTCCCAAGAGTCTCGGACTACATGGATAGGATGTATGCTAGTGCACCCATAGGAGAAGGTGAACCACTCATCATATGCAGATATCATCATCTATAAGGGTAGGTGAACCACTCACCCGATGCTCTCATACGTCAACGTGGGGTATCACAAGGGAAGGTGAATCACTCACCCTATAGTTACACATAGCTCTTAGAAGTACCCCAAGCCCCCAAGAGCTTTCAGAGCTCAATGTCCAACTCAAGTATGACCCTCATGGGAGGGTCCTTTGACAACTCCAAGTGTCTCTCGGAAGGTTAAGAATTTGACCTTTCCTAAGGGTTTCGTGAGGATGTCAGTAATCTTCTCATCAACCTTGATGTGTTTAAGCCTTATTGCTCCCCGTTGTACCATATCTCGAATAAAATGGTACATGATATCAATGTGCTTGGAGTGGTCGTGGAACACGGGATTCTCTGAAAGGTGAATCCCACTCTGATTGTCACGATAGATCACAGTGGTATCTAGCACGTGCTCAAATAGCTCGTTGAAGAGCTTCCTCAACCAAATAGCTTCACAACAGGCCATACTAGCAGTAATATATTCGGCCTCTACGATGTTTTAATTTCTAAGTTTAACCCGTTAGAAATTATTCCTGTTCTATCTGATTTATTTCTTCCTACTTGTTCAATTACTTAACAAGTTATTTACAATGTAAATACTGAAAATAAATACAAGCACAGTATCAACACATACAGATCAGTAACTGGAAGTAAACAAGCACACAAGTGACACCGATGTTTTTCGACTAATGTCCCTGGAAAAACCCAATGCGAGAAAACCGGTGCAGCTATTCAGAGGGTTTTATAATTATGTAGTTTCATAATACAACTTGGGTGTCAGAAATGGCTCACCCAACATAGAATGCCCTCGACATTAGTACCTCTCAATCAGAGACAGATATTCTGGCTAAATCACCGGATGAACGATCCCACAGCAACA
Organism: Pinus tabuliformis; assembly: GCA_031772625.1. Classification (NCBI taxonomy): domain Eukaryota; kingdom Viridiplantae; phylum Streptophyta; class Pinopsida; order Pinales; family Pinaceae; genus Pinus; species Pinus tabuliformis. Next base: position 528,810,511 of record CM062814.1, on the reverse strand, counting down.
ATGTAGCTTTTGTTGCTCTGCGTCACTCTGATAGGGACTGTGGCACCCTATCTGGCTCTCTAGCTCCTAGTTTGTCCCACGAAAAATATCCCAGCGCTGCCTCTAGGCTCTAGGTTAGCCTCTCTAGCCCAGCATCAGCCTCTCTGGTCCAGTGTCAACTTCTTTGGGCTCTCATCAACCTCTGGAGCCTCTATGTGTCACATGCTAGCCCTTCTCTGGCTCTGCACAGCTCCTGGCTGCCTCTACGTGGCCACTAGCTGACTCTGCGTCAACCTCTCCCAACATCTACGCTGATCCTCCTGGTACTAACTATGCCTCTTTCCTATGTATTCATTGCCCCTCAGTTGCAACTATGATCACTCAATCAATTTCCTCAACAAACCCTGCCCCAAAAAATCAAGTTCTTGATCTCTCTTCATGTATTCTCCAACTGACCCTCAAGCCTCCTCTTATACTTTTCTTGTTGGTCCATCAACAGTTGATATTAAATCTCTAATCAACGGCTAAGATTAGATTTGGCTTGATCCATGAATTTTGGACCATTCTAACCCAGTTTTATATTAATTCGCATTAATATTTTATTTTTCCTAAGTTTAGACTTAGGAATTCCATTAAAAATATTAAGTATTTTAATATCTCCCAAACTAGTTAGATTCTGCCCAAACCATTTCTGGGTCTTGGAGATCTCATGTGCTTTAGCCTCTCCACCAATTTTCATGGCTAAAGCACATCTGATGCTACCCCAAATCAACACTCCCTCTTAGTGAGGATTGTGCTCTATTAATACTCCTCACTGAGTATCACCCTAATCATCCAGCATCAGTCCCTGTGCTGATGCTAGGCCTCCTTGCCCAACATCCTCTGCACTGTTGCATCATGTACTCCTACCCATGGCCCTGTCACTGCCACTGCTGCATCCGTACGGTAGTTGTCTTTGCATTCATGTTGCTTCCCATGGCCTTGCCACTGCCATTGTTGCATCTGCACTGCATCCCCTCTCATCATGTTGCATCGTGCTACCCATAGCACTGCCACTACTAACTGTTGCACTGCAACTCAGTTACTGAGAAGTAACTGATCCTCCCAATTTTGACATCTCTGTCAGGTTAGAAACACTCTGATGCTGAAGCTCCCTCTCTCACTGACAAGTGCTCCCTCTACTGACCTTTGCGCTGCTGCAACAAATTCATGCATCTCGCACTGCTACCTCACGTTGTCCCGGGACTTCTGCATTGTAGCAATTTTTGTTGCTCCATCTGCATCTGTCTCTACCGACATCTGCCAGTCCTGCTACTCCTCTTCGGGCTCCCGTAGCTAGGTATAATCCAAGAGGTTGGGTACCTCGAGGCTCTTGCCCCTCATCGTCTGTAGTCCATCTGACTACAGCTCAATGTCTCCCCACTTCTTCTCAAGTGGCGCATGAGCACTCATGGCACAGTCGTCATTTGTCTCCACTTCTTTCTCCGCCCTCGCTGGCGCTGCCTTGGTCTCATAAGCCTCTCCCTTGCTCTTATTCATTGGACACTGGTTCACATAGTGACCCAGTTCTCCACAATGGAAGCACTTGACCTTGGAGAGGTCCTTCTTCTTTTGTTTCTCGCAGATGCTAGAGCAGCATCCTCCTCTTTCTCTTTCTTGATTCTGACCCCCTTACCACTACTCCCTACCTTGGTTAGCCGCCTAATCTCTTCTTGATTAAGAGCCGCCCACAGTTCCTCCCAATCTGGAAGGTTAGACATGCCCAGTAAGCTCTAAACAAATACCTCCCAGTCCTCTGAGACTTTGTTCAGTGCGGTCCTCACCAACATCTCATCCGGCGTGGCCCCTATGGAAGTCAACTGGTCCCGGATCTCTGTCAATCACGCGAGGAAGCTATCTATATGCTCTCCCCTCTGCATATGGTATGACCGCAGCTGATTTTCTAGAAACATCTTCCTCTACACGGAAGTATGCTGATACAACTTCTTTAGGGCATCCCACATCTCATTTGTTGTACCCTTCTCGGCAATATGTGGTACCACATGATCCTTGACCCCGTCAAGGATGATGCACTTAGCCCTGGCCATTGCCTCTTCATACTTCTCATTTTGAACTGGGTCAACTAGGATCGCTATCGTTTTCAAGGCGAAGTGCTTGATCTAATCCCTGTCTAAAATGGACAAGATCCTGGCCTTCCAAACTACGAAGTTGTAAGCTTCATCCAGTCTATCCTGATCTCTCAGCCCATTCACTGCCATTTCGCTGCTTCTCTTTCGGCTCTTTCGAGTCTCTCTACTTCCCTCCTGGAAGTCCTCTGATCGACTCGTGATGAGTCTCTCAACTTCCCGTCCGGAAGTTCTCGGTTTGACTCCCTCTAAGCCTCGATTTCCCTTCTGGAACCCCTTTGCTAATGTCGAGATGCCCCACTTTGATCGTTTGTGCAACTGCACCACTGATCTAGATTTCTTGGCTAGAAATCCTTGGCAACAACTCCCTCCTCCTTGGTCTTGCCCTGTTAGGTATTGTTTCGACCACAATACGCCACCAGCTTCACTTTACAACTCACCCATAGCCTCTTATGCCTCAGCAATCTGAAGGTATGAGCCTTTAGTCCTTGTGGAATCCCGACACCAACAAAATCTGCACCTCCTGGCCACAACGTCGATCCTTCCTGACTGAGAAAGATGACCGGGCACTGCGTAGGTCAAGTGTGCTCCTCTCTGCATCAGCGTTGATCCTCCTCCTGGCTCGAACTGATGACGCAGGCTCTGTGCGTCACCCCTTCCTTGTTGCTTTCTGTTAAGAACAGCTTCTGTCACTCGGGACAACTGTTTTTGCTATTGTTACTATGCTCAGATGATGCCTTCAGTTAACCTATGATCTGCAACTTTACTCCCATACCATGTTGTAATTTCTAAGTTTAACCCGTTAGAAATTCTTCATATGCTATTTGATTTATTTCTTCCTACTTGTTCAATTACTTAACAAGTTATTTACCATGTAAATACTGAAAATAAATACAAGCACAATATCAATACATACATATCAACAGCTGAAAGTAAACAAGCACACAAGTGACATCGTTGTTTTTGGACTAATGTCCCCGAAAAAACCCAATGCGGGAAAATCGGTGTAGCTATTCAGAGGGTTTTATTATTATGCAGTTTTAGAATACAACCTAGGTGCCAGAAATGGCTCACCCAACAGAGAATGCCCTCAGCAGTAGTACCTCTCAGTTGGAGACAAATATTTGCGACAAAATCACTGGATGAACAATCCCACAGCAACAATGCAGCTTTTGTTGCTCTGTGTCACTCTAATAGGGACTGTGTCACCCTATCCGGCTCTCCATCTCCTAGTCTGTCCCACGAAAAATCTCCCAGCATTGCCTCTAGGCTCTGCGTCAACCTCTCTGGCCCAGCGTCAGCCTCTCTGGTCCAGCTTCAGCCTCTGGAGCCTCTGTGTCTCACACGCTAGCCCTTCTTTGGCTTTGCACAACTCCTGGCTACCTCTGTGTGGCCTCTCGCTGCTTTGTGTGGCCTCTAACTGACTTTGCATTAGCCTTCCACAGCGTCTGCGCTGATCCTCCCAGTACTAACTCTACCTCTCTGCTATGTATTCACTGCCCCTCAGCTGCAACTCTAATCACTCACTCAATTTCCTCAGCAAACCCTGCCCCAGAAAATCAAGTACTTGATCTCTCTTGGTGTGTTCTCCAACTGACCCTCAAGCCTCCTCTTATACTTTTTTCGTTGGTTCATCAACAACCAAGATTAAATCTCTAATCAATGGCTAAGATTAGATTTGGCTTGATCCATGACTTTTAGACCATTCTAACTTAGTTTTATACTAATTCACATTAATATTTTATTTTTCCTAAGTTTAGACTCCATTAAAAATATTAATTATTTCAATATCTCCCAAACTAGTTAAATTCTGCCCAAACCATTTCTGGGTCTTGGAGATCTCATGTGCCTTATCCTTTCCACCATTTTCATGGCTAGAGCACATCCGATGCTACCCCAAATCAACATACAATGCTTAGAGCAACCGATTTATGCTTCCTACTTATCTAGGAAATTGAAGCAAATCCCAATGAGAAGCAACATCTTGATGTGATATTTCTATCCACCACACTACTAACCCAATACCCATGTAGCATCAAATTCCCTACAGTGTATCTCAACCCATAGTTGATTGTTGCGCAGCGATATCTCAAGAGATTCTTAGCAGCAATCTAATGTATGTGATGAGGATCAGCCATAAATTGACTCAGATTATTTACAGCGAAGCATATGTCCAGACGAGAGTTTACCAAGAACATCAGGGCCCCCACAAGTTATCTATACTCGGAAGGGTTTTCCAATTCGGGCCCAACAACACTTCCACATAACTTCTTGAAGTTGAGCTCCATCAGAGTAGACACATATTTGCAATTCACCATCCCACGTCTCTTTAGCAACTTCACAATGTATTTTCCTTAACAAAGGAAATCTCGCCTACCTTTTTCCAGACCTCTAGGTGTAGGAAGTAATGCATCAAACCTAGGTCCTTCATCTCGAACTCAGAATTCAACTCCCTCTTGCATTGATAAATGAGAAGGTAAACACCAGTCAAAAAGAGATCATCAACATAAAGGACCAAAATAAGAGGCATGTCCTTTTCAACCTTGAAGTATAGGTAAGAAATTTCAATATGATGCTCAGATAGAAAGTTATGACGATTTTCCCAAGGTCACATGTTTGGGATGTAATTCGGGAGCCTGCAAAAACCCTAAATGTCTTGGACCATATCTCCGAAAATATAGCGAAACAAGATCTGAAATTTGGGCCCGAGCTTTACCGAGATTTCAGCTCAAATGGGTTTTAATTTCAAACTCTGAACCTTTGTAAAAACAAAATTATAGCGAAAATGCCACGATGACCTGCTTAAGATGGAATTCTAGAGCTTGCAAAAAACCTAACTTCCTCAGACCATATCTCCGAAAATATAGCGAGACAAGATCTGAAATTCGAACTCAAGGTTCAGAATGATATCGACTCAAATGGGTTTTTTCGCTTCTGAAACTTCGTAGAGAAAAAGTTATAAGGAAAAGGCCACGATGATCTGTTTGGAGCAGCAAAACCCTAGAATCAAAAGCCCTGATATCAAATATTATGAAACCAGCTCACAAAAAGATAGAAAGGATAGATCAATGACTTAAAAATCAGCATCTTCGAGGGGGCAACCTCCTTTACATTACACAAATAAACAATTCTTGGATGATACAAATGACAAGACCTTCTTTCTATATATAGGAGTCTAAGGGGTTATAATATAATCAGAGCCAACATAACAATAATAATGTAAGGGCACAACAATAACAATAATGGGACTACATGGGCACAACAATATAATAAGGGAGTTGAACTAATAACAAAAAGGAGTTACACTATTAGTATAGGGACCTAACAGGAGGTTTGCGTCTAGGTTGAAGAATCTCAAAAAAACTATTGAATGAAGAGATTTTTCACTGGGTTTTCCCCTAGATATGGGTTTTTCCCCGGCATAGTGCCTACATCTTGTGTCTTGCGTCTTTGTGATCTTCATGCACACATAATTGGCAGTTGCTTGATGAAAGATAATATAGCAAATAAGTAAAAGAAGCCAAGAAAGAGAAATCTAACCTTAATTCTACTAGCATTGATTTCTCAACAAAGTCATAGTAGATTTTTAGTTGCATGCATTTTATAAATAACAATATTATTGGTCATTTGGTCATTTGATTTAATTTGATAATTTTATAACTTATTGATCATTTGATTTAATTTGATAGGATTATAATTAAGTGATCAAAGACTTTCACAATTATTTGTTCGAGAATTGTGTAATGGATTTGATCGGTCCATCCAACCTTTCGATGGATACTCCATCCATTATAAAAAAGAGGGATAGCAAATAGTTGTTAGGTTCAAATTTTATTAAAAATTAAATTGAGTTAAAAATAATAATAATAATTTAAAACTAATTTTAAAAAATTAATATCATATTTTTGTATCATACTATAAAAGACCACTAGAAGGATGGATATAACATTACTGCACCGCAACCACACTTATCATTCATATACTCAATTCTCATTCATGGACGACCATATTCGGTATGAACAACTAAGAAAAATCCTCAAACTTAAAGACAAAACAAGTTGAATCAATGCACGGAATGTTGACATTATTTAGCGTCATGTTATTAAAGGAGGAAAGTGGTTAAGGTTGAATTAATAAAAAAATTCGGTAGAGTCAAGCTATAATTAAAAAAATTAGCTTCAATTATTTAAGCCCAGGGCATGGCTAAAAATTATTTACATAGTGTTTACTCTTTATCTTAGTATGCCTGCTGTCAGCAGGTATGATGCAGGTATTGGGTTCCAACGCTGACTACTTAATAATTTAGTCAAACAGTAAAATTATCAAAGTTGAACTATACAAATTAAATTTATATTTTTATAAAAAAAATTATTAGTATTTATCTCTAATATTATTGCCTTGAATTTGAACATGTTATTAGACCATGCCTTGTAATTAGTGATACAGTTTTATCCTATAATGAATATATTGAAAAATATAAAAATAATTATTAGTATTTATCTCTAATATTATTGCCTTGAATTTGAACATGTTATTAGACCATGCCTTGTAATTAGTGATACAGTTTTATCCTATAATGAATATATAACTTTTCAATAATGCCTCGTAATTAGTGATATGGTTTTATGTTATAATAAATATATAACGTTCAATCTTGATTAATTTTCTTTTGATTTAAAATTAAACCACAGTTTCATTATAGAAAAAAATCATTTCTTTTTTAATTCTTTTAATTTTTTTTTTTTTTAAGTTTAATTGGTTAGGAAAGTTGGAGTCTTATTGTGAAATAAGTGTTTCTTTTGCCTCCCTTTCAACTCATTTGTACTGTTGTACTGTCATACTGCTTGTATTCGGTAGGAACCTATACCGTCATATCTCTGTTTGCCAAATGATGGCAGAATTATGACAAGTAAAATATGAGAGTAGTCATTCTTTAAACCTTATATAAATGAAGGTATAGTTATTTATAGAGTGAGTTAATAATTTATAAAGTTTACCACTACAATTTAGTAAGTTACAATTTTAAACCCTCAAAATCAGTAAGTTATAAATTTTGTTGAGTTGTAAATTTAATTTTTGTTTAGTATTTTTAAGTGAAGTATTTTTTTAAGTACTTAGCTTGTTTTTAAAATGAGCAAAAAAAAATTATATTAACAAAATTTATTTATTCTAAAATGTTAGAGTAATATCAAAGTTTAATTCTCATCATTTAAATGTAAATATAATTTCAAGGGAAAATCAATTTAGTTAAGATAAGTATTATAACAATAAATCTATTAACACTTTATAATATTTTTTTGTTGAACTTAAATATCAATCACCATTATCGTGTTTGTCTTTTTAAACATGAAAAACACTTATAACTTAGCTTTTAATCTCATCATTGCTTATCGTTCATAAATCTGGAATAACTTGCAAATACATTTTTTTTTACTTTTGAATAATTTACTCTAAACATCATTTATTACAACTTTCTTGATTTTATAGAGTAGATTTTGCACACACTTCAAATCAGTCATGACCATGTGTATATGACATGTGTATATGATTCATCTAACAACAGTTGTACTTTGTATTTCAATGAATTTCAATCAAATGATCTAAACAAATTTTCAACTCATTCAAATTATGCATCTCCATTCATGGTTATGTGTTTTACTCATTATCATAAGATGATCTGACATCATTATTTTAAATTTGTCCAAACAAAAAACAAGATCGACAACTTGCTTCAAGATTTAAAAGGTAAATTTAACACATCAATTAAGTAAACAGTGTCGAACATTCAACACATCGATTTACTATCTTTTTATGATTCTGCATTGTGCCTAAGATATCGTGTAGTGTCTAACATTCAACACATCGATTTACTATCTTTTTATGATTTTGCATTGTGCGTAAGATATTTCGTGTTATTGGTGATTTTGCATTGCACTGGAGAGTACTTATACCAAATACTTTGGGTCCATCTCCTTCCATCTCCCTCCTCTCTATTGTTTTCACAAACCCTAATAAATAAATATATGCAAGTACACCTACATTCTCTGACAACTCATATTTGTAAAAATAAAAATATCCATAAACAACTAAGTATTTTTTAGAAAAGAAAAGAAATGGTTGCCACTTTGCAAAAAAACAACATGCCATATCCATCAAATCGATTGGCTTTTTACCTACTCCATCATTAATTTTCAAAGTTTATCATCATGATGATCTAGCTTAACTTATACCTTCACCCCAATCACATACGTTGCCCCAATTAACTATTAGTTAATTAAACTAAGCACGTGATAGCTACTATGTAGCCTTGTTTCATAATGATTACATTGATAAATTGAAATGCGTGTATCTTTTTTTGAAATTATAAAATAATATTAAAATTTCTTGTATATCAATGATTATTGAGCGGAGAGGTCATTTTACAGAGGTTCATTTTACAGCGCGCAGTATGTGAGAGATGTGTAAAGTATATATGTGTTCAATTTGGAGTTGAATAGTGTTTCTTTTAACAATAATAGTAAGAAATAAAAATAAAAATAAAAAATTATATATATATAGAGAGATAAATATCAAATATAATAAAAAACAAAAATGAATATATATATGTTTGGTTTGTTTAATTAAAAGTATTATAAAACATCAATAATCTCAATCTCAGTGGCCATACTAAAGAGAAGTGGTAAAAATATTTCACTCACTCTCAAACATCAATAAATTAAAAACAAAAATGAATATTTGTGTTTGGTTTGTTTAATTAGAAGTATAATAAAACATCAATGATCTGGTAAAAATATTTCACTCTCACTTTCAACTATAAATCAAATATTTCCATGTCCATATGAAACAACATAATTTTATATCAACTCTATAGAGAAATAAAATGATTAAAAGTTAAAAAAGAAATATATATATATATATAAAGCAATTAAAAAACATATTTTTTTATAGTTAAAACATTTTATTTAATTTTTACACTTTAAAAAATTTTCCACCTCGAAATATAATCCCTCTAGCCTCTTGTTAGATCCGTTATTATGATAGAATTGTTATAATATATCTATATGATATAATTAAATACATAATAATATTAATAAGATATTTAGTGAACATAATCATCAGTGAATTAAAAAGATTAACGTGGGGTTGGAAATTGATATTTAGTGAACATAATCATGAGTGAATTAAAAAGATTAACGTGGGGTTGGAAATTACTTAGGACGATGTAGGTATAATGGACGTGTATAAAATCTTTAATTTTTATTTTTTATTAAGTATGGATTGGAAGTTTAAGAATTTTCTTATGCTTCAATTCATTTATGAATTATTTTTAATGAAATAAGTTGATTTATAATTTCTATTGTTTACAATGGATTTTAGAAAAATTGAAAATGATATTAATAGTGAAGTTATTAATAAATTTTTTTATAAATTTAAAATTTAAAATTTAAAATAATAATAACAATTGTATCAATTTAAAAGTTATTACTCACCATAATTTATAATGTAGTCTAAAAAACTATAAATTAGCTTAGAAAATAATGGAAATTTTAGCGAAATTATGATAAAATTTGGCATAAAGTTTTGAAACTTTCATTTTGGTGAATTTGTGGCATCAGTAGATAACGCCATAATTTATGAGCTACTCAGATGGTTTTGACATTCTTATATATTCATGTAATTAAATATATTTACGTAGGGTTATTTCCCACCATAATTTATGAGCTACTTGGATAATTTTGACTTTCTTATACATTCACTAAATCAAACATACTTACCTAAAGTTACTGCCCACCATAATTTATGCAACTCTTGCATAATTTAGTTGGGAGCTAGCCACACTCTAAAGAAGCCGCATTTTTGCCTAAAAAAAATGGAAATTTCAGTAGGATTTCTACAAAATCTGTTGGAAATTTTGGGAACCTGAGTTACAACTATCAAGTTTCGGGATTTTGGACACCCCTAAGGTTCTTGGTGGTGTTGAATCCATTTCTACCATCAAAAAAATTATTCAAACATTATCAGAATTGGATTTTTTGAAAAAAAGAACTCATTGGATTCCAGCGAAAAATGCCCATCTGGCCAAAAAATGTGGCCTCGATAGACAACACCATGGGAGATATACTCAAGTAATTATATATCTATATATAGCATTATACTTCGCATTGAATGATAAATTTGTAAATTATGTTACAATATTTCTTTAAAAGAAAGCAGAATGGGTGTTACATTTTCTTTGATTCTTGTGGCATTGATGAAATTTATGATATTTTCCTTCCTAGAATAAATCCCTACCAAAATACATGTAAGTGGCATATCAAAATTCTATAAAAATGAGATATAACATTTTTTGCCGATGGGCGCTCTCCAACCCAGTATGGAAGAGATGCTGTAATGTTATGTTTTGTAAACATTTTGATTTGGTCAAATTACCAGCAGAACTCTGAGTTTTAACAATGTGTGATTTTTCCAATGGTATTCATCTATAACGTAGTCTATTTAAAGGCATAAAATTCCAATGATTTTTTCTTTTTTCCAAAGAAAAAGATTTGGTTAGGTCGAAAGCCAAATACAAATGATAAGTGTCAATTGATCTCTCAAGAAAACAATTTGGTCTTCTATAACATGGTTATGGTCATGTTGTTTCTCTTGCGAGGAGGGATTTTCCATATTTGACAACACAGAAGAAGCTCTATATTAGTAAGGGCAAAAACACTAATTAAAATATGATGATGTATTGTTGTGTATTTGATAAAAGGAAAGAAATACATGTGGATTCCCTAAAATATGTGCTTGAATTTTTAAATTTTTTAGTTAGAGATGGGATTGTATATAATTTCATGCGTTGAAAAGCATGATTTATTTCTGCAAGCTGACATTCAACATTAACAATAGGCTCAATAAAATAAGATCTGTCAGGAAATAGATGGAAATTCTGTATTGTTTAGACCCTCCTAGAATTTGAACTAACAATTTGATAGTTGGGCATCCACGTGAAAAAATGATAAAAATGATTTCCAAAAGTTCAAATCAGGAACAACCTCCAATTTGGCTTTTCATGATATTTGTAACGTTCCTTCTGGTAACTACGATTGCAATATGTCCACTTGACAGAGGTATGTTCCACTAATGATTATGATTGTAACGTTCCTTCTGGTAACTACAATTGCAATATGTCCACTGGACAGAGGTATGTCCACTTGACAGAAGTATTTTGAGAAAGATTGACAATAAGAAGTCCAAATTTTACTTCGTACTATAAATGATTGGATAATGATTTTCATCTTCCAACTTTATAATATCGCAAAGCCTGAAATTATTTTAAATTGACTGGAAACTAAAAGCTATAAACTTGTTTTTGATATTATTTGCAAATATAAAAAGGCACCATAAAATTATTACAATCAAGAGTGTCGGAAACATGCTCAAACTTTCATCATACAGATATTTAATGATGTAAAATGGTTTGGGAGGTTATTTTGTGCTAACCAATCATCCATTTCCTTGTTGTGTGGCCTCTTTATTATTCTCTTTACAATTTTATAATGTTTGACCACATAATGAATATGTATGATTTTATCGATGATTTTACTCTTATTTTAGACCAAGGCGATGTTTTTTTGTTATAATTTCTTATATTACCTTGGATGAGGTTTCATTTATTGTAATTTCTCATATGAGCAAGTATCTTTGTACTTTATCTTTCTTCCTAAATTCCTCTATAAGTTCTTCCTACTAATTGGTGAGGTGTCCAATCACTCATTTTATTTTATAATAGATATCTATAAAAAGGAAAACTATACAAAGAGCTAATGAGCCATCAATTCTTGTGCATACACTAATATGAAGTAGAAAATATATTTAACTTAGTAGTGAAGATATAGAGAGAAATCTTTGGGTGGCACTCCATAGTCTAAACAATTAATTAAGATGAATGATAACTAAAATAAAATGGTTTTATAAATGAATGATAGATCTAGAGTTAAGATAAATCTACGCTGGTTATATATATATATATATATATATATATATATATAACCAGCGTAGATTTATCTTAACTCTAGATCTATCAAGTGGCAAGAGGTATCAAATATCTCGAAGTGCAAACCTATTTTTTTGAGTGCAAAATTTGAGGAAAGGTTTGCACCTCGAGAGATTTGCTCCCTCTTGGCACTTGATAGATCTAGAGTTAAGATGTATCTAGGACAGTAGTATTAAATAATTTAGGAATAATATTATGCCACTTATAACAGTAAGTAAAAAAACTAAACAAGAATAAACAAACTTACTTTTCCTATCTTAATGTCTTCCATCAAAGAGGCATGTTGTTTTGAAAAACCTTATTGTATGTTATGATTGTCCACTTTGAACCAATATCTAATATTGACATATGTATTGGCTTGTTTCATGAGAGCATAAGCAATCTATGTGCATAACACCAAACATATATCCCATAACCTAACTATTTGATATTCTAATTGCATGTGTTCATATATATATTATCCAATTTTAAGGTCACGACCAAGCCAGACACCAAATTGGTGTATGAGACCCCTTTGTTTGTGGGACAAGGGACCTACCTCCACGCAGCGATTTGACTGCTAAGTCTACAAAGGAATACATACTCTACCCCCCTCTAGTTTTGAACATGTGACACCTTAGAAGGAAATGTGTGCTCTTAATCGTTAGGCCCACTCATATATATATATAGATATGTTACTATTGATGGTGCTTGAAGTCCGCCACCACAAGGGGGTCTCCCCAATATGAAGTCCCAACTAGACCTCACACCATTTGGAATAGGAGCCCCATTCAAGAATTCAGCCTAACTGCCATTAAAACGATCTTAAAGATGTGTATTGGCTACAATTATCAACATAAGAGATCATGCTCATAAATTTCGAGTTAAGCAAGTAAGTTAGCATTGTGAAACACAAATTGCAATGTATATAAATTACTTTCACAGAAGAGAAAAGAAAGAGTGACCCTTTAGAAGAAAATTAATAGTACTATCCTAATAAAGACACACACGAGAATAGAAAGAATTGTTAATTAACTTGCAAAATAGTTCACAAAGTAACAACAATCATGAAAGCAAGTAAGAACGCACATTTAACAAGATCTATACCAAAGCGAACAAAATAGTTCATTTTCTTTAGTATATATGAGCACAAACATATATCATAAACATATAAACGAATATTCTTACAACATCCATGAAACATGCATGAAAATGTGTCGACTCTGCTAGCTTCAAAACATTAATTGAAAGTTCCAAGATACACAATTACAATGATGCATCACTAGCCCCAATAGTGGAATATTAAGCCAACACTTGATCCTCTAAAGAATGATCTTCTCTCCTATGCTAAGCTAGAGAAGCTAAGGTGAAAAGTCCTTTGCTTGAGTTATGAGGATTTATTTATAGCAAATGGGGTGATCTTTCACCTCCAATAGGACTATTGACCTCCCTCATGACACTGGAGCTCCCACATGACTTTTGAACTTCTACATGACTTTTGAGCTCTTACATGACTCTTGGACTTCCTAATGACACTTCACATTCCATGTGTGACCCTTGGGCTTCCACACATTTTACATTTTCTAATTTTCAAAATTACATAATTATATTTCACCAATAATGTGGCAAAAATACATAGAGAAAAATAACACTCTTGTGTTCACACTTTGAGAAGCTACAATTTGGCGACTATGACATGAGACGTCATTGTAATGTATCGATGCCAAATTATTCTCCTTTTTGTTATGTCTTCAACTCTTCATTATTGATTTGAGATTTTCTTCATCTTCACCCTCCAAAGGGTTTGGATAAGTATTGGAACCTTCTAAGTCAACATGAGTTGTCATATCTTTGTCATGATCCAAGATTCCTTAACTCCTGTATGATAACATATTAGTGTCTTATCTCCACAAGTGCTCTTTCAAAACCCCTTCTTGATGACCTCCTTGAACATCATTTTTCATGTTAAGATGATAGTACTTGTGAATGAAGTTCACTCATGGAAAGATAATATCAATCCCAAAATCACTTATTCTATGTTTGTTTTCTCATGCAAGATGCTAACTATGATGGGACCATGCGCAAGGACTAAGACAGATACCTTCTTTGGCACAGTGTGTAGGTTCAAGAAGTGAGAGGTGAGGTTTTGGGAACTGAGAGGGCGCAATGCACAATGATTGAGCAAAAAACTCTAGGTACTGTACAGGTTTCCACTACACGAGCAAAGGGATGACCCTACTGTCCACTGGGATTGCGCAGTGTGAAATGAAGGGAAGGCTCATCCAGGCTTTACATAGTGGGCAAGTCTAGGAGACAAGTTTGATAGACTTGCTCATTATGGATGCACAATGCGCAATAATATAGAAGGAGTCTCTTGGTATTCCACAGGTTGCCACTGCAAGGGGTTAAAGGAGACCTTATTGTCCACTAAGAGTGCACAGTGCGCAACACAAGTCAGGGTTGGTCACGACTTTGCACAGTGGGCAAGTGTAAGTAACAAGGGTTGAGTAATTGTGCTCTGAGGATGCGCAATGTGCATGTGAAGGAAGATGTCCTCAAGATGGGTGCATGGCACAGGTTCAAGAGACAAAAGCCTCACCACTGAGGATTAGGAGTGTGTAATGTGCTCATCATTTCGCTGCAAGTTATATGCACTCAGAAATTGTGCATGATGTTTAGACAAGGAGAAAATCCAAAATTGACTAAGTGTGAGATCAATAGGATGAGGGAGGGAGAGTTAGAGCGTACAAATGGGTTATGAACATGATCACACCCACATACATAATCAAGCACGTGACAAGAATATGCATAGTACCCGAAAGCATCATGTTTTCATTCAGATGACAAAAAAACGACACTTATCTCCAAGTGCAATAGTTAGGATGCAAATATTACGACACAAGGGTCAACTGTAATGAGAAAGTTTTTTATGCCATGGGACGGTGTCCAGTGCATGTTATTGTGATATATAGGATCAGTTAATGCAAGATAGTGCACTAGAACTACCTCTTAAAAGTGTGTCAGAGTTGCCTTTAACAAAAGACGACATTTTGGCTTCTTTAGAAAGGAACTTGAATGCTTAGAAAAACTTAGAGAACAATCATGGAACAACTTTAATCACTTTAAAATGACAAATCCAAGAGCAAGACAACACATGCAAGAGACAAAAAAATGTAAAAGTGACACATGCGAAAGAAAAAGCGAGCAAAAACAACAATTGAGAAACTCAATCGAAAGATGGCACATTTGCAGTTAATTTTTCTTAGGGCTATATTGTTCTTTGTTGTAGATAATTGCATTTTAAACTTTTTCTTCATTTACATATCACATTCACCCCATAACATCTTAACATCATTATCAATTATGTAGAAAGAACAATAACATCAACATTGTTATGAAACATAAAGGACAATAAAAGAAAAACATACACAATAGAGACACAGGAGTTAGTTCAGAGACTAGAAAAAAACCCATTGGGGGAAAACCTAACCAAATTATTCTTCTATTAGATATTCATCAATTGTTCAGCTAAGATACATAGTACATCCATAGTTAGATACATCATTACATCATGCCTCCTAAGGCCAATCCAAGACAATTCACAACTTCTTTTGTGAACTAACTTCTGATAACCAAATGGATCCAAGAAATCTTTTGGCATATCATTATTATGAGAAACAATGTCATCATCAAGTATTGTCACATATGTCTATATCAAGTCACTACCATACATACTATATCATTATGGAGCAAGGTCATTGTAATATACATCATATATTACTATAGTATCACTATGATGTAGATTTGTTGTCATCATTAATTATTGTCATTATGAGTCCATAACAAGACACTGCAATAAGTGTTTCACTGTCAAGGAGAACTATCATAGAGGCACTATCAACCATCAACGTTACATCATCATAGATCATATCATCACTGCAAGTACTAGAGCTCATTCCCATACTCTCACATACATAGGGATCATTGTCATAGAACTAAGTCATTGACATAGTCAAGGATACAATCTCCAAAGTTACATTCATTTCAAGGGTAAATGTTATGTCAATATAGAAACTCAACCATTCATATCACAAGCCACCATTATAGATCATTGTCTTTATAAATCATTGTCTTACAGTCAAGGTCGTGTATTCAAACAATATAGAAATTATGATATCATACAAAAGCAAGCTCAGAAAAGTAGGTGTGAGAGATGACGTTACCAAATGCGAGCCACTGAGCAATATCAAACCTCAAGATCATTGTGCGAGCCATTGTTCCTCAGATTCGAGTTGTTGTATAATGTAGTGTTTCCACTACGATGAATAGAGTGATGCCACTATATAAATCATTGTATAGATGCGAGTCTTGTAGATTATATAAAAACGCGCCATAATATAGAGTATGTATGTGAGAGGATGTGAGCCTTCACATATTTGAGCCATTGTAAGAGTGTGATCTATAAAAGTGAGTTGTTGGGTAATGTTTGAGCCATAGAGATCATTGCAAGTCATTGCATGGTATATTTGACCCATAGGGGTATATGAATATATATAAAAAGAGCCTCGGAGAAATCAAATCATAATGATCTGAGCCCATTTGAACCATACATAAAGATGTGAACCACGAGATACCTAAAAAGTGTTGCCATAGAGTATATGATTTTAAAGGAGTTAATTGAATGTAGTGTATGTTGTCCACAATAATGAGAACAAGCCACAGAATGCGAGACTTTGTTGATATACAATGTGATCCATAATAGAAATACAGAGTGACAATGATCCTATCAAATATAAATAATATGATGTCTTTGTACATAGAATAGAAGTGATCCATGTCTACAAGAAATGTGAGCCAACAGAAAAACACATGTGAACCTTAGACATTCATCTATTGAGATATCGAGCTTCATTACAAACCTCGTAGATGCTACATAATCTCGCATTTTTTATCTTCAATATATCCATATTTATAATAAATTATCGAGATACATTTGATGCTAATCGTGACCCTTTTTGGAGAGACCGAATTTAAAACATGGAGGGAGAATTCAAAATTTGAATTTCCTTAAATTTATTTTTCTTTGATAAATGATTTACCCAAATTTGTACCAAAATAAATCATATGAGTAGTGCCCACAAAATAATATTTTCTTTTCACCAATTTTGAGTCCTTTGGGGGTTTTCTGTTGGGGCATATGGGTTGTTATTGGGGCTTAGGGTTTCCCTTTGGGGAAATTCATCCTGAAGCTGCCCAAATTCCAACATTTTCAACCAAGAGTGAAGGATTCTCCTTTTGCTCCAAAAGTGCGTAGAGCTAAAAATAAAAAAACGACTTTGAAATGAGCTCTAGACTAAACTCTTTATATAAAGAGAGAAGACATGCAATTAGGGTTAAGGTTTGTGAGTGTATTCAGTGCATGTCTAGAAACTAGGAGTCAAGAGTGAATTGAATACCACTAAGAAGTGTGGTAGCACTGACTTGAGAAGTGTGCTCTCACTGTCAAAAAGAAGTGTGCACTAATTGTCAACAAGGAGTGTGCAATCACTATATGCATAGAATGCCCTTACACTGTCTCTAGGGACTGCACAATCGCTGTCACTAGGAACTGCGTAATCATTGTTAGAAAGGACTACATAATTACTATCAGTTAGGAGTGCACAGTGGTTTTTAGCAAGAAATGTGTAATCATTGTTGACAAAGAGTGTTCAACACTATCATATGAAGTGTGCTTAGCCTATCTTGAAAGTGTGATTGTGAAGACATCAAGAGTTGGGCACATGGAAGCTCTTTGGTGACTTAAAATGACAATTCACATGACATTACAAGACTCCAAAATTCTAATGAAGGCGAAATTTTGGAGGGTGGTGTAGCAACTGCAACGCATGGTGATTCACTGGAATAGCCACAGCTTCTCTATTTAGGTCTAACTTTATTTGCAGGGTCTAGCCTTAAGGAAGTATTGTCTCATCCTTAAATCACCCTAACTTCTCCACGTATCTTGGTTGTAGAAGTAGATTCTCCTATTTCCTTTCGCGGCTCAAAACACATTTACATAACTAGTCAAACTTCAGTTGTTTCAATCAAGGGGTAGGAGTATGTAAATTTGTGAGTTTAAGATATTCAAAGTTTTATTGTCATCTCTAGTGTTTCTCTGCTTCCAGTAAGATTGTTCATTACCTCGAAAGAGTCATTTCAAGGAATCACAACAATTTCTTCATTGTCAGCAGGCATGTTCAGTACCCTGGTGAAGTTGCTTGCTTGACCTGTCTACACAGGAAGAATTTCTCTTCTTTCACCCTTTATTTATTTTATTACTTTATGCTCATTGGAATTTTATCAGCATTTATATCACCATGGGTGGAAGAGGGATCCCAACTTATTCTATGAGCAAGAGAGGTTGTTCCTTATTTTGTAAAGACTCTTTTATATACCTCTGAAATTATTTTGCTCGCTTAAGTTTTCTCCTTTCCCTTCTCTACTTAACTGAGTTGACATGTTAGAAA
Source organism: Pinus tabuliformis (assembly GCA_031772625.1). Lineage (NCBI taxonomy): Eukaryota > Viridiplantae > Streptophyta > Pinopsida > Pinales > Pinaceae > Pinus > Pinus tabuliformis. Next base: position 528,791,882 of record CM062814.1, on the reverse strand, counting down.
CCAATCCATACAAGTGACGATTCAAGGGACGATGGTCCTTTAATGGAGACAGGCATCATAGATATGCTAAGACTTTCTATTTGGAATGAGTCATATTTTCTGTCAGAGCATCATGAACTCTTAAGAGATTTAGGCCCAAACAAAGAATGAGACCAAAAGTAAGCCAAGCATTGTCAGTTGTCACTGTGCCATCTTTTAAAACTTTTTCCACATCACATCAGAGCCAAAAAATATGGCTTTCATGAAAAAACTTTATTTATGTATACAAATTTAAAGAGGATGCGAAATACAAGACTCTAATGCAAATCAAAGAAAACGAAAAATTGAAACAGTGCAAGAAATTACAATGAAAAGAAAAGAAAAGAAAACTAAACCTACACATAAACTAACGTATAGGAGGTCAAGACTACGTAAATTCAAATTTGCAATGTAGTCATTCAAGTTCTTCCCGACCTGCAAGTGAAAAAGGATAAACAATTAAAAACAATATCATGAAAAATCAGTATGCAAATGTGAGCCAATTTACCTGTATTTCCTGCACAAGAATTTGAAGGTCTTGCCTATGGGTAGAAAAATATAACATAAATGCTTCTTTTAACCAATCTGCAATTCTACCTTGTTGATAATCATACACTCCTTGAAAACTTGGCATTGGTGTACATGCGTTTGCATTTTCAAACTTAGAAAACATAAAGAAAGTTCAAAAATTATAATTAGAAACGGAGCTTGCCAAGTAGAATTCTTCAAGCCATTCAGTAATCGGATCATAATATTCAAAACAACCCATTGAAAAATCTCAAAATTTAGGATAAGATAAGGTTTCAATTGGCACATTCAAATTATAAAGAGAATCTTGTGAGGGAAACTCGATCAGATCTTGTTCAGAATCCTTGCCAAGATCACGAGAACCTGACATAACCACCTGTGAAGGCTGAAATTCCTCGAATCCTTGGTACGCTTCCAAACTCTCAAATGATGGATCATCAAATTTAGGTGGCTTAGAAAAATCAACCAATAAATACGCACAACTATCATCAGATGAATCAATGAACACATTTCCAATGCCACTAATTTGATCATATTCAACATTCATCGCGTAGGACTCTTCATGAATAAAAGATCTGAATGAATCAAATAGAGGACTTCCTTGAACATTTAGAGTTGTAAGTCCTCCCTCCTCTTTTGTTAAAGATGAGCAATGAAACGAATCAAAAGCAATATATTCCACCTTCTCATCTTTTGATTGTGAAACAACACCATCCCATACCTTATTGTGATTAAGACCTACAGGATAAAGATCTAAAGGATTTAGAGAGATAGATAGTATAATAGGTTCATCAAACACATTAAGTTATAATGAATGGTATGTTAAGGGTGAAGGAAAAGTGAAAATATCAAATGATGAGTCATCAATTGCAATTGATTCTGATTCGAAACTCGAATCTTGCATATTGATATCACTTTGCAAACACAATGGATCATCATGGAAAGTATCTTCTCCCTTTTTCTCCTCCATATATTTGATATAACCATCTTGCACTTGATCACCATTGGAATCATTAAATGGAGAATCAAGAGAGTCTGAAACAATTTCTAGTGGAGCAAATTGATATGTGAATCAATACATAGAGCGTAGATTTAGATGGTAGAGAATGAAAGGTATCATTTGAAGCAGTAGTATTGTTGATCAAATCAGATTCAATATTTACCTTAGGCTCATTAATATTTTTATCATAAGAAGAAGATGAATGTGAAATGAGTGAATCAACAACCCAATTTTTAGTTCCTATCCTCAACATCATTACAATATATCACCTTGATTGACAAAGAAAAAGGAGGAGAAGGAACAAAAGGAACAGATTCCTCCTCCGAGAATTGAGGTGTCTCATGATTGGGAAGATATTGGGAACAGAATGTGGAGTGAGACTTGAATATGGTTCAAATTCTAATTATTCCAAAGAGCCTTGAACCAAACGCTGAAACTTTTCAATCATGAAATCCCAATCCACATCTTCTTCAGAAAACTCGTAACAAAGATGAAGAAATCGATTAGCAAAATCCTCTAATGATTCTTTAGATTTCATTCTAAGTTGATTAATTTGTTTATATACATTTTTATCATTATACATGTCAAAGGCTCGATGAAGATCCTTGAAAATTTTCTCGAACGAATGGATAGAAGCAACTGGTAATATGTGACACCATTGCTTGCAAGACCTTCAAATGTTAGGGTGAATAATTTACAAGAAACATCTTCACAATTCACCTCATTAGAGTCACAAAACATAAGAAACTGAAGTGTATGTTGAGTATGGATGTTCCACCCTCGCCATCAAAATTTAATTGAGACAAGTTATGAATAAGTTATGCGAGGATTGTAAGATTTTCTCTATTAGAAAAACCTCTCGGGATTATGATTTTGGATGAGCCATTTCAATATGAAGATTAAAAACAGACTCGATGAGCTTAGCTTGTAATTTTTCCCTCCTTATAGCACCATTTGTTTACGGTGTTGGAAGTTCACCAACACAAGCGGGTCTCCCTGGTATGAAGTCCCAACTAGACCTCGCACTATTTGGGACAGGAGTCGAATTTGGGAATTCAGCCCAGCCACCATTATAATGATATTAAATATTTTCCTTGGCTCCAATTATCAACATAAGAGATCATGCACATAACTTTCGAGTTAATCAAGTAAATTAGCCTTGTGAAACACCAATTGCCATGTATATAAAGTGATTTCATGGAAGGGAAAAGAAAGAGTGACCACTTAGAAGAAAAGACGTAATAGTATTATCCTAATAAAGACATGCACAAGCATAGAAAGAATCGTTAATTAACCTGCAAAATAGTTCACAAAGTAACAACAATCATGAAAGCAAGTAAGAACGCACATTCAACAATATGTATACCAAATCCAACAAAATAGTTCATTTTCTTTAGTATATATGAACACAAACATATATCATAAACATCAAAAGAATAGTCTTAGAACATCCATGACACATGCATGAAAGTGTGTCGACTCAAATAGCTTCAAAACATTAAGTGAAAGTTTCAAAATAAGAAATTATAATGATGCATCACTAGCCCCAATAGTGGAACATTAAGCCACCACTTGCTCCTCCAAAGAATGATCTTCTCTCCTATGCTAAGCTAGAGAAGTTAAGGTGAAAACTTATTTTCTTGAGTTATGGGGGTTCATTTATAACAAATGGGGTGACCTTTCTCCTCCTATATGACTCTTGACCTCCCTCATGACTCTTGAGATCCCACATGACTTTTGAACTTCTACATGACTTTTGAGCTCGTACATGACTCTTGGACTTCCTAGTGACTCTTCACATTCCATGTGTGACCCTTGGGCTTCCACACATTTTACATTTTCCAATTTTTGAAATTACATAATTACATTCCACCAATAATGTGGCGAAAATACATAGAGAAAAATAACACTTGTGTTCACATTTTGAGAAGCAACAATTTGGTGACTCTGACATGAAACTTCATTGTAATGTATCGATGTCAAGTTCTTCTCTTTGTTGTTATGTCTTCTGGTCTTCATGATTGATTTGAGATGTGCTTCATCCTCACCCTCTAAAGGTTCTAGATAAATATTGGAACCTTCTAAGTCAACATGATTTTCCATCTCTCTGTCATGGGTTCAAGATTCCTTAACTCCTACATGATAGCATCTTTGTGTCTTATCTCCACAAGTGTCCTTTTGAAACCCCTTCTTGATGACCTCCTTGAAAATCATCTTCCATTTTAAGATGATAGTACCTGCGAATGATGTTCACTCATGGTAAGACAACATCAGTCCTAAAATCAATTATTCTATCTTTGTTTGCTCATGCAATGTGTTAACTCTGATGGGGTTATCTACAAGGACTAAGAGAGAGACCTTATTTGATGCAGTGCACAGGTTTAGGAGGTAAGAGATGAGAGTATGGGCACCGGGAGTGCATATTGTTTAATTATTGAGGAAAATACTCTAGGTATTGTATAGGTTTCCATTGAAAGGGTCGAGGGATGACCCTACTGTCCACTAGGATTGCGCAATGTGCATTGAAGGGAAGGCTCATCAGGGCTTTACAGAGTGAGAAAGTATAGGAGACAAGGGTGACAGTGTTACTCACTGAGGATGTGTTGTGTGTAATAATAGAGAAGGAATCTCTTGTTATTACGTAGGTTACCACTGCAAGGGGCTAAAGAATACCTTACTTTCCAGTAGGAGTGTGCAATATGCAACACAAGTTAGGTTTGGTCAAGGCTTTGCGCAGTACGAAAGTGCAAGCAGTAAGGGTTGAGTGACTATGCTATGAGGATGTGCAATGCACTTGTGAATGGAGTTGTGCTCAAGATGGGCGCATGGCACAGGTTCAGGAGACAAAAGTCTCATCAATGAGGCTTAGGAGTGCACATCAATGAGGCTTAGGAGTGCACAACGCGCTCATCACTTTGCTAGGAGTTGAATGTACTCACAAATTGCACATGATGTGAGGAAAAGGAAAAACTCCAAAATTGACTAAGTGTGAGATCAATAAGACGAGAGAGAGAGAGAGAGTTAGAGCATAAAAACAGGTCTTGGAAATGTTCACAACACATACACAATCAAGCACATGACAAGAATATGCCTAGTAACCAAAACCATCATGTTTTCATTGAAATGACAACAAAACAACACTTATCTTTGAGTGTGATAGTTAAGATGCAAATCTTTATGACACAAGTGTCAACTATAATGAGAAGGTGCGCTATGCCATGGGAGGGTATCCAGCTCATGTTCACAATGCTTCTTCTTATTATAGATAGGATCATCTAATGCTAGAGAGTGTGTTGGAACTACCTCTTAAAAGTGCATTATAGTTGCCTTTAACAAAAGACGACACTTCGAGCTTCTTTAGAAAGGAACTTAAATGCTTAGAAAAATTTAGAGAACAAGGTTGCATGGAGCAACATTAATAACTTTAAAACGACACATGCAAGCGAAAAGTGACACATGCAAGAGACAAAGGAATTAAAAGTGACACATGCGAAAGAAAAAGTGATAGTTGAGAAACTCAACTGAATGATGGTGCATTTGAAACCAAGAGTGAGGGATGCTCCTTATGCTCCAAAGTGCGCAGAGCTCAAAAGAAAAAAAGAAAAAATGTGAAATAATCTATGGATTGAACTCTTTAAATAAGGAGAGTAGACATGCAATTAAGGTTAATGTTTGTGAGTGCACTTAGTGCATGTCGAGAAACTAGGAGTTAAGAGTGAATTGGCAGCCACTAAAAAGTGTGACAGCACTGACTTGAAGTAGTGTGCTCTCACTGTCAACAAGAACTACACATTGACTATCGACAAGGAGTGTGCAATCATTATCTGCAGAGGATTCCCTTACACTATCTCTAGGAACTACATAATCACTGTCACTTGGAACTGTGCAATCACTGTTGGAAAGGACTACCCAATGACTATCATTTAGGAGTGCGTAGCGATTGTTATAAAGGAGTGCACAATCACTGTTGACAAAGAGTGCACAACATTGTCACTATGAAGTGTGCTTAGCTTATCTTGAAAGTGTACTTGTGAATACATCAAGAGTTGGACATGTGAAAGCAAGTAGTTGCAACACTTAGAATTCCTAAGGGAAGACTTGAACACTTAGAGAAACGTGACCACACATGACTTTGGTGACTTGAAATGATAGTTCACATGACATTACAAGGCTCCAAAATTTGAATGAAGGCAAAATTTTGGAGGTTGTTATAGCAGCTACAACAGTTACATAGGTATATTCAAAAAGCATTCTAGTGGCCCTGGGCCCCTTTGTCTTATGTCTATCTACAGTGCACAATTTGTCAACATGATTTGAAGTTGATTTCTAAAAACAAAATATAAAACCATTCCTCCAGAAAAATAAAACGACCATATTTCCTATACATGTTCATCAAGCATAATTACATATCAGAGTACAATATCTATCATATAGATAATTTTAATCCATCATAAATATACAAGGAAAAAGTGCAAGGAGTTGCATTTTCAAATAATTATTTAGACCCATGGAAACCAGGGCAAAACTTCATGTGGGTCATCTTATTCATGGCTGATAATATTTTTATTAGATTCCTCTCGTCGAGAAGTGTAGGATTGATATAAAGATCATCCGATTCTGATAAGTATTCATGGAGATATGAATTTATTTTGATTATGGAATTATTATCAAGCCGACTTACAACTCATGTAGGCTCAGAAGCCCAACAGTCGCATCTATTCACCCACCAACGTTGTGTATAAATATAACAGGACTTTTCCTCATTTGGACTCACTCATCTCATCACATCTCTCTCTCTCTCTACTATGCAGAAATGAGTCTCTTCTCTACTGCGCTGAAATGGGTCTCTCTCTCACACATGTGAATCCGGAAGCTGTTGAATTTGAAGCTGCAACTGCAGAAGTAAAGATTGACTTACGTGGCCTAGAATATCTTCTCTTTGGAACTATGTTGTAGGTTCATTTGAACCTCCTCTGAAAGCTGCAAATATTGGTGGTGGAATGAAGTCAATCCGACGAACGGTTTGCAAGATATCGACTACCTTAGTTTGAAGCCGGAAACTGCTGAAACTGAAGCTGCAACTGCAGAAGTAAATATTGACCTGCGTGGCCTAGAAGATCTCCTCATCTGAACTGCGCTGTAGGTTCATCTTAACCTCCTCTGGAAGCTGAAACTTTTGGTGGTGGAATGAAGTCAATCTGACGGTCGGTTTGTGAGATATTGTCTGCCCTAGTTTGATAATGAAGCCGCTAATGCTGATGCTGCTGATCTAGGGTTTGCTACTGCTGATATGAATCAGATTTATTGTACTATTTCTCTCTGCTTAATTATTGAAGATAAAAGAATATTTGATCAAAGGGTTTCCCCACACATTGTGGGGTTTGTCCCTGGCTAGCTGCCACATCTTGTGTCTCTTGTCTTGGCTTGTTTTCTGTCGATTGTTTAATGTTCTATCTGCACTTTACTTTATGTACATGTGATTGCTAATCTTTGGAATATAATAAGGAAAAGAAGTAAACTGTTATAAACATAAAACATACCATAACTTAACATGGTATCAGAGCTGAGGTGAAGACAAAGCCCGAGCAAGAGCAAGAGCAATCACCGAAGAGAAGATTGGCAAGGCTATCCTAAAAGAACTATGGGGTCCTCAACACTCTTTCCTGCCGAAGACAAGCTCCGTGAGAAAGATGACTATCACGGATGGAAGATGTCTATCGATCTAACCCTTGAGAATCAAGGAGTGTTGGATCATGTGAGAGGCAATATTGTTGAGCCTCCATCAAATACATCCGCTACTGCCTGGAACAAATGAAAAAATGGAGAAGACAAAACAATAGAAGATCATCCGGGACTCTATCGACAAGCACTTGGTGGCCTACATCTCTGAACTGGACACCTCCAAGGAAATCTACGATAGACTGGAAAATGGCACTCACGACTCTTGGAGGATTACCATCAGAATGGTATGTGTTCAGGACTACTCTTCTAAACTATAATGTAATTCCTGGTTTCAAGGAATTAATGGCTAGATGCATTCAAGAAGAAACAAGGGAAGAAGAGCAAGAAATGCTCATGCCTAAAGGTCCTCCTGCTGCCTTTTCTTCTCATGCTAAGAAAAGAAATAATTCCGGGACTAAATCAAAAGGAAAGGCTGGACCTAAGCGTGGAAGAAAAGGACAATGTTACATCTATGATAAAGCAGGTCACTATGCAAGGGAGTGACCTGATAGAAAGGACTCACACCGGGATGATGATCAAAATCACTCTGATGGAAAATCAAAGGAACGAAAAATTCAACAACAAAGGTAAGAGGAGAGCTGGGGATCGAGGAAGAGGACAACCATTCAAGAAGGCTAGAAAGTCCAAGATGTATTAAATGCACCTGACCTCAAAAGAACCTAGTGTCTATCTCGGCAATGGAAGACAAAGGGTACAAGGTAACCTTCAACAATGGCAAGGTATGTATATGGAAAAATAATGTTAAAGATGCCTTTACTCTTGGGTTTAGTGTTGATTCATTATATCAGGTCGATGGAAGTCTGCTAGGTGTCATGTCTTGTGACACATCTCTTTAGTCCGAACTTTGGCATCAGAGGTTTGCCCACCTTCATTACAAAGCTCTACCTGATGTAAGACAGATGGTAACAGGAATGCCCGAATTCCAAGTAGAGAAAGAAGGTGTATGTCCGGGATGTGCCAAAGGAAAGCTCAAAAGGGGACCATTCCCCTCAAGCCAAAGCAAGACCTCCGATATATTACAATTGGTTTACTCAGGCATACCTGAGGTTGGCATTAAGAGGGAGACTACTACACCACATTCTCCTGAGCAGAATGGTGTGGTGGGAAGGAAGAACCACACGATGATGGAAGTTGTTCGGGCCATGCTACATGATCAAAGACTTCCAAAGTTTCTATGGGCTGAAACTACAATCAACGTCGTATATGTACAAAATCGATGCCCTCATCAAGCATTGGGTTCCTAAACTCCTAAAGAAATGTTCACCACCGGTCAAAGGGAAGTCGTGATTAGTCATGATGTCACCTTTGACAAAGATATGGTTCTCTGCAAGGTGGACAATCTGCTGACTTTGAGTAGCTCTCAAGAAGCCGACACCAGGGAACCGAAAGAAAAGGATGATGAATCAATGCCTGATGAAGAAGAACCCATGGATCCGATTGATCCTCATCCACATGATCCTTCCTCTTCTAGGAAGAGGCCTTCATGGCTTAGGGGGATACTCGATGATGCTGAAGGACATGCTGCACCCTGAGGAACCTTCCATCAAAGTAAGAAACTTAACAGGTATCAGGGATACCTGACCATCATGAGCACGATCATACAAAATGAACCTTCATCATTCTCAGATGTCATCAAGCATTAACTATGGAAGGATGCTATGACCATAGAATATGAGTCTATTATGGAGAATGATGTCTAGGAAGTAGTTCCCAGACCCTGGACAAGACAATTGTTACTTCAAAATGGCTTTACAAGATAAAGCATTGCAGCAAATGGAAGTATGGAAAAGTATAAGGTTCATTTATTGCTCGTGGTTTATCCTAGAAGGGAGGTATAGACTATGATATTTGCACCTGTTTCCAGATATACGACCATCCACTTGATCATAGCCCTTGTGGCTTCACAAGGATGGAACCTACATTAGATGGATGTTAAGACCGCGTTCTTGCATGGTTCTATCAAAGAAGAGGTCTATGTGGAGCAACCTGAAGGATTTGAGATTTACGATTGAAAATCTCATGTATACAGGTTGAAGAAGGCTCTCTATGGGCTGAAGCAAGCACCCCGAGCATGGTATGAGAGGATCGATAGCTACTTGATGAAGCTGGGATTCACTAGGAGTGAAGTTGATCCTAACCTTTACTTTAAGGTTGAAGATGAAAAGCCTCTCATACTGGTGTTGTATGTGGATGACCTCTTTCTAACAAGTGCAGACCCTCTCATTCACAAATGTAAGAGGGAGCTGGCTTCTGAATTTGAAATAAAGGACCAAGGACTTGAAGTATGGCAGAAGCCAAGGGAAATTTTCCTATCCCAAGGAAAATATGTGGTAAAGATATTGGAAAGACTCGATATGATGGACTGCAAGCCTATGACTATCTCGAGGATCTTAACCTTTAGAAGTTATATGGTAGTGATGTCGGACCAGATTTGGGAAATGCCTCTGAGTTTCATAAACTCATTCGCATTGATGTTCTTGATGAACCTCCATCCGAACATATATTTTGCAGTTAGCATTGTGAGCTCATATTTGGTTCAGCCTCACTGGATTGATGCCAAGAATCTTCTGAGATATCTTCGTGGCACAATGGGTTAAGATACACTGCCGAAGATGTGAAACTACTTGGATATACTGATGTTGATTGGGCAGGCAGTGTGGTGAACCGTAAGAGCACTTCCGGGTGCTGTTTCACCTTGGGATTTGCTTCGATATCCTGGATGAGTAGGAAGCAGAAGTCGGTGGCTTTGAGCACCGCCGAAGCAGGATATATTGTTGCTAGCATGACCTCGTGTGAGGCAGTCTGGTTGCGAAAGATTTCAGTGAGCTGTTTGGATTTACATTGGATACCACTGTGATTCTCTATAACAACCAGAGGTGGGATTCGATTATTGAGGAATCCCATATTCGTCGATTGCTCCAGCAGATAGACATCATCTGGGATATGGTAAGTCGATGAGAAAGGAGGCTCCATCGCATTAAGATGATGTACAAGTTGATACACCTTGTCAAAGCCCCGAGGAAAGATCTAATCTGTGATTTTCCCAAACGACTTGGAGTCGGCAAGAAACCCTTGTACAAGGGTCCTGCATGTTGCATACATTGAGCTCTGGGAGCTCTGAGGGCTTGCGGTTATTACTGGAGAAACATACGACCACAGGGTGACTCACCCTCCCCTGGTGGTGCGCACTAGAACAAGATGATTCGCTCTCTTGTGGGACAAGATGATTTGCTCTCTTGTGGAACAGGATGATTCGCTCTCCTGTGTAGCAGGATGATTAGTTCTCCTGTGAGGCCTGGATTGATGTGTTATCCATGGCGATTGTAGCAGGATTGATGTGTTCTCCTATGAGGACAGGATTGATTAGTTCTCCTATCGAGGCATCCTACCCATGCAGTCTAGGACTCATGGGAAGTACCTCTCATCTGATCAATGAGCAGGGAAATGAAGTTAGGGACCATAGTAGTACCGATGGACGCATCGTTGTATCTACCATACTCCCTACACTAGGATGACCTCCATTGATCTGGGATCAATGATACTGGTCTGGGACCAGTGGTAGGAGTTGTACCATACTATGACGCTGACTTCGGGTCGGTTGAGACTGGTCTGGGACCAGTGGTACATACTCCGAGACTGACTTCGTGTCAGTGCAGTACTGGTCTGGGACCAGTGAGAGTGGTACATACTATGATGCTGACTTCGGGTCGGTTGAGACTGGTCTGGGACCAGTGGTACACTCTCTGAGACTGCGATACTGGTCTGGGACCAGTGGTAGGAGTTGTACCATACTATGATGCTGACTTCAGGTCAGTTGAGACTGGTCTGGAACCAGTGGTACATACTCCGAGACTGAGTTCGTGTCAGTGCAGTACTGGTCTGGGACCAGTGAGAGTGGTACATACTATGACGCTGACTTCGGGTCGGTTGAGACTGGTCTGGGACCAGTGGTAGGAGTGGTACTTACTATGAAGCTGACTTCGGGTCGGCTGAGACTGGTCTGGGACCAGTGGTACGCACTCTGAGACTGACTTTGAGTCAGTGGAGGATGATATTGGTCTAGGACCAGTGGAGTTGTACTCATTATGACGCTGACTTCGGGTTGGTTGAGACTAGTTTGGGACCAGTGGTACATACTCTGAGACTGACTTTGAGTCAGTATGATACATCCTCAATCATTTCTTCTTCTTCATAATTCAGACAATAGCAGAGCAGAACAGAACAATGCAAGAGTAGAGCAAAACAGAGCAAAACAGTACAGATCATTGCAGGGCAGAACAAGACAAATCAGAACAGGCAGAATAGAGCAGAGCAGGGCAAGGATCAGGCTGTACAGGGTAGTGCATTTGATGGATGAATAGTAACGACCGATAGACAGATTGCAGATGAAGTTCTACATGGTTGAGAGGGAGTGTTAAAATTGGCAACCAGGACAAAACTTCATGCGCGTCATCTTATTCATGGCTGATAATATTTTTATTAGATTCCTCTCGTCGAGAGGTGTAGTATTGATATAAAGATCATCCGATTCTGATAAGTATTCATGGAGATATGAATTTATTTTGATTATGGAATTATTATCAAGTCGGCCTACAACTCATGTAGGCTCAGAAGCCCAACAGTCGCATCTATTCACCCACCAACTGTAGTGCCCGCTCTAGTTGACTGACAGTGATATGACACAAGCATTTATTTAGCCATAAGGCCCACACTTTATTCTTTGAGGACCTCAGGTTGAGGATCCGGGCACTTGACACTATTATTAGTGATTGAGATATTCATGGTTGTGATGTTTATGAATGCTTTCCATTGATATTATGATAGCATGAATGGTTATGTATCTTATCTATTGGTGTTCTGATGATTGCAACATTAAATAGTTTATGTATCTTATCTATTGGTGTTCTGATGATTGCAACATTAAATAGTTTATGTATCTTATCTATTGGTGTTCTGATGATTGCAACATTAAATAGTTAAGTTTGGTCTCTAGTTAAATTTATGATGATGAGGGTAGTAAAGAATATGTATGCTCTCTACTAAAAGCATGATGATGATAAATTTGATGGATAGGTATATTTCTATTTGCTGTTACGATGTTGATAGATTAATAAATATGTATTTTTCCATTGATGTTTAATGATGATAGCCATGATGGATGTGTACCTACTTCCTTTAGTTCAGGCTTACAATGGACAATGATGTGAATGACTAGGAATTGTCAATGATGCTATTATGACAATGACTAACATTGAGAAACCTTGTTACTGATGATTATTGAGTATGGCGGGAAACCATCAGAGGCACTCGCATATGACGAGTTGATGACACCTGGTTTGATGAAAATTCATATTATTTTTATATTTGAAAGTCTAAGTCGATCTTGAAATCTGCCATATATGTTTCACTATATTCTGATGATATGTTAATGGTTGCAGGCACAGATTAGTTGCTTGACCGAATGACTCACATATGGGTGATGGGGTTGTACAAGTGGATGGAACTACATGGGAGGGGTGGGACAGAGTCCCTGATCTCACCCACTAGCACTCCCGCCGTGACTTGGGTTGGAAGGGTTGAAACACCTTCGCCTTGAAGATCACGATGCCATGAGGGCAGGTCCCAAAGTTGGGTCGCTCATGAGGACTTTACCGGGGGGTGCGCATCAAGGCAGATTCCTTGATCCCCGACACCATTAGTCTCACTATAGCAGGCAACATAAGAGATGATAGTAGTCTATGACGTTGCACTATACTTTCCCCTCGTAGTCACTGGATGCTTGAAGGGCCAGTGGTGTGGCACCCTTGGAACTTCAGGGGAATTTCTTGAAGGGCACGACCAACTTGGCACCCTTGGCATCACAAATAAACTATTAGGTGTGGCACCCTTGGAACTTCTAGGGAAGTTCTTGAAGGGCACAACCAAATTGGCACCCTTGACATCACAAATAAACTATTAGGTGTGGCACCCTTGGAACTTCTAAGGAAGTTCTTGAAGGGCACAACCAAACTTGGCACCCTTGGAATCTTTAAAAATAAATAATAATAAATAAATATAAGCAAGGAATGAAAACTAGGTAAATTTACATCAAGGGTAAATGATGATTAGAAACCAATGTAATTTAATCAAAAATAAAACTTGGAATAAGGAGGATCATAGGAAGAATTAAAATAGAGTACCTTAAAAACTCTACCCTTCCCATGTTGGAAAGTACTAGGAAGATTATGTGGTTTAATTAGGAAAAAGGGGAAAGACAAACATAATTGTAAGGATAAAGATTAATCCTAAAAGTAATTTAAACCTAATTAAGAAAAGAGGAAGGTGAATTAAAATGAGAATAATAAATTAAATTTAGAGAAATGTAGAGAAGCTCCATGTGTCAACAACCAACATAAGAATACCCATCTAAGAGATAACATAAGTTAAATTAGGGAGTAGATTGGGGATAAAATCTTGACTCATTAATTGACTTCAAGTAATGAACACAAATTAAGGAATAAAAGGGGGGAATAAAGAGACAACTAGGAGAAGAAATAGGAATCTTGTTGAGGTGAGGAAAATATTAGTTTTAAATAAAAAGTTAAGTAAATAATTTTGGGTGACCCTTGATGAGAGAGTGACACATGGGTAGGTGAATAATCAAACTATTGAATTATAAAAAAAAAAAAAATTATGCATGACATGCCAAGTGTCATCTAGGAGGACTCTTATAAAAGAAGGGGCAAGCCATAGGAGAAGGGACTTTTGGGAACCCTATTGTTGGATGGATGAGATGATGTCAGAGCAGTGATTACGAAGCTATAGTGAGTCTGGTGAGGTAGAGGATTTTAGAGAGGGGGCTCGGGAGCCAAGGTGTGCTCTCCTCTACCAGCTAGTGCTTTCCTCCATTGTACAACCCCATTGCAGCTCGGGGGTCCGCGGGGAAGAAGAGTACCCAAGGAATAGGCTGGGAGGTTAACAGGTGGGTCTTCGCATTCGGATCAAGTGTGTCATCATTCACTCGCGGAGGTGACCAGCTACAAGGGAATACCAGCAACAGCAGAGCAAGTGGAGTCTCGCCTTCTGGTGAACGGTACATATGTATTTCATTACTATTGATCTTAGTTAAAAGTATGAAAATGTTATGATATGTTTCTTGAAATGAGTGGCAGGAATGTGTGTGCTAAATAAATTTGAATTTCAATGCGTTTCTTTTCTGGTTGTATTTGTTGTTTAGGAAGAAAAGAAAAATGTATGTAGTCTGAATTTGGTCCTTACATTTGGTATCAGAGCACAAGTTGAACCCTTGAGGCCTATGGGCCCATGCATGCATAACTAGTTTTGTTTGCTATGTGGGTATTTCTCTAAAATCAAATTACTCAAGTTTCAAAAAAAAAAAAAAAAAACGACTGTAAAATTACAAGGACGACTGTCGCAAAAAATGAGGAATACCAGAAATTTCAATACCGTTGTTCTTTTTAAAGCTTTACTCACAAACTGAATGAGAGGTATTATCTTGGAGTCTTTTCATGTGAAACTTTTTCCTTCCACGTCCGAAGTTTCAGCTTTCAAGTCTGTCTTCGAGGGAACCCAAAGAAGCACAAAACATAAATGGAAGTTGAAATTTTTTTACTATTAGAGTTCATTTATAGTATTATAAGAAAAGCCACCTACTTTGTGACTGGCTACACGAAAAGCTAAAACAAATGATAATTCCTCTCGCGAGCTCTCTCAGATGAAGTTAGGTACTCACACTCAGTCATCCCAATCTGTTGTGATAAAACATAGTCCATTCAAGCTACTCGTTTTGCAACGGTTTATGGGTAAGGAATTGTTGTATTTACATAATATTTTATAACTCTTATGTATAAACCTTACTGTAAATGAGTACTCACGAACTGTAAGATAAGTCTCTCGTAATTTTTTTAGCCGTCATATAAAAGTTTTAATATAAGGTAAAAAAATATAAATAATGAAATTACATCCAATATTCTTTCAACTTGAGATAGTTACCTCACTTTCCTATTAGAATGCCGCTCAGAAATTTCCCGTCCTAAATTAAGATAAATACCTAAGTGACCTAAAACTTATACAACACAGTTTCACGATTCAAACAAACAACGGAAAAAATTAACAAATTTACCGCAATAACGTGACAAGAAACGTTCATAAAAATGGAGGATACGCAATTTGTAAGCGCGTTTCGTCATTTTGGCAGAAGGAAATGCCGATTGCCTTGGCAACTAATGTCAGGTAGCTTTGCTTGCTTTTCAAGAATGCTGAAAACCTTGCATTGTTATTTGCCTTCCGCTTCCACAAACCCTACTAATCCCTCTATATCGCCATCTCTTATGAACCATAAAGAATTGTACTTTTATTTTTGCCATTCTCTAATAATTTTCAGACGCATTAATGCCAATCACGAACTTCATTTTTTCTGCTAGTAAGTGCCGAACCCTAGCGACCTCTGTTTTATGTTTTCTTCAGCTATTTTACGTGATCAGCACTCCAACCCATCGCTAGTTTAGTTTTTAAACTAAACTAGCGAACAAGACCTTTCCATGAAGAACCAACGCAAGGAGTAGTCTACCAGATTCGATGGTACGACAGGTAACATGTAACCAAATGATCGGACGGCCCGGGTTAATGCGCAACCATCCTCAGACTTTGTTCGCCGCCCTTCGTTTCAGGTGAAGGATGGAGGTGTTCAGCCAGAATTTGGATACAGTGCCTGATTTTCAAAATTGACTAAAACAGGAAGTGCGGGAGACTGCGTCTGAAATGGACATGTCAATTGATAAGCATATCCTGAACAGAACTCGGCCAAAAAGAATAAGAGAACTAGTCCTCTTCCATCCGCGATTGTGAGATTCCTTCTTGTGAAATGGCTCCAAGAAGTACTGATTTTTGCATCTTTTCCAGTTAAGCATTTAATCAAACAGTTTGAGAACAATGTGCTATGGATGTACTTCATTTAATTTGACTCCAGATGAGATTAACACATTTACAAAATTGGCGGCTACTCTCTGTTTACAACGCTCCATATGTTGTGCTTCATCTGCTGCGCTTGGAACGCTTAAACATATAAAGTTAATGGTCCTTACACAGGTGACCAGGTAATAGTGAAGTAAGGAGCAAGCAAAGGATACCAGTGCGGAGAGACGCGAAGTCGGTAGATGAGATGAGTGTTTGTTTTGATTAAAAGTGACCTCAATCACTCTCGACAGTCTCAGGATCTTTATGGGAAGGGACATTTTGCTCTCGCAAGATGATGTTGACCAAATTCTGGACGACTTGTGCCCAGAAATCGTACATTCTTGCCATCTACCTGTTATTTAGCTCCCCGATTTATATACGCTTTTGACGGTCCGGTCCACTTTGTGATTTATTTGCGCCTTTGTAGTGCTTTTTCCTGTGGCAAGACTGTAACAGGTTTTCCAACTGGAGAAACAATAGTAATTGATATAAATATATATATATAAGTAAATAAAGTTGACTTGAGCTTTCTGTAATAGTTAAAATGATTGGAAAGTAGGTTTTATATCAGTATTATTTAAATTTATAAAGGCAAGTTGTGATAATGAAGATTAGAAAGGTAAATATGTTAGGAGTGATAATGAAGTTTTCTTCATGGAGTATTTATCAAGATTCGGGAAGTTTGAGAATTTTAATTTAGCATTTCTCAAATTTTCCGTATCTCATTAATAAATTTTATTTTATTTTTATTTTTGATTGGTTTTTACTTTATAAGGAAAAATCGTATTAAACTGTGGCAGGTGAACCATGGTTAGGAGAGGTACCAGAAGGAGTGGGGCAGCTAAAGGGCACAACATGGCACCACCACAACAGCCAACTCCTACCACCCCACCTAATGAGGGGGAAAACATCTCCACACAAGAGCAGATACCCGCGGGAGAAGTGTTGAACTTAATGAGATCATTCCAACACATGTCTGAGGCATTAATAAACCGTTTGGAATGGGAGCATGGAGGACCGATCATACAAAATGAAACACCCCAAAACACCACCAGAAATGATGTATGTCGAGACTTGGAAAAGGTAAAATTTCCAGAGTTTTGGGGTTCCACTGATGGTCAATCTGCAGAGGCATGGTTGGAAAACATGGCTATGTGTTTTACCCTTAGAGATTACACCTCAAACATGAAGGCCAAGATGGGTATATTCCAGCTAAAGGGAAACGCACTACTTTGGTGGAAGACATTATTAACCCAATTGGGGATGGATATATCAGAAGTAACTTGGGAGCTATTTGAAGAAAAATTTAGAGAGCGTTACCTGTCAGAAGAGTTCCTTGAGAGACAACTAAATGAATTCAATTCATTAAAGCAAGGGAGTCGCTCCCTACCAGAGTATGAGGCACGTTTCATGGAATTACTTCGTTATGCCCCTCACCTAAACACAGAGAAGCTCAAGGTGAACAAATTTGTGTATGGATTAAATGTTAACATTCGGAACAAGGTTAGAATCTTAATGCCTCGCACCTTGCACGAGGCAGTTCAGCGGGCAATCATTGCAGAGGAGGAGATCATGAGCAGTGCACATAGTAAGTCATCAAGGCCCACAGAATCAGGAGTACCAGGTAGAAACAATATGGAACGTGGAAATTTGCAAGGGGGTCCTGTGCTAAATCATCAAAGGTGGTCAGGAAGAAATCAAAGAACACCATATAGGCATCCAGCTCAGCATTCGCGCAGGGTACCGCAACAAACTCGTCAACCACAACCGCACCAGCCTATGCGACAGCACCAAGTCACACCACCTCAGCACCGATCTTCTTTCCAGCAAAGTTCTAGACCAACTCACAGTTCAGTTGGTAGTAGGAGCCAAGTCCCTAGGAAGGGGTGTTGGAATTGTGGGGGTCCTCACTACGAGAGGGATTGCCCTCAAAAGACAGGTAATATCAACTCAACTAAGAATGCAACTACAGTGGGGGATCTGGGGAAGGCTCATCGCATCCATGCAGCGGTGAACAATCGCCAGGTCGAACACCAGTCCACTGTGTTAGAAACCTCAGGTAATATTGATGGTATGAGTTTTGTCATTTTAATAGATCCAGGGGCTACTGATTCATTTATTTCTATAAATGCATTATCAATGATTAAACATAAAGCAACTCCACAGTATGAATTTAAACATGTAGAAATGGCATGTGGTATGAAAAGAACTGTAGGAAAAATGGTAAAGGATTGTGAGGTGGACCTGGGTGTATGTAAGACCAAGATATCCCTGTACTCGACAATTCTAGGAGTTTATGACGTAGTTATAGGAATGGATTGGTTGGAGCGACATGAGGCACTCCTAGACTGCAAGGACAAGATTCTACATTTCACGGACGATGACGGCCAACGAAAATCATTAAGGGGAAAGAACCGAGGGGTGTCCTTGAGGTTCATCTCCTCCTTGCAACTAATGAAATTTAGGCGAAAGGGGTGTCAATTGTTCTCAGTGGTAACTCTAAACGAAAAGAGTGACTCTGAAGGTCTTGATAAACACCCAATTCTTGTTGAATTTAAGGATGTATTTCCCGAAGAACTACCCGGGCTACCCCCAAGGAGGGAAATTGATTTCACCATCGACCTTAAACCAGGCTCGGAGCCTATTGCAAAGGCACCCTATTGGATGTCGGCTCCAGAGCTAAAGGAATTGCAGTTCCAATTAAAGGAACTACTAGACTTGGGGTTCATACGACCTAGCACATCTCCATGGGGAGCCCCAGTGATTTTTGTTAAAAAAAAGGATGGGTCTTGGTGACTGTGCATTGATTACCGCCAGTTGAATAAAGTGACTATAAAGAATCAATACCCTTTGCCTAGGATAGATGACTTATTTGATCAAATGAAAGGGGCAACGGTGTTTTCAAAAATAGATCTGAGGTCGGGATATCATCAGTTGAGAATCAAAGAAGAAGATATTTCGAAGACAGCCTTTAAAACAAGATTTGGGCATTATGAATTTGTAGTCTTACCCTTTGGACTGACAAATGCCCCGGGTGTTTTCATGAGTTTGATGAACGGAATATTTCGGGATTACTTAGACAAGTTTGTACAAGTCTTTATCGATGACATTTTGATCTACTCAAAGACCCCAGAAGAGCATGATGAACACTTGAGGATAGTTCTTCAATGTCTTAGAGAAAACCAATTGTACGGGAAGTTGTCAAAGTGTTCCTTTTACCAAACCAAGATTCATTATCTTGGACACATTATCTCTGGGGAGGGTATTGCAGTAGACCCAGTAAAGATCGAGGCCATCATGGAATGGCCAACACCAACCAATGTTCATGAAATACGAAGTTTCATGGGCATGGCAGGATACTATCGTAGATTTGTCGAAGGGTTTTCAAAAATAGCAAACCCCATTACTGAGCTCCAAAGAAAGAACAAGAAATTCATCTGGACTGAAAAATGTGAAGAGGCATTCCAAAGGTTAAAGGTGTTATTAACGACAGCACCAATTTTGAAGGTGCCGGATATGGAACAAGAATTTTTGGTTTGCACTGATGCCTCCAAAGAAGGATTGGGTTGTGTGTTGATGCAAGAAGGAAGAGTAATAGCCTATGCATCAAGGAAACTCAGAACCCACGAAGAAAACTACGCAACCCATGATCTAGAAATGGCAGCAATTGTTTATGCACTAAAGATTTGGAGACACTACCTTCTAGGAAGGAAGTTTGATCTTAGGACTGACCATTGTGGGTTACAACACATATTCACTCAAGATCACTTAAATGCAAGGCAAAGACGATGGTCTGAGCTAATTAGTGAATATGATTTCGATATCACTTACATCAAAGGAACAGTAAATAGGGTGGCTGATGCTTTAAGTAGGAGGCCGCGGATATTTTCAGTCATTCCCTTGAAGACAAATTTGAGGGAGAAACTGCTTGAATTACAAATTAAAGACGCCTGGTATCAGGAGGTTAGAAAAAGTTTGAGGGAGGATGAAATGAGGGTCCCAAAATATGAGGAATACTCCCTTGATAATGATGGGCTACTACGATTTCGAGGAAGGATATATGTACCACCAAATGAAGATATATGCCAATTAATCTTAAATGAACCACATCGCGCTGTATACATGGCACACCCTGGTGTTAAGAAAATGAGTGCGGATCTAAAGCCACTCTTCTTTTGGAAAGGGATGAAGAAGGACATCGTGAACTTGGTAGCTAGATGCTTAGAGTGTCAGCGAGTAAAAGCCGAGCACAGGCATCCGGCAGGCTTATTGCAGCCCCATGAGATACCAAAATCTAAATGGGAAGTTATATCAATGGACTTCATTGTGGGACTACCAATGACCTCAAGAAGACATGATTCCATATTTGTGGTAGTGGACACGTTGACCAAAAGCGCCCATTTCATACCAGTTAAGACTACATATAAGGCACCAGAAATTGCGAGGGTTTTTATTAATGAGATTATGAGATTACATGGAGTGCCTAGAAAGATCATATCCGATAGGGGAGCAGTGTTTACTGGAAGATTTTGGACCAGTTTCCAAGAAGCTTTGGGAACCCAGTTGAACTTCAGCACTGCTTATCACCCGGAAACAGATGGGCAGTCTGAGAGGACAAACCAAATCCTTGAAGACATGCTTCGGATGTATGTGATGGACCAACAAAAGAGATGGGAGGAGTTTTTACCACTCGTAGAATTTGCTTACAATAATAGTTATCAGAGTTCCATAAAGATGGCGCCATTTGAGTTCTTATATGGAAGACCTTGCAGAACACCTCTCAGTTGGGACCGACTAGAGGACCGAGTATTAATAGGACCTGAAGTGGTGCAAGAGATGGAAGAACAAATGACCATGATTAGGAGGAGGCTAAAGGAAGCGCAAGATCGACAAAAGAGCTATGCTGATGCTCATCGAGTAGACCGAAGTTATGAAGTGGGGGATAGGGTGTTCCTGAGAGTAAGGCCCCAAAAAAGCTCTATAAAATTTGGAAAAGGAGAAAAATTGTCTCCACGGTTTGTGGGACCTTTTGAAATCTTAGAAAGGAAAAGTCCAGTGGCATATAGGCTTGCCTTACCTCCATCTTTAGCACGTATGCATGATGTGTTTCATGTGTCTGTTTTACGTCATTATATTTCAGATCCTTCGCATATTATTGATTTTGGTCATTTGCAGGTTTCGGACGAGGGAGCAGTGATGACTGAACCAGTTTGCATACTGGACCAGAGAAATTTGCAGCTTAGACGACGGTTGGTGGACCAGGTCAAGGTCCAGTGGGACAATTATAGTCCTAGTTCAGCTACTTGGGAGGACGCCGAGGAGATGCGTCACCGTTTTCCTTACCTATTCCAGTGACTTCGAGACGAAGTCTATTATTAAGAGGGGGTGTATGTAGTGCCCGCTCTAGTTGACTGACAGTGATATGACACAAACATTTATTTAGCCATAAGGCCCACACTTTATTCTTTGAGGACCTCAGGTTGAGGATCCGGGCACTTGACACTATTATTAGTGATTGAGATATTCATGGTTGTGATGTTTATGAATGCTTTCCATTGATATTATGATAGCATGAATGGTTATGTATCTTATCTATTGGTGTTCTGATGATTGCAACATTAAATAGTTTATGTATCTTATCTATTGGTGTTCTGATGATTGCAACATTAAATAGTTTATGTATCTTATCTATTGGTGTTCTGATGATTGCAACATTAAATAGTTAAGTTTGGTCTCTAGTTGAATTTATGATGATGAGGGTAGTAAAGAATATGTATGCTCTCTACTAAAAGCATGATGATGATAAATTTGATGGATAGGTATATTTCTATTTGTTGTTACGATGTTGATAGATTAATAAATATGTATTTTTCCATTGATGTTTAATGATGATAGCCATGATGGATGTGTACCTACTTCCTTTAGTTCAGGCTTACAATGGACAATGATGTGAATGACTAGGAATTGTCAATGATGCTATTATGACAATGACTAACATTGAGAAACCTTGTTACTGATGATTATTGAGTATGGCAGGAAACCATCAGAGGCACTCGCATATGACGAGTTGATGACACCTGGTTTGATGAAAATTCATATTATTTTTATATTTGAAAGTCTAAGTCGATCTTGAAATCTGCCATATATGTTTAACTATATTCTGATGATATGTTAATGGTTGCAGGCACAGATTAGTTGCTTGACCGAATGACTCACATATGGGTGATGGGGTTGTACAAGTGGATGGAACTACATGGGAGGGGTGGGACAGAGTCCCTGATCTCACCCACTAGCACTCCCGCCGTGACTTGGGTTGGAAGGGTTGAAACACCTTCGCCTTGAAGATCACGATGCCATGAGGGCAGGTCCCAAAGTTGGGTCGCTCATGAGGACTTTACTGGGGGGCGCGCATCAAGGCGGATTCCTTGATCCCCGACACCATTAGTCTCACTATAGCAGGCAACATAAGAGATGATAGTAGTCTATGACGTTGCACTATACTTTCCCCTCGTAGTCACTGGATGCTTGAAGGGCAAGTGGTGTGGCACCCTTGGAACTTCAGGGGAATTTCTTGAAGGGCACGACCAACTTGGCACCCTTGGCATCACAAATAAACTATTAGGTGTGGCACCCTTGGAACTTCTAGGGAAGTTCTTGAAGGGCACAACCAAACTAGCACCCTTGACATCACAAATAAACTATTAGGTGTGGCACCCTTGGAACTTCTAGGGAAGTTCTTGAAGGGCACAACCAAACTTGGCACCCTTGGAATCTTTAAAAATAAATAATAATAAATAAATATAAGCAAGGAATGAAAACTAGTTAAATTTACATCAAGGGTAAATGATGATTAGAAACCAATGTAATTTAATCAAAAATAAAACTTGGAATAAGGAGGATCATAGGAAGAATTAAAATAGAGTACCTTAAAAACTCTACCCTTCCCATGTTGGAAAGTACTAGGAAGATTATGTGGTTTAATTAGGAAAAAGGGGAAAGACAAACATAATTGTAAGGATAAAGATTAATCCTAAAAGTAATTTAAACCTAATTAAGAAAAGAGGAAGGTGAATTAAAATGAGAATAATAAATTAAATTTAGAGAAATGTAGAGAAGCTCCATGTGTCAACAACCAACATAAGAATACCCATCTAAGAGATAACCTGAGTTAAATTAGGGAGTCGATTGGGGATAAAATCTTGACTCATTAATTGACTTCAAGTAATGAACACAAATTAAGGAATAAAAGGGGGGAATAAAGAGACAACTAGGAGAAGAAATAGGAATCTTATTGAGGTGAGGAAAATATTAGTTTTAAATAAAAAGTTAAGTAAATAATTTTGGGTGACCCTTGATGAGAGAGTGACACATGGGTAGGTGAATAATCAAACTATTGAATTATAAAATAAAAAAATATAATTATGCATGACATGCCAAGTGTCATCTAGGAGGACTCTTATAAAAGAAGGGGCAAACCATAGGAGAAGGGACTTTTGGGAACCCTATTGTTGGATGGATGAGATGATGTCAGAGCAGTGATTACGAAGCTATAGTGAGTTTGGTGAGGTAGAGGATTTTAGAGAGGGGGCTCGGGAGCCAAGGTGTGCTCTCCTCTACCAGCTAGTGCTTTCCTCCATTGTACAACCCCATTGCAGCTCGGGGGTCCGCGGGGAAGAAGAGTACCCAAGGAATAGGCTGGGAGGTTAACCGGTGGGTCTTCGCATTCGGATCAAGTGCGTCATCATTCACTCGCGGAGGTGACCAGCTACAAGGGAATACCAGCAACAACAGAGCAAGTGGAGTCTCGCCTTCTGGTGAACGGTACATATGTATTTCATTACTATTGATCTTAGTTAAAAGTATGAAAATGTTATGATATGTTTCCTGAAATGAGTGGCAGGAATGTGTGTGCTAAATAAATTTGAATTTCAATGCGTTTCTTTTCTGGTTGTATTTGCTGTTTAGGAAAAAAAAAAAAAAAAAATGTATGTAGTCTGAATTTGGTCCTTACACCAACGCTGTGTATAAATATAAGAGGACTTTTCCTCATTTGGACTCACTCATCTCATCACATCTCTCTCTCTCTCTCTCTAATACGCAGAAATGAGTCTCTTCTCTACTGCGCTAAAATGGGTCTCTCTCTCACACATGTGAATCCGGAAGCTGTTGAATTTGAAGCTGCAACTGCAGAAGTAAAGATTGACTTGCGTGGCCTAGAATATCTTCTCTTTGGAACTGCGCTGTAGGTTCATTTGAACCTCCTCTGAAAGCCGCAACTTTTGGTGCTGGAATGAAGTCAATCCGACGAACGGTTTGTAAGATATCGACTTCCCTAGTTTGAAGCCGGAAACTGTTGAAACTGAAGCTGCAACTGCAGAAGTAAATATTGACTTGCGTGGCCTAGAAGATCTCCTCATCTAAACTGCGTTGTAGGTTCATCTTAACCTCCTCTGGAAGCTGAAACTTTTGGTGGTGGAATGAAGTCAATCTGACGGTCGGTTTGTGAGATATTGTCTGCCCTAGTTTGATAATGAAGCCGCTAATGCTGATGCTGCTGATCTAGGGTTTGCTACTGCTGATATGAATCAGATTTATTGTACTATTTCTCTCTGCTGAATTATTGAAGATAAAAGAAGATTTGATCAAAGGGTTTCCCCACACATTGTGGGGTTTGTCCCTGGCTAGCCGCCACATCTTGTGTCTCTTGTCTTGGCTTGTTTTCTGTCGATCGTTTAATGTTCTATCTGCACTTTACTTTATGTACGTGTGATTGCTAATCTTTGGAATATAATAAGGAAAAGAAGTAAACTGTTATAAGAATAGAACATACCATAACTTAACAGTGAAGAAGAAATTTTGTTTGTCGGCCTTCTTTAATTTCAATGATCGAGTGTGTGCCTTGATCGATATCCAGTCCATTTTCAAAATCCTATCTTCGTCCTCATTCATGTGCTTGTAAAAGTGATCAAAAGTAGCATGTGAGAAATAGGTTATGTTTTATTTGATCCTCTGGAAAAGAGGGAGAAGAGTGTATTTTATAATTGATGTTATCCCTTGCATCGACTTGATGACAACTTGAGATTCACCATAAATATCAAGGGATAATACATCATGTGATTCTGCCAGGAGAAGGATAATATAGAGTGCAAATATCTTGGCATAGTTGTTTGATGCATTTCAAATATTTTTGAGAAAGAGAGAATATGTGGAGTTGAAAAGTGCATAATACCCCCTGACCCTCTCGTAGAAGGGGAACCTTGTACTACTCCATCAAAAAAACCTAAGGCAAATCAATTTTGATTTCCACATGTGTAGAAGGTATAGGAGAACCAATTGAATATGACAGGGAGTACGTGGAAGCAATGGCTCTACTTTGAGATGAAACTTTAGAGGGGTTTGGAACTTTTGTTTCAAAAATAGTGTTGTTCCTTTCCAACCATATTCCCCAATACATGCATGTGGGAATCCCCTTGATATCTTCAGGGATCTTATCAGAAGTCCAAGATAGAATACTTTGACTTATGTCCTCTACTCCCCAACTAATAGGTAAATTGTCAATCTTTTTTATGTTCGCCCAAACTTCTATTCTGAATGGGAAGGAAATGAAAAGGTGGGCAATAGTCTTTTAATCCTTCATATTTGACTCTCTCTCTCTCTCTCTCATATCTAATATTGATATATGTATTGGCTTATTTCACAAGTGCATAAACAATCTCTTTTTCCAACACCAAATATAAATCTTGTAATAAAACAGCTAACTGATAATCTAACTGTTTATGTTCATACTCAACTTCTCAATTAGTTCTTGCCTGAGTAGTAATGGGATGGAGTGCCATCCTCCCAAACTAAGTTATATTCCCATTAGGGACATGTTGATCTTGCATTGAGTATATTGTTGTAATGGATTTGAGACATGTTGTTAACCAACCTTGTGCCTTTAA
The DNA here is from genome assembly GCA_031772625.1 of Pinus tabuliformis. Taxonomy (NCBI): domain Eukaryota; kingdom Viridiplantae; phylum Streptophyta; class Pinopsida; order Pinales; family Pinaceae; genus Pinus; species Pinus tabuliformis. The sequence continues at coordinate 528,765,698 of CM062814.1, read as the reverse complement.
GATTCTAGGGTTTACTTGGGGTACCATCCTCGAAATGAAGGAAAATACTTGGGGGTTTCTTTGGGCAATGTAACCTAAAAAAGAATTTTCAAACTTATCACAATACAAATATATTTTATCCATCGCTACTATTTTTGTCTTTTGCATATCGAGAATGGTCCATTTTGTGGTCCTCTAGTGTATATTCTTGGTCTCTAACATTCTTCATAATTTTTGGGAGCTTCGTTTGTGACCTTGAATAATAGTACTAACCATTTTTTAGTTAGTAGTCATAGAAGCCCCATTTGCATTTTTAGAGGCTAAGATCGTAGAGTTCTCAAGAGACATTTATAGGAACCCTCTTTAATGTCATTTTTTGTAGATGAAAAATGTAAACTATACAATGTTTCTGTATTTTTAAATAAGGTTTACCTTATCAATAGAGGAGTTGTGAGAAAGACTTACTTTATCAATCAAGGAGGCATGAGAATACTTCCCTTATCAACTAGGGATTCTATACTTACGAGATTTATCCCTTGCCCTAATTGATTATTTTTTATGTGTTTTCCCTAATTCTTGGGTGGGGCTAAGTATTGTGTCACACTAAAGGGTTCCCCAATGCTTGCACTGAAGGCCTTACGTTGTTTTTTTACTTAAGGAAAGGGAAGAATCTATAAAATATGAGAAAATCACTTCTTTAAATTATATTTTATCAAAAGCTCATAAAAAAAATACAATCACCTCATAAACTAAAACAAAAAACATAATATAAAAACTTGTACTAAAAAAATAAAAACTAAACATATATTTTAAAACAATGATTAAAATATTTAAAACACAACAATTTTGGAGATGTGCCTTGTGGAAGTTAGGTTTTTCGAATAGTCTTGAAATCAACTTCAAACAAGTTAGTTTGGAATTTTTTCTAACTTGTTTTATGAGATGTTTCAAACTATGAAATCTTAATGAGACAGAGGCTAGATCTCTCAGTTCCTATGCCAAAAAAATTGGACTTTTTTTGCTATAATTTTCAAGATATGCCTTGTGGAATTTAGGGTTTCTAAATGATCCTTAAATTAGTTTCAAACAAGCTAGCTTGGAATTTTTGTTGTAACTTATTTTCTAGGACTTTTCAAACTATGAATTTTTTCAAAGATTTGAGGAGACATGCAGAAGTTCTGGAGCTAAAAATTTACAAATCACATTTGCAAAATTGGATACATAACATGTTAAACAAATTTGTTCTTAAGAAGAGGCCAAAAACAACATGTTTTGGGAGAAAAAAAACTTGTTGAAGGTAGAAGCAACAATTAGACCTGGTAAAGGTAGAGGCAACTAATATATAGACCTTGTGAATGTAGAAGTATTAAGTAGACTTAGTGAAGTAGGTTTGTTCCTATGAAAATTTGTAGCATTAGGGAATGGTGTCTTTGGTAGGTTGGTGCCTACAAATTTTGTAGCAGTGGGGATTGGTGTCTCCAGTATGTTAGTGCCTACAAATATTTGCAGTTGTGGGTATTGGTATCTCCAGGAGGTTGGTGCCTACAAACATTCATAATAGTAAGTTGGTGCCTACAAAGAAATATAAAAAATAAGTTTTTTGGTTTTCTCCCTAAAGGGTTTCCATGTAAATCTTGTGTTCCATGTTTTGTAGATGATAGATCTTATATGTGATTGTTTTCTTGTGGTTCATGAATGTTTGAATAAGTAAAAATTGTCTTATGTTTATTCGCCCCCTCTCTCAGTATAAGTGTATGCTCAATAAGATTATCTCGAAATGTTGAAGAGACTTGTGTTGATGTTTAGCATGCAAAATTTGTGATTGAGTTTGAAGAGGTCTGACTTTAGCTTGCAACACTTACAAACAATTTAGAATGAAGTTAAGAGTTCCATTATTAATTGATATTTTGGTATCTTCCATTATGATTATTAGACTATTCAGAAACTCTAATAGTTCTTGAAATCAAACCATGTAAAAATTTGCATGAGACCTCCTTGTGTAGGCAGGTCCAAATTACAATTGAATTGATAATAAAGAGGGATACTTGCAACTCTACCCTATATACAATTAAATCTCTCAACCATTTTAGTAGATACTCATAAATGGGTTTCAGATTCAATTCAAAATGCACCCAACAATTACAATTCCAACTTGATTGCAAAATACAACTTACAAAAAAATAGTATTTTCAAGTTACAAATTAATGTTGATGTAGGTTTGTTGTTGAATGTTGACTCTAATTGAAAACTTGATATCTTGAATATATTTTGCAATTACTTAATTTCATGTGCTCAAATTGAATTAAGTTTCCTTGTACTCCGCATGTTATGTGAGGAATGAAAAAATGAAATTTTAGCGTCAAAATTGGATACAAAAGAGTGTAACATTGAGAATTAAAAACAAAACAAAACAAAAAAAACATGCACCATCATAAATGTTCTTAGGTTGTACCTCAAATCTTATTTTTTGAATTTTAGGTGGATATAGGACACAATCACCAGTGAAAAAAGAATATTTTTATTAAAATATGAAATAGATGAAATTGTCAAATGTGCTATGTTATGTTTGCCCATGAGAAAAAAAGAAACTTCCAATCATGGTAATATTATCAACCCTTCCACATATTAAATAACCAAACAATTTTATGCCACCAAGGCATTTAGACTAACATTAAACCTCACAATTTGACCTTATTGAAGGACTTCCGATCATGGTAATACTATCAACCATTTCACAAATTAAATACCATAATAATTTTATTCAAGAAAGACATTTATACTAACATTAAACCTCACAATTTGACCTTGATGAAAAAAATGGTGTTTATGTCTTCAACCCATATCACCCATAGTACTACACTAATCAAAGCCATACAGATTATGCTCAAAATACGTTTTGAGTCAAATATAGATGCCAAGTTTTGCATGAATGTGTATAACCAAATGTTTGTAAAAGATTCGTGCACCAAACTTGAAAACATTATTTACTTTATCTCTATTTTTCAAAAAATTGCTCCAGAATTTTCAAAATGTATTATGAAAAAAAATGCATTAGTGATACTTTGGTGAAGTTTGAAGTTTGAACACACCATAAATATTTTTGAAAAGAATGTCGTCAACTAGTGAGGAGAGCACTTCAAGCCACATCTTTCCAAATATGTGACTATGTGGATACCAAAAGGGGGTATTCCTAGCTTATTATGGTGCCTAAGTTTTCGAAGGAAAATCTTGCATGCAACTTGATGGATTTTTTTCTAGGAAATATACACTTGAAATTATTTGTTGCTTTATTATTTGAAGTTAAAAAATGATGCCACATGCACTTGTTTGGATCTACACTTCTTGAATCATCCTCTACCAGGCCCTCTTAGTTCTACTCCTATGGTAGGGGATATTAGATAGTAACCACGCTAATTTTCCTCAATCAGTTATTGGTCCATGATGGTTTTATTTCCTATAAGTTGGTTGCACAAGAGATTTGGGAGACTCTCTTCTTGATTCCAGCCTCCCAATTTGAGGAAAATTCAATCAAATCAAAATGGGAAAGACACGTGATTTGACCTCTCAGTGTTATGAAAAGTCTTATTGTTCACCCTTTGAAGTCAAAAATGGCTTCATTGTTGTGATTTACAATGAACATGTTCAAGGAGAAAGGATTTGCATTAGTTGATTAAATTAATTTTTAATTGGCGTCAAAGTGTACTGAAATTTTGATTCTCTTGTTTTTCCCCTCTTTCCAAACAACATTTGGCCTCCTTCCATGTTCCCTTCTAGCCCTAGAGCCTTGTTGTAATCTAGGGGCTTCTACAGAGTAACCAATAGTGAACCATTCAAGAAGTACGTGTACATAAGTAAATGCAGACACATAGATGAGAGAAGGAATTAATAATATATAGAGTGGGAGATCAGCATATAATCACTTTATATTAATGTACCACAACTTTTTCAAAGAAATTTGTCTTTCTCTATCACATCATGTCTATATATATCCAATACTTTTAGTTATTGGGTAGTTGTAATTATCTAACTACCTAAGTCAACTAACCTACTTACAAATCAACTTGGATGATTAAATTTCTCTTCAACTAGATATTTGACACAATCTAACTATCAGGTCTAGTCAACTAGATATTTGACACAATCTAACTATCAGGTCTAGTCAACTAGATATTTGACACAATCTAACTATCAGGTCTAGTCAACCAAGTCGACTAGCCCTTATAACATCTTCCCCCAACTCAATTCCTTACTCTTTTCGAGCAAGTTAGAGATGTGGATTACAATTAGAATATTTTTATAAATAAATATGAAGATAGAAAGATATTTAGAGAGACTATGATATTTAGAATTTCATTTCTTTGATTTCTTCAGTTCTTGAGTGTTGACTATTATGCAGAAGTTGGTGTTGTTGCTACTAATGTTGATGTCAAAAGTGGAAACGGACACCTTGGCCTTGTTGATGAGGTTGGATCATATTGAAATTTTATGTTGAGTATTGAAGTTTACCAATGGCTATCCTGTTAATGTGTGGTCTGGTTGTAGCAACTCCTTCGTCAATAAAATAGTGGGTCGTCTTGTATTTCAATTGAGAAAAATTATCATTAGTTGTGAAGGAATTTTAGACAAAAATAGATAACTGCTTGCACACTCTTCCCTTCATCAAGACTATCTTCAAGTTCTTGATTCTTTTTTAATGTTGAGTCTACTACTGACATTATTGGTGTGACGCAGGGTTTCATATTGCATGTCCACTTCTCTAGGATTTTTTATTTTTTATCAACATGGGATGTGAATCACACGAGGAAGTCTCCCTAAATGTTAACATACTAATTATTCATCCATATCTTTTATATCATGTCCCTCATGTTCATAATACACATTTTCAACACTTTTCCATCCATTGAAGTCTTGACTCAAGAGGTCAATTAAGTGATGTTTGGTGCAAGAATTACCCAACATTTGCACTTGTTGTTTGTTTTCTTGGCATATGTTGAAAAATCATGTCTCAAGTTCAGTCATATTGTTTTTGTAAAATTTGTGCTTCAACCATAGTATTATTAGTGTTTCGTCTTCATGCACATATCCTCTCATTCGTAGAATATCCATACTCTTGAGGATTTGGATACAAAATCTAGGCCCTTGATACAGTGATTAGTCGACCATATGCAGACTCAAAATCTAGGTCACAAAATCATTCACAATTGCAAAATAATAATATGAACTCATATGCATCTTCTTTATGTATAGGATGAAGTGATGAAAATGTAATTATGCCACAGGGGCAGTCATCATTTCAAAGTGTTTTGGGAATTATGAGAGCTTCTAATAAACGAATGTGTGAAGTTGCCGTATAAGAACCATTTTTCCACTAGTTAATAGGTCAGGTGATGGACTAGTAGAGTCAATTTATTCAATTTTTTTCAATTTCCCCTAGTCGGACATTTACTTGGTTAGTATGTCAATTTCACTAGATGATTTTAATTCTCTAGTTGAGTCATCATTAGCGTCATTGTCGATCATATTTAACCGATCGAATTTCTTGGATTTGGTCATGCATTTTATTTATTTATTTCAATTATTACTTTTCCTTTTTGTTAAATTTCTACTGTAAGCCTTGGTTTTTTTATTACATTATGTATCTTCTTAGTTTTTCCCAAATTTCTTCTTATTTCTTTTCTCTGGCTTGTTCTTTTGACCTCCTCACTTCCTCTGTAGCAGCATGGGTTTCAGATGGTGGAGCATCTAGCAGTGGAACAGTGATTCTCACCCTCTTTTTCATAAATTTTCCACCTAGAGGTTTCTCTAATGGAATTTCCTCAATCTTCTTTACAAGGGTTGCTCCTATTCTTCCTCTATAGGGAATCCTCCATGAAATCTTTCAGACTACCCACTATCATTCTCCACTGGTGTTTTAGCATACACTCCTTTCTTAACATGGGATTCTTTGACCCTTGAATGAGTAGGAGAGGTTTCCATAGGGGTTTCTTCCTAAAGGCTTTCTGTAGGTGTTTCAGTTGGAGAAGGACTTCTTCTACTTGGTCATGCCTCTTTTGGTTCATCTCCTCCTTATTGATCTTCATGTTCACTTTCTTCCACTTCCTCCTAGACTGGTACTCTTGCACCAACCAACAACCTCATCCATGTTCCTCTGTGTTGCTCCAACTAATCTATTATAACTAACTTGATCAAACTGTGATTAGTCACATAGGTTTTTGGATGCTTGGCATGATGAAAAACGTCAAATATATGTTATAGAGACTTTAAAAGATAATAAGGCATATTCACAAGTTGTTTGTTTCGTAAATGTGCCAACAGCTAAAAGTGGTAGTTGAAGGCAACTCCAAAACGCCCTTCAAAAGTTATGAATTTATGGATGAAATAGGTCACTTCTTCCCAAGGATTTGGAAGAGAGGTCATGTCCATACCTCCCCCTTTATACCGTATTTCTTCTCCCTCCTAAAAAATTGTGGCTTTAGTCGATGGAATTGCAACCTTTCTATTGAACCAACACCCTCCCTCTCGAGGTAGGGTTGTTACTCTCGCAACAACTTCTTCTATAATAGCAATTTTCAATCCTCCTACCATTGAACCCTACTCATTCAGGTTATGTGCAAATTCAAGGGAACTTCAATCATCAAACCCTTGCAATATGTCAAAATATGAGATCCATCCTGCATTCTGAAATTTCATGTAGGCATTTGGATGATTTTTTAAATCCTCAGTTGAATATGTGCTCCAAGTGGACATTGATGGCCACTTGCTTATTCCACTTGGACCCTCACCATTGTTTCTTTCAGTTTTACAGTTTCCTTAATTGTAGCACAGTTTACTATTTTTGGTAGTTTTTCGGGTCCTAAACTTCCAAAGCCTTTTTGAGACCCTAAATGATGTTTTCTTGGCAAAATTCCTTTAGTGATTTCTATGGAAATTGCGTCGATGGTTATAGTCCTCAGAGAGATCTTTCCAACGAGGTATAATACGTGTCAAACGGAGATAATATGACCAAGTTACGACCTCGAGAAGTTGGTTGCCCAACTAACCCCAATGGGGCCCATAAACTCTTGGTGTTACATCTCCTCGGGTTAGGGTTTTGGTTGTTTAGGGTTTTCTCTTATTGTTCAATAATAAAAAGGCCCTTGAGCCTCATTGTAACTCAGTTCATAGGCATGTAGCCGCCACATCTCTTCTCAGAGATAAGCTACCATCGCCCGAGCTATCTTATTTCCATTCTATATGTAAGCATAGTTTAGTATTTTTCTATTAATGAAATGAAGTGTTTTTCTACTGCATCTATGTGTTTATGATTGTATCTGTAAGTTGTAGCATTCCTGTTTAAGTTTGGATCAGTGGTATCAGAGCGGTCTACTATTTCTTTGTTTTTCTTTGCATGTCCCCAACAAGGTCAAGGTATAAAGAGTTAGGGCTCGATCTAGTTGAACCATTGTAGGATCAGCCTCGCAAAACCCGACAACCTCCCATGGTGGAAGAAAATAAAAACGAGGGGGTAGGAGATCCTTTCAAAATGTTACTCGAGGAAGCCCTTGAGCGACAAAGGGACACGATGATGGATAACTTTGCCCAAATCCTTCGACGGCTACCCACACGCAATGCATCTTCATCCAGCAGCCACTTTGGAGGCACTACTCCTTTTAAGGTAGAATTTAACTTCGCTATTCCCATATTTGAAGGCCTGATAGATGCAGACATCGTAGATAAATGGTTAAATCTATTGGAAAGATATTTTTCAGTTCATGACTTTTCCAATCGGGAAAATATTACTTTTACACTTCTCAAAGCCGCCCCACCTATCAAGGATTGGTGGGAAACCTACTGTGAACAAAATGACAAGAGTGAACCCTCGTTGTTTGTAGCCGCGCCCACTTGGAATTCTTTCTGAGGCACCATCAAGGAACAGTATTACCCTGTCAGGAGCTATGAAAATAAATACATAAAGTGGACCACACTGCGACAAGGGACCAAGATGTGTTAGAGTTCACAAATACTTTCCATACCCTTCGCACGAAGTTGGGTATCAAGGATATTGAATGGAATTTGGTGCTCAAGTATTGTGGTTGCCTACACAAGTACATCCAAGAAGATATGGAGTTCCTAGACATCTCCTCGCTTAGCATGACGTATTGGTACGCTATAAAGATTGAGCAGAAGTTTAAAAAGAAGAAGGACTTTGGATTCGCGAATCCAAAGCAAGCAAAAGGCGCCCCCAAACCACAAGAAAAAACGACCAAGCCAAGGCAAGGCCACCCAGCACAACCTGCTGAAGTCACAAGCAAATAACAACACCATGAAGACGAAGGACACGGGAAAATGGTGTGAGTTCCATAAGAGCTCCACTCACAATACAAGTGAGTGTCGGGCCAAGCAGTCACTGGTGGCCGAGTTGAAGGCTTCTGAATCAAACACAAGTTCTGACTCTGAATCAGAACCCGCTAAGGGAACTGGAAAAGGGAAGCAAATCATTGATGCCGAGCCCGGTGCCACCATGGCCACCACAAAGATCCAGAAAATTGAGCTTGGAGATCCAGAGGAGGGGAAATGCCTCTTCCACTCACAGATGTGGGTGAAAGGTTCTCCACTGCAATTCATTGTCGACAGCAGGAGTCAACAAAACCTCATTTCAGCAAAGGTCGTGAAGCGGTTGGGCCTAAAGACTACAACACATCCACAGTCGTACACCATCGGGTGGCTTCACCAAGGACGAGATCTTCGCGTCAGCCAACAGTGTCACCTTCCCTACAACATCAAGCCCTTCACGGATGAGGTATTGTGTGACGTTGCTCCTCTTGAAGTTTGTGATGTATTGTTAGGACAACCATACTTGTGGAAGCGACATTATGTATATGAGTCTAGACCTTGTTCTGTGATTATTACTTTGGCTAATAAGTTGTAAAGGATACCGGAGGTAACCCCGCCTATCGCCATCTCTTTGATCACTACAAAGAAATGCAGTAAGATCATTTCCCAGACCAGGAAATTTGTTTTTTTATGATTCTCCCCCAAGGCAAGAAGAATATTGTGGCCACGGCTTCCAGGTAGGGCTCCTCTACACAACAATAGCAGATGGGCAAGGTCATGGAGGAGCACAAGAGTATTTTTGCCTCGCTCACAGGGGTACCTGTGCACTATCAAGTCAAGCACTCCATCGATCTGACCCCGGGCGCGCAGCTACCCAATGGACTGATCTATTGACGCTCTATTCTGGAGAACGATGAGATCAAGAGACAGATTCAGGAACTATTGTAGAAAGGGCACATCAGGCCAAGCTCATCACCCTATGGGAGCCCGATTGTATTGGTACAGAAGAAGGATGGGACCTGGAGGCTTTGTATTGAATATCGGGCACTGAACAAGATCACTGCCTAGAATAGGTACCCAATCTCACGAATTGATGACCTTCTGGAGCAACTCAAGGGGGGGGGATATTTCAGCAAGATTGACTTGAAGTCAGGTTATCACCAGGTGCCTATTGAACCCTCTAATGTGAATACTTCCTTCAAATCCAAGGAGGGCCTTTTCGAATAGTTGGTCATGTCGTTCGGATTGATGAACACCCCTGCAACCTTCATGAGACTGATGGACGACATCTTACGACCCTTCACCAATGCATTCGTGGTGGTGTATTTAGATGACATCTTGATCTTCAACCAGAGTTGGGAAGAGCACCTCCACCATATTCGACAGGTCCTTCAAACCCTTCGACAACACAAGTTGTGTGCTAACTTGGAGAAATGCACCTTTGGCCTGACCCAGGTTCAATATCTGGGGTACATCATTGATGAGCAGGGTGTACATGTGGACCCATCCAAGATACAGGTCATTCGGGATTGGCTAGCCCCAACCACTCTAACAGAGCTCCGCAGATTTTTGGGTCTTGCCAATTTCTACCATAGTTTCGTGTTGGGGTTCTCTCATATCACTTGGCCTTTAATTCATGTCACCAAGGGTGGAGTGAAAGAAAATTTATTTTGGATGGAAACCCAATAGCAAGCATTCTTCGAGTTAAAGAATCGTCTTTGTTCTACACGAGTGCTCACATAGCCAGACTTGCAACAACCATTTGAGATTGAGACAAATGCCTCCGACTATGCTATTGGTGCAGTTCTTACTTAGCATGGGCATCCAATGGCTTACCATAGTGAGACACTTTCAGACACAGTCCAAAATTACCCCACTTACGACAAAGAAATGTCTTCCATTGTGTACGCCTGTCGTCAAAGGAAGCATTACATTCTAGGGAAGGAAACGGTCATCCACACAGAACACCGGCCTCTACAATTCATACAGACACAAGGGAAGTTGCAGAACGATCACCATCAGAAATGGTCCACCTATCTACAACAGTTCCATTTGAACATTAAGTATAAGAAGGGTAGTGCCAATAATGTCGTTGATTGCCTCAGCCGACCACCGGTCATGGCGCTAATCATTGTGCTCGACTCCTATGGGCACGAGACATTGGGGTGGCTGCATCTTTACAAGAGTGATCCAAAATTTGGCAGCATATACCAGAAACTCCTCGAAGGGAAGAAAGTTCCAAATTTTTACCTTCAGGATGCATTGCTATGCCACTTGGGACACATCTATGTTCCTTCAAGTGAGTGTGCCAAGATGATTTGGGAGGTGCACTACAGTTGGGTCGCTGGACATTTCGGAGTAGAGAAAATAGTGTGGTATTTCATAAGTATTTTTATTGGTCGAAACTTCGTCAGGATGTTGGGAAGTACATTAGATCTTGCACTGCTTGCGTCATTCCCAAACCAACCATCAAGAATCAAGGTCTGTATACTCCTCTACCTACTCCTATCTGACCTTGGGAATCTGTCTCCATGGATTATATGTCAAGCCTTCCAACTACTAAGCACGGAAACGATTGCGTTTTCATGTTCGTTGACAGATTCTCTAAGATGACCATCATGGCAACTTGCAAGAAGAGTATCACAGCATAGGCCACTGTTAAGCTCTTCTTTGAGCAAGTGTGGGTACACTTTGGGATCCCACAGTACATTATCTCAGATCAGGACAATAGATTCCTGAGTGTATTTTGGTCAAGTCTCTGGTCGATGCTAGATACAAAACTTACTAAGTGCATGACTCTCCATCCCCAAACAGATGGCCAAACGGAGGTTGTCAACTGGATGATCATACACATTCTGCGCATGTACAACTCAAAACATCCATGCACATGGGATGAAAGTATCCCCTATGTCCAACACAGAAGTATCCCCTATGTCCAACACAGCTACAACAAAGCTCTCCAAAACTCAACAGGCCACAACCCCTTTCAGGTAGGGCTGGGATTTCAGCCATTATGCCCCATTGATGTGGCCATACCATTTGCAGCCACTCAGGTATATTCGGCTTACATGCAATCTGAAGATGAAAGGGCTAACAACTTCATTGAGCGCATTCAACACATCCGCCAATAGGTCCAAGATATATTGGATAGAGTTAATGCTAAGTACAAGCAACGCCATGATCAGCATCGAGTGTCGCACAAGTTCCAGGTGGGCGACAAAGTTTGGCTACATTTGCAGAAGGAGCACCATGTTGGACCCCACCGCAAGCTTTTCCCACTCCGATATGGGCCATACACCATCACCAAGGTCGTATGTGGCAATGCCTTTGAGCTCAGCGTCCCACCATTCCTTGGTCTGTAGCCAGTGTTCAATGTAGATTGCCTTTGGCCATACTTTCCACCATTGTTGGACACATTTGACATTGCAAAATAGCTCACACCAACAGAGCTCAACCTGGACTGCATGGAACAAGACACAACTGATCAAATCATGGACACATAGATCAAGAACACTTGGCAACGGATGATATAGCTATATCAAATTTTCAAACCAGGCCAACTCCTTCACCAAGGCAAATGGCTCACCAGGGACCAAGTTTAGCAGAAGTTTCCTCATCTCATGGAGGAACTCAACGCAATGGGGACCATTTCTTCCTAAGGGGCGAGGACTAATCCAGGTGGATATTGGTGGCCACCCACCTATTCCACTTGGACCCTCACCATTGTTTCTTTCAGTTTTTCAGTTTCCTTAATTGTAGCACAATTTATTATTTTTGGCATTTTTTAGAGTCCTGAACTTCTAGAGCTGTTTTGAGGCCCTAAACAACATTTTTTTGGTAAAATTCTTTATTGATTGTGAAGGCAATCGCATTGTTAGTTGTAGTCCTCGGAGATATCTTTCCAACAAGGTATCATATGCGTGAAACGAAGATAATATGACCAAGTTACAACCCCGGGAAGTTGGCTACCCAACTAACCCCAACGGGGCCCATAAACTCTTGGTGTTGCATCTCCTCGGGTTAGGGTTTTGGTTGTTTAGGGTTTTCTCTTATTGTTCAATAATAAAAAGGCCATTGAGCCTCATTGTAACTTAGTTCAGAGGCATGTAGCCGCCACATCTCTTCTCAGAGATAAGCTACCATCGCCCGAGCTATCTTATTTCCATTCTGTTTGTAAGCATATTTCAGTTTTTTTCTATTAATGAAATGAAGTGTTTTTCTGCTGCATCTTTTTGTTTATGATTATATTTGTAAGTTGTAGCATTCATGTTTAAGTTCAGATCAATATGTTTGTGTCTAACTGTTGTTCCACCCATAGCTCAAAGATATCGTTGTATACATGGCACTTACCATTTCATAAGATTGTTGTAGGTTCACATGTAGATGCTCGTCGAGAGAGAAATGACAAGTTTGTTGGAATTGGTAATGTTAATTATGGAAAGTTTTGATTTGGGTAGAGTTTTGGTCATTTCATGCCATACTTAGAGGGAAATTTGAATGAGTCGGAGGGGATTATCAATAGTTATATAAATTTTTATCGAGAAATGGCAGTGGAATAAATAAATGCAAGTTTAATATTATTAATATGTTGAATCGAGAGATGATGATCTACTATACCGTAATTAGTATGATTCACCCCCCCAACTTTAATATGATGGTCATACTCGGTCTTTGTAATAGAAAAATCATGTCACCCTCAATGTCAACAATGTGAGTAAATGATTAGAGGTTGTACCTATGATATACTTACTACTAATGTTGACGTGGTGACTATGAGAGTGGTGTTGACTCATTTGAATATGTGTGGCAAAAGACTTACAGCAAACTCTCCTCTAGTGAAGTATGACGTGGATATATTGGTACAGTTAAGTCGAGTGTCAACAAGAATTAGATGTATCAGCATAAACCATGAATAACAAACATGATCCAAGAGTTTTAGGTACAATTGGTATGTCTTCAGTAACAACTTGTGATAATTAGAAGGTACAAACACATATGAACTGAAGTAGGAACATATTGTGATGATTAGTGTGTACATATATTTTGTAGCATCAACAAATTGCAATGATCAACAACTATAGGTAGATCTAGTATTTAGCAACGAAAAAACTTGTAGTGGTTGCCAGGTGCATTGATCCATATCAAAAGCAATATTCCTTGCTCTATATCAGCAAATTTAGCAGTAGCAAACTAGTTACAGGTGAAACAGAAAAAAAGATCATAGAACTATAACTGCAAAAGTAAGAATGTGTTGATCGCCATCAAGTTGGTTTTTAGTCACCACATTTTGTCTAATTATGCACCAAAAGAGGTTTTCATCATTGGATATATATATATATATATATATATATATATATATATATATATATATATATATATATATATATATATACATATCTACATATACATATACATATACATATACATATTATTCTTTATTTTAGGCAAAAACAAATCAAATAGTTAGCAGTGCAAAAAAGTCTTCCTTTGCCCCAACAACTTCAAGGTCTGAATACAAGAAAATGTTAATGAATGAATCCTCAAAACTTGGTTTTTGATATTGTTGTAGTCACTACAACAGCACCCAAAACTTTTGGGCATATCCAAAATTTCGGGTTCCCCCTTTGCTTTCCCTAGGTCATAAGTGTTATCATAATGTTTGAATTGATCAATCTCCCCATGGCTCGATTGTTATCAAACCCTCTTAGTTCACCCACTCATTGGTGACACATATGAATTTTCCTCCTAGTATATTGGTCTTACGAATGCATTAGTTTTATAGGGGATTTGTTGCTTTAACAATACCTTAAGAGTCTTATGCGTCCCTAGGCCTTTATTTTTATGTGCATCTTTTGACTTCAATTTTCTTAAGCATTTCCTAAAGTTTACAAAAACATTATTATGTTGATGCACCACATTCTATTCCACTGATGTGTTAGTCATCAAGCCAATCTATGTGCCCGAAGGATAAGGCCTTATCAATGATTTGAGATCAGTTTTTCAAATTCCACTACAAATTGTTTCGTAAAGGAACCCTTTGAGGCCTCTTTATTATGTTGAATGTCTTTAAAATGTTATTATTTAATGTGAGTCGATTAACTAACTCATTACGCATCCAAGGTATCAACAGTGGAAAGGAAAATATTATTTTGTTAGTGCTATTTGACTAATTTGGATGTTGTTATGCAGGGTTGCAAGTGACTGTATTGAGGTATATAATGTTGCATATCTTATCGCGCAAAAGAGCATGCACTAGCATGCTAAATTGTCGAGGCTTGGGTGGCATATGCTATATAGGATCCTAAACGCATCATGGAAAGGATATATATACCCCTAGCATGTTGGAAGGGATCTAACCCTGGCATGACCAAAGAAAGGATAATGAATAAAGGGAATGTGTGGCGTGTCTCACAAGGGTGCCAAAACAAGACCCATATGCTAACCACGCAAACACATGTGATATAAACTAAGCAATGGAGCCATGTATGACCTACAAAATCCATACAATGAGATTGTAAAGGCAACAGTTTTTGCATATGGAAAAAGGGTCATCGCTCAAATCTATTAAAATTCTAAGAGACCATCCCCATGTAGCATCTAAAGGCCATGCATTGTGCCAATGCATGCCACCAAATTCTTATTCCTTTGCTTTGGGGTTTGGACAAAATCGTTAAAAATGGTGATAGGTTGTATTGGTTGGGTATCAATGTGCTGTAACAAATGGTATATGTCACACTCTTGAATGACCTTATCAAGATGGGAGATGTCAATGAAAATATGAGTGCCAATTCGATCACTTGGCTAGAATATATTTGTGGAGTCAAATCTCAAACTAACACATATATCTTTGTCACAATTCCAAGTGAGTGTGTTAAGTGTACCAAATGGTTACTGATGGATAGTTGAGGAGGCTAATTGATTATTTTAGTGCCTATCATTTGGCTAATGAACCACTGTTGCCTTAACATGTATCCATAACCAGAAACGGCTTGAGAAAATGTGTACAAGCAGGCAACAATATTGTTGAATTTGGATTGCCATGGAGTACTCTTGATTATAATGACATTCCTACACGTATGTTAATAGAGGAGGTCAAAGAATGTAAGAGGGCATGACAATACTGACTAGTTCTGCGACTTGTGATAAGATTGTAGGATGTGACCTGCACTAAAACTTCACATTGCGACTTGGTCCAAAGTCGCAAGTCACATTATCAATCCCTACATGGTGAATAGGCATTGTGATCTGCTTTAAGCCATCAATCACGCTTTCATTCCATAGCAATGCAATCAAAAAATGTGACCCAGCAACCCAGCGATCTCACTTGCCCTTTGAAATGTGACTAGGCCATCTTATTAGCAATAAAGGTCCCAAAATCGCAATTGTGTGCCTTAGAGATGCAATCATTAAGTGTGACCTATACTACATTGCGAGTATGCGAACTTCACAAATTGTAGTTCATGAATGTGACTTCCACAATCACAATTCCTTTCTGTGATCTCACAGGTCACAATTCCTTTCTTCCATCCCATAGGATATAGGTCCTTTCTACAACCTCAACGTTGTATGGAAGGCAACACACTTAAAATCATCATTAAGGTGAAATTAGAAGATACATTAAATTTGGCACATTTACGCCATCAGTGGAAAGAGGGTTTCCAGTTACACCAGCTATCAGTTGCATGACTTTGCAAAAGATATTAGTGCATGCCATTAGACTAGAGATCATTGAAAATAGTAGCAATGTTGTGGACTTTAATGATGAAGGCCAAAAGGTAGCTATTATGCTTGAGGATGGTAACCAATGTGAGGGTGATATTTTGGTTGGTGTAGATGGAATATGGTCCAAGGTGTGTGAAAAATTATTTCGGGCCAAAAGGAGCTATTTACTCACAATATATATGTTATTATAGCATTGTAGACTGTGTGCCTCCAGAGATTAACATAGTGGTGTTTCGAGTATTTCTAAGTTACAAGTAATACTTCGTTTCTTTTTATGTTGGAAGTGGAAAGACATAGTGGTACGCATTTCATTATGAACTTGTTCGGAGCGTTGATCCCCCCAATGATAAAAAAGAGGTTGTTGAATATATTTGAGGGCTAGTGTGTGGAAGTGGCAGATTTACTCTTAGCAACCCCAAAGGAAATAATGTTACGTCGAGACATTTATGAGAGGGAACCACTTTTGACTTGGAGCAAAGGGCATGTTACGCTACTTGGTGATTATGTTCATGCTATGCAAACTAATATGGGTCAAGGTGGTTGTACGGAAATTGAGGATAGCTATCAACTTTCCCAAGAACTTCAGAAGGCTTGCAAAGCAAGCTTTGATGCAGGAAAATTTATTGCCATTACTTCCAAACTAAAAAGATACGAGAAAGAAGGGAGATCATGTACAAGGGCAATACGTGCAATGAAACAAATGGAAACAATAATGGAATCTTCTTACAAGCCTTTCTTGGGTGTTGGACTTGGACCACTATTTTTTTGGCAAAGTCACAAATACCACATCAAACTAGAAGTGGAGGAAAATTTGGTTTCCTCCAAATATTGATATGTCAAGCTAGGTATTAGGAGGAAACAACTCAAATCTAGAAGGGTGGATACCAAGTTGAAAATTGTTTGATAAAGCAAATGACCAAATGAAACAATGGTTGGTAGATGACAATTCAATGGAACATGTTATTGATGTAGTAGCACCAGTTGCCTAGTCATATATGTAGTGATTGTAAAGTTATTCTATTGAGCAAAGAGGACAACAGGCCTTCAAAATGTGATTATATGACCTCCACAAATCATAGTTTCCACTCGCAACCCCTCAAGTCACACTTTTTTGTCTGCAACCTTCCACAAGTCACAATTTCAAGATGCGACCTCCCTTCCATCCATCACAGGTGATAAATACATTACTTGATCCCAAGTTGTGAGTTACTCAAATCACACATACAACGACCAGTTGTAGCAGAGTTTGAAATTGTGACATGCTCTGGAGTTTAACTTGTGACCAAATCTGAATATTGTGACCTACACTATGGAGAAGTTTGTGACTACAAGATCTTTACCTTTCCACAATCACTAGTCACACCTGAATCTTCTTTGACTTGCGACTTCAACAAGCAATGTTGGAAAGGCTAATAACAAAGCCAATTTTCCACTAGGAAATGCCAATCACAAATTGAAGCATGCATTAGAAGAAATTAATAACTTGATCGTGAGAGGTCTCAATTAGTTGATCTAACCCTTGGGAATGTTTTTTTTGTGACTGCATATATAGGGTGGTCTTTTACTTCACATTCCTAAGAAGCTTCATGTCATTGGTAAACATGAGAGCAATGTTAATACTACCCTAGCAGAGTCGGGAGTAACACTTAGCAATGATGCATTTAAATTTAATTGGTCCCACGGGCATGCTTGTGCAACATGTTCCTTTTGTTAAAGGTATTGCAACTAAGAAAATAAAACATGTATACATTGGTTCCCTAGTTCCAAGATCAGTTTAATTGGAAGATAGTCCAATAGTTAGTAGGTAGAGTGTCTAAAAGATAGTCATTCGACAACAAAATGGTCATAATTTTTGGAGAAATTATTGCAAGGGTGAGTGATTTTGACTAGCAATATCATTGGGCAGTCTAACTATCTTCAAGGTTGCTCGAGGTTTGATCAAGACATCAAAGGATCTCTCAAAATTCACATCGTCCTTGCGTAATTAAAAGACCATGAAAGAATCCAAATGAACACACAGTTCACCCGTGGATATATTGAAAATTTTACTTTGTTCATTTATCAATTGGGCTTCAACCTGAGGCCTAAATAATTAGCCGAATTCAAGCACTGTACCTCTGGTCAGAAGATAAATACCTTCTTTTATAATGATCCCACATGAACCACTTACATTAATGATATTATAGTGCAAAAGAGGATTGTATAGGGTCCAAATTAGTTTCTTTCTCTTGATCAATTTGTTGTGTTTCTAATATTATTCTTTATCTGCAAATGTGTTTGACCAATGTGGTTTGCATGCAAGTAAATAAGAGGAAATAAGAATGGAGGATGGAATCGAGTTGAAGGCTATGCAACTAGGGTTTCGACAAACAAGCGAACTGGATCTAGTTAGCAAAATCAAAGGCACGAAATCAAAATTTGGTCTGATACAAATAAGGCACAGTAGCTAACAAAGAAAGTGAACAACACAACCTTGTCTCGTGACCTTATTGGAAATGGGAACTCAAGGGTTTCCAAAGAACCATCTCTTTTCTCCCCATAACTTATCTTCTATCAATCTGTAAATGTTTCTTATCATGATGCTAATAGTTATGCCGAGATCGATTTGAGCATGTAATAGTCATTAGACATGAGAGAATAGTGAGGAAGGTCAAGAGTCATGAGGGTAGATGAAAGGTCACAAGAGAAGGTGAAAGGTCACCCTCCTCACCTCTATAAATATACCTCATGCCTCATTTGTAAGGGACTTTTAGCACTTGAGCTAGGAATAACACTAGATAGTTTATCTGTATTTGAAGAGGTAGAGGCAATCAACTCTTGGAAGCTAGTAGGGTGATTTGAGGTGAGGTTATGGTTTTGCATTGGATAATGGTATGAGTAGCCCATGTTCCATTGTTGGGATGATAGATTGCAAGACATGTACTTGTATTTGCAACAGTATTAATAAGTTATTTTCTTTCAGTATGGATTCTTATGCATCTTTATAATGGTTGTACTGGCTTTCTTGTATTTCCATCATGTTTGTATGTGTACTTTCATGTGGGAATATGTTAATGAACTCATTATTAGCTTATGACTTTCATATTTGCTTTGAATCTATGCTTACTTATTCCACAACATGCTAGCGAAATATTGCAAACTGATTTGCAATTAACTTCTGGCATGTTCCCTTTCATGTATGTCTAAGATGGTTTTAGTTCATTGATCCTTCTCATGGCATGCCTCTTATTCTTGTTGTTGTTACTTTCCTATATCTCGTTCTATATTTTTTCAATCTTGGGTTGACCTTGTTCTGATTATCTGATCATTTCATTCTTTCCCTCATCCCGACACCTCATTTGACATCCAAGAGCGAAACCAACATGATGGATGTTAGACCTACATACTAGATGGGGCTCCTATCCCAAATGGTGTGAGTTCTAATTGGGAATCCACACTTGGGAGACCCCCTAACTATTGGCAGTACATTCCAGCTCGTCAACAAGTACAATGAAGATGATGTCCATTATCAAGCAGAGATGTTTGTGACTCGTCAATGGTTGTCAATCTTATAGTTCCAATGTCTAAAATTGCATCCACTTTGTAGGGACCTAGCCACCTTGTACAAAGCTTCCAGTGAAATCCTTAAATCATGAATCATACAACAAAGCCCAATTGCCTTTTTCAAAACACCTTTTTCTTAATAAATTTGTCATGCCACTTGGCATGTTGTTATTGAACAATATCAGAATGTTGCATAGTACCCAAGCACATTTCTCCTAATTCATTCAGTTATTCCAATCGGTGTTGTTGTGTTATCATTACATCCAAATTTACCTCCAAAGAAGTTTTGAGAGTATTTATTTCAAATTCATTGGGAAAGAAATGATTATTATCGTACACAAATTCATAGGGAGAAAAACTTGTGGTATTCCGCCAAGTGGTCCTATAATCCCATAACACCCCCGAAAGTATTTTAGCCCAATCTCAACGGTAGCCCACCACGGTCTTTCTAAGAATTGTCTCGAGCACTTATTAGTACTCTCCACTCACCCATTAGCTTGTGTATGGTAAGGATAAATAACTCGGTGATGAATCTTATATTTCTTTACAAGGTTATGTATCAGTTAGGAAGTAAATTGTGCTCCTATATCTGCAATTATCTCCTTAGGCACACCATACTGAAGAAATATTTCCTCAAATAGAAAATATGAATCAGCTCGTTCGGCGGCTTTGGTCAATGCTTTAGCTTCAACCCATTTGGTGACATAATCTATGTAGACCAAAATGTATGACTTCTACTAAGATGGTAGATTAATTGATCCAAAAAAATCTAAAGCCCATATTTCAAAAGGTTCTACCACCAATTGAGGTTGTAATGGAATTTCATTTGACCATATGGGTTGGCCCATCCTATAGTAGCTATCACATCCCTATACATACTTCCTTGCATCTTGGAATATAGTTGGCCAAAAATATCCTATCTGAAGCACTTTATGGCATGTCCTTCTATCTGCAAAGTGGCCTCCATAAGGCTCATCATGGAAAGCCTTCAAAATTTCATGGATCTCATCTTCTCTCACACACCTTTTGATTTGATGATCTAGACTAGTGTGAAAGAGGTATCCATCTAACCAAAATTATCGGGCACTTTTTTTAATGATCTTTCACTTTTCCCTTGGAGAAAGATGGTACAAAAGTTTTCCTAGATCAAAGTAATTAGCAATATCTACATAACAAGGTGGGTAAGTAGAAACTGCAAGGAGATATTCATCTAGGAAAGAATCTTCTACAGGAAAATCATCATTGTTGTTAGGCAATCTAGAAAGAAAATCAACAAAAATGTTATCCCTTCTAGGCCTATCTATAATCGTGATGTCAAACTCTTGCAGTAACAACAACCATCTAGTGATCCCAACATTAGTGATTGACTTGTTATTTAAAAACCTAATAGCAAAATGATTAGTATTCACAAAAGTTTGGTAACTAGTAATATAGTGCCAAAACTTGTTAATAACAAAAATAATAGCAAGAAATTTCTTTTTGGTTACTGTATAATTTAATTTTGCATCAGTCAAATTCTTGTTGATATAATAGATGGCATAAGGTTTATTATCTTCATGTTATCCTAACAAAACTCCAATTGTTGTATCATAAGCATCTGTAAAAATGTGAAACAACAAAGTCTAGTTGGGTCCTCTCAATATAGGAGTTGTTGTTACACATCTTATAAGCTATGCAAACACATTCTTACACTTGTCAGTCTGTATAAACTCCCTTTCTTTTACCAATAAGGCAAACATGGAGAAAAAAAAATCTCAAAATTTTCTATAAAATTTCTGTAGTATCCTACATGCCCTAAAATGCTACATACCTCCCTTTGTGTTTTAGGAGTAGATATCTTCAGAATTAGCTTAATATTTGCTAGATCTACTTGTATACTTGCAATAGAGAGATAGTGTCCAAGTACAATTCCTTTGCTCATCATCATGTGAAACTTTTCAGTGTTGAGAGAGAGATGGTTTTGTATGTAGTGCTCAAGTAATTTTTCAAGGTTGTTTAATGCTTCATCAAACTCATCACCATAAGGTGTAAAATCATCCATAAAATTTTCCAAATCCTCATTAAAAAAATTAGTGAAAATCCCTGTCATGACATGTTGAAAAGTTGTAGGTGCATTATAGAGTCCAAAAGGAAGGACGCTATAAGAAAATGTACCCCAAGGACATGTGAAGGTTGTCTTTTCTTGATCCTCAAGAGAAATTTAAATTTCGTTATAGCCACTAAACTCGCCGAGGAACGAAAAAAAAAAAAAAAAAAAAACTTTTTTTTTCAGACAAGGTGTCAAGGACTGGATCAATAAAGGGTAGTGGGAACTGGTCATTTTGGCTGGCCTTGTCAAGCTCCCTATAATCGACACATATTCTCCACTTACCATTATTTTTTGGAATAATCATAAGTAGAGATACCCATTGACTGTCAGAAATTGGATATATAAAATTTACATTAAATATTTTATGAAGCTCCTCCTTAACAACATCCTTCAAGGTATGATTCATTATTCATCGAGGATGTCGAAGAGGTTGGGATCCTTCTTTAAAAAAAATGTGAAGAGTGCATAGACCTAGATGGATAACCTTCACATCCTTATAATCCCACACAAAGTCTTCTTTATACTTTCTCAGTAATTGTATCAGTTTTTTATGTTTGTGCAAGGGATAAATTGGGATTGATGTTAAAGGTTTTTCCAAGTTCCATCTCCACTGTAATACTCTTATAACTAGCGGTAGTAGGTATCTCTTCTAGATTAGGATCATCAGTTGTGTCTTCCTCATCATATTTTTCCATTATAGAACTCAACAACCAAGATACTATATGTGTAAAGTGGAGGGGTCATTAATAAAATTGTTAATGACATCATCCTCAATTTCTTTCTTAAAATATAAGGCTTTCCCAATAGTGAGAATTAGACATGTATCATTATCCTCTGGTTCGAATTCAGGCCATAAGGGATTTTCAAATTTCACAAGTGGTTTAGTTGGGGGATAAAGAATAAGATTCTTAGTGGTGTTCCCATTAGATATGGTCATGAACCCAGATCTGCAACTAATAAAATCATCTGCAGTAGATATCCAAGGTCTACCTAATATCATAGGATGGTCTTCCAGGTGATTTTTAAGCTATAAACTACAAAATCTACTAGGTACTCCCAAGAATCAATCGAAATGAAAATGTCTTCCAATATCTTTTCAGGCCAATTTTAGACGTATCATCCAATTCTAATATAGTCAGGGTTATACTTAAATTAGTGAACTCAAATAGTTCAAAATTCTCCTTGGTAATTATATTAATTACAGCTCCTAAATCAACCAGGGTATTTGGAATAGTTGTCCCTCCAATGTGAATAGTTACTATTGGGCTTCTTGGGTCCTCGCACTTGGTAGGTGGAACTTCTCCTAACATTAATGCTAGAAATTTTCCTACCACATGCATAGTAGGAGGATATCTAGGTTTTCTTCCAGGTTTCTTTACACATAATTCACTCACTATTTTTTAATAAATTAGAACATCTCGAATGGCTTGTAGTGGTGGGATGCAAACATATAGATTTTTCAATTCTTTCAAAAAGTTTGATTCTGGTTGAGGGTTAGCTTTTACAACAATTAATATTTTAGGATATGGTGGATGTACAATAGTTTCGGTATTGACAGCAACTTTGGCTATTACAGCCCCTCCAACAGTAGTATCAGCAATTTTCCTAGAAGGCTTAGTTGTTATAGTATTATCAATGGCGATTGCAGTATCAACTATTTTAGAACATTTAGTTGTTATAGAAACCAAGACATCAGTTGTTACAATTGTTCCAGTGTCAGTGATATTGGCCCTAGTTGACTCAACTCATTGTCTACCTAATGACTCTTGAATCAGAGTTTTCCCCCTTGGTGAATTATCTTCTCCATCTTCTATAATGACTAGGGGAACACTCGGGTTCACTATTCACCCTGAACTTAATCATACTTGATTTCATTCCATGAGTGAGATACAATAAGTGGGGAGAAATAATGTTTCAATATGTTGCATTGCCTTATTATTAGGGTTAAGGTTAGGTTGTACAGGTAAATGAGGTCGTAAAGGAGGGCTACTTACTGGTAAATTAGAGGGAATTTGTAGTTGTTTTTGCTACATTGGAAATGGAACAGGCAGTTGATTAGCAAAATTGGATCCTCACCATGCTTGAGGTCATGCAAGAGAAGGCCACTAGGGTCATGGCATTGGATACTGGACCAGAGAGGAATTATGGGGTTGCCATGGTACTGGAGGGTATTGCATGTGCTGAGGAAATTGTTGAGAATTATGCAAATTGAACCACAAATTAAAAGAGGAAAAAGGATCTTGAATCATACCAGGTAGCCAAGGTTGCCATGATTTCTTGGAACCAATGAAGTATGTTGTTTCAGGTTCCTCCCTTGATTCCTTGTAGACTAGTTTTAGTCCTGGAAATGATGGGCACTGCTCCATAGAATGTTCTCGTTCGCAGATGTTGCAGGGCCCTATATTGTTAAGTGGGCACTCCCTCAGAGAGTGCTTATTTCTGCACTTAGGGAAAAATATAGACAATACGTGTTCTGCTTCATTCTTCTTTTTTCTTGCCTACAACATATCAAACAGATAATTCAAGGAACTCATAGTATTGGTTTTAAAATCCTCTAACAGGTTCCCAATCTTTTCCCTAGTTACTCCACCATTGGTTGACCTTTGTACTCTAGTAGAGGCATCTCTTGTTAAGACCTTATTTTTTGTTGATCCTCTAGAACTTCTCAAGCAAAGCTCAATGATATCATCATAGTATTATTTATATATATCTCCCTCTCCGATAAGATTAAGCATATCAAGGTGGTCCTCCTTCATTTCAGTGATCAAAATAGTCTTCGGGATTTCCTTGCTTATATTACTATACTTGGATCTTTGCAAATTATAATGGAGACATTCTATATAGTCTTCCAAACTTTCCTCATCTAGTTGGGACATTCTAAATAATTCTTCCCTTTGATCCCCTGTTCTATAATAGTCTTGATGCTTATCCAAGAAAATTTTCGTCATATCAACCCATGAAAAAATAGATGAACGTCTTATTCCCATAAACCACCTCAAAATTGCTCCTTTTAGGGTATTAGGGAATAATTTTAGTTTCTGGGCATTGGAAGTATAATCATAACTCATACATAGGACAAAAAATTCAAAAAGGAAGGTGTCTAGATCTTTCTTAACAGTACCTTGGAAAACTAGAAAGGTTGATAAAGGAATATTTCTCATTAAATATTTCCCCTGGACATCACC
Source organism: Pinus tabuliformis (assembly GCA_031772625.1). NCBI lineage: Eukaryota > Viridiplantae > Streptophyta > Pinopsida > Pinales > Pinaceae > Pinus > Pinus tabuliformis. Next base: position 528,740,867 of record CM062814.1, on the reverse strand, counting down.
AATGGGAAACTCAAAGGTAGTAATTATTTCTTCTACCATATTTTCCTCTTGTGTTTTAAAATCAAGGGAAACAAGTAGTTTCCTTTTCAATTGAAATGAAACTCCCACTAGTTTCTCAGGTTGCACAAGATGCTAAGGTTGCTCATGATATCTAGATGATTCAAGTTGTTCGAGTTATTTCATAGCACCTTCTATGATAGAGTCTTTAGTAGTTTGTCTCATGAAACTACTTGCATCAAAGTGATTAGTAAGTTGTTTTACAGCACTACCTACAGCAAGTTGTTTCACATCACTACCTAAATCTAGAATGCAATAATCAAGTGGTTCTTATTATGGATTGAATTCTAATTTACATTCATCTATGTCCCCTTGTCCTTCTAACAAGCCTTGATATTCTTCCTCTACTGATACAGATGGAATAGAAACTCTTGGGCTTGCCTTGAGGCTGAGGGTTCATAAAACTTGACCTCCTTGAGTTGTGCACCCAACATAGATCATTCAGGAGATGTTGGCCTGTGTGGAGCAGCTTTGTTTTTGCCTTTCTTCTTGGATATAGTTCCCTGAGCGGATGATTCTACTTCATCTTTTGAAATCAACTCCTATATATGATACTCTTTCTAAAACTTGATTCTTCTTCTTTCTCCCATGTCCTTTCTATATGTACAATCAGTTTCTTTGGAGGCATTGTGTTTTTCTTCTTATATATTCATGCAATGCAATCCTATGTACCTTGACTCCTTACGAGGCCAAGCCCACTTCGATATGTCGAAGAGCTACACATGTTCTTACCTCTCTTCTTACCACCCTATTACCTCAAGGCCAGGAACATATCTAGCACACTCTTAATTAATGCATGCAAACAATGCTAGTCACACATATGCACCTATAATAGTCTCCTCGGCAATGACTCCAAAATGTTGGTTGGATTAATTATTTTTTTACTAAGGATCAATTAACCATGCACACACATAAATTTTCAAGTAGGGCAAGTATGTTATTTAATGGCTATATTTCAAATTATATGTAGGAAAAGTGTATAACTATCTCTAGTGACATCAAGCCTTAAAATTTTGTTGCAACCATCACTCTCAACACTCAAAAATCATCACTGTCACACTCACACAAATCACTCGATCACTTAGTCACCCCTTGCAAAATAACAATAACACTCTTCTTGCCGAATATTAGTTTAATAAAAGACACATTCGATCAAGATGAAAAGCACTTTGTAATAGTCACAAAACAACGCATCAACAAATATCTCCAAACTGTAACAATAAATCAATACACAGCACGCATTAATACGAGTGGACCGGTCTAATACTTAAACTAATATATGATTAAATAAAAAACTATTATGCAATTCAAACAGTCAGTAATTGCAATATATCTAAATATCAATAATAGTAACGGTGACATAAATACACGTCAAAATTGTGGGAACTTATACATACATCTACAGTACCTTATTAATTTAGCAATCCCTCCCAAAGAGGAGGGCCCTTCCTCCTTAGTAAGGAGTTGGTACATGTAGCTCACGAGCTAATCAATAAAGAAGTAAGATGCCACAAATCGTCAGTGTTGCATTGATATTTAGGAATGATTGAGTTTACACAGTTTCCAAAATCATATTGTTGATGTCCCCCCCCCATCCCCCCCCGTGAGGCATAGGGCATCCTCTGTTATAAATTACATATATATGTATTTGGAATGTAATTACTTGTGAGAATATCTTGATTCTCTGATTTCCCAAATTGAGAACCAAATCACATCAATTTGTTATGAATATAAAATGCTATAACAGTCTTTCCAAAATACAAAAAGACAGATAACTGGAATTAGTAACTATTTTGATCATCTTGGTTATATTTTCAATCAATAAATCACTTTGTTGACACAATGTTCGATGTTGACTTGACCAAGTGATAGCCCAGGTTGACTATTGCATTGTTGGAAAAATAGAGGATCTAAGAGATAAAGTATCAGCACAACTGCAATAGTATCAACACGTCTTTGACTCTAGAATTGGCAAGATAAAAAGGAATATAACATCCCTGCAACAACACCTTCAGCGATCCAATCTTCCCCTGAAACAATCCCTAATCATTTTTGTTAATAAGATTTCCTAAAATAGTCAACCTCACATTAAAATACAAGCAAAGCTAATATAGTAAGGTGACATAGAAAAGAAACATACGTTGGTCAAAGGGCGATGAATAAGGTAACAAGGTATAGCTTTTAAGGCCAAAATGGTAAGAAAGATAGGAAAAACATGTACAAAAAGGTGCTAATTCCACGTCCCAACACACTCCTATCTATAATTTCCAATAAATTTTATTTCACCCTCACTGAAGATTTTATTATGCTCTCTGAACCATGCACCCCACCTGACCACTATACTTCTTTTACAAATCAATGTTGTACTAATTTTGTCAAATGTGGCAATCTATTGAATTTGTTGAGGATTAGATTTCTATGGAATCCAATGTTGTTGATGTAAGTGAATAGTGATTGAAGAAACAAGTAAAATTAATATTCCTTCTTTGGAAGGAATGTGTTCTCCACCAAAATAAATATCTCTTCACAACTGAATCATCCAAAATATTCAAGGTGTACTTCCTTTTCTCAAGGAACATTTTATCAACAATTTCATGCTCAAAATCAATCACTAATTCCATAGTGGATTTTGTAAATGCCTCCCAAACATTAAACTCCTTATTCATGGCATCTTACCATACCTAATCTTCATATGCTTCTTGATAGTTAGACGGTTATATCATTCTCATAGAATTAATTAATGCAACAAGAGTTGGAAACATCTTAAGAAGATTACTCACCGAAATGTGGCTTTTGGTGGTCTTGCTTATTTATGTGTCTCTTGCAATGTGAAGGTAGCCATCTTGATTTTCTTATTGAGTTGGATGGTATTTAAGAACATATTCCTTCACTAGAACCTTGCAAATATGAATCTGATTTCTTCTATTTATGGAAATAAACCTTTGAGCAACAATACTTTCTTGCTCCTTGACTTCTTTAGAGCCTTTTAAGAATTTGAGTATCATGAATCATCATTAAACCTAACATCTCAATTTACCATTACCTTATGTTATGTTGGAATATAGATATAGTAAGCCTTGGAATAAGTTGATTTAATACTAGGTTTTTCTCTCAAAGGATTTTTTCCTTCTTATCATTAAGTGAAAAAACTAGAGGAAGGACTTGTTTTGAATCATTGGTGTGGTGTTAATAAAATAATTAACTGGAGGATCAATGGGATCATTAACAGGTATGGGGGATTATTTGGTTTTCCTCACCAATTCATACTTCCTAATGAATGGATGACATTGTGTTCTTCCCATCCATCACTTTCATGCATTTGTTGAGGTACTTCAAAGACATCAATAATACTTAGGTGAGGTTGCAAAGGAGCATTTGTAGGTTTCAAAGGTTAGGGTAAGGCATGTTTTCTTCCTAGAGAGAGGTTCCCGATTGTAATAGCTGTTTGAATTAATTTTAATTGGAATCAAAGAGTACTGAAAATCCAATTCTCTTGTTTGTCCTGTATAAATTAATGGGTAGATTCAATATTGCTCATGAAATTTGCTAAATCACAAGACATGAAGCTACTTTGCTGATCTACAGAAGTTAATTCACCATCTAGAACAAGAATCATAGACATGCAAAAGGAAACATCACACATGCATTTATATTTATCTAAGGGAAAGCAATTGCTCAAAACCCCTTACTACTTATATTGTATTATTCAGAGAATAGAGATGAAATACATATGCTTTCTCAAGCTTGAGCACACCCTGCAAGTGTATAGTCTATCCCTCTTCCTGACTAACCCTTGCCAACACTTAGCCAATTTTTAATCCATCCAAGATCCTATTTCCTTGCATTATTACCTTGGTAAATTGGCCCCTATTATTTAGGAATTTCCGACTATTGAATTGTGCAATTCACTAGGGTCCTTCCTCTCACTGCATGCACCGCTTGTACACATTCGAATATGCTACAACTAGTAGTATACTGCCTTGGAATCTTCATCTCAAATGGGTAACTCGAATTCTCTGCATGCAATAATTATTTTGGGTTGATTGATCAGTTAATTGGTTTATCACTAAGTGTGGTTGAAGTTCCACTTCCACAACTTGACCTCCACTAGTTCTTCTAACAATTAGTACTAGTTAAACTGACAATAACTCAAATCAACTGAAATATATTGCTACAAATTAGCAAATAAAAATATTGAACTGAACTCAATCTTCCCCAACTTTAATTAAGTAATTTAACTGAGTGGCAAGTTCCATGTCACCTCAATTAAATACCTCCAAGATTTCTGCTGAAATAGAAATTCGAATTTTCTCTAGTTTGACCATGGCAAAGTCAAACTGATATTTTCTTGTTGCATTTTCAACACTCCCTCTGAGTAAGAAATGGATTATCAACCACCTCTATCCTACACATGTGGAACACAAACTTCCCTCTTGACAAATCCTTTGTTAAAATATCAGCATATTGTTCCTCTTTCGGAATGTATTGCAACAACATAATCCGCCTATACGCACAATCTTGTAGATGGTGATACGGATATCAATATGCTTAGATCGATTGTGAAAAACAAGATTTTTAGATATTTTGATGCAACTCTAATTATCATTGTAAATCACATAAGGATCCATCATTTGACCAGACAATCCAATAATTATTTGTCTCATCCAGTTTGCCTCACATGTTGCTGACTTGTAGCCATGTATTCTGCTTCTGCTGAGTTGAGTGCAACAGATATTTGCTTCTTGTTGTACCAAGAAACCACTGCAGACCCAACACTGAAAATCCTACCTAATGTACTCTTCTGGTCTAATGGACTTCTTGCCTAATCTACATCTGTGAATCCTCACAACTTCACTCCATTTGTCCTTTTGTATCATAGTCCAAACTAGGTAGTGCCTCTGAGGTATTGTAGAACATGCATAGTTGCCCTCTAAAATAGTTTGTTTGGCCTAACCATAGCTTGACTCAGTTGGTTGACTGCAAAGCACATGTCTGGTCATGTGTTCACAAGATACATGAGCGAACCCAGCAACTATCGGTAAACAGTCACATCCACTTCCTCACCTGAAGTGGCATCTGCTTTCCTCTAGTTAATCGCTAGAGGAGTCTCCATGGGTTTTCACTTGTCCATGTGGAACCACTGAAGTATCTCGTTGGCATACTTTCCCTGAGAGACAAAAAGTTCCCCATCACCTTGACATGCTTCCAATCCAAGGAATTAGTGCATGAGACCCATGTCCTTCATCTTGAACTCTCTTGCAAGGTCCTCCTTGCAAGATTTGATCAATTGCTCATCACCAATCAAGATCAAGTCATCAACATATAAAACAATAATCAGCAATTTACCTTCTATCAAAATATGATAGAGGTTTGCATCTGCTTCACTTTTGGTGAAGCCCAAACTGGTCAAATAGCTATGGATCCTAGTGTGCCAAGCACGGGGTGCTTCTTGAAACCATACAACTCTCGCTTGAGTATACACACATGAAACTCTCGATCAAAAGTCTCGAAGCCTTCTGGTTGCTTGATATACAGCTCCTCCTCAATATCTCCATTGAGGAATGCACTTTTCACATCCATTTAGTGGATCGTCCACCCCATCTGTTCAGCCAAAGCAAGGATTGATTTGATGGATGAGTACCTTTCTACAGGAGAAAAGGTATCTTCATAGTCAATCCCCTCCACCTAAGAGTACCCCTAACCACAAATCTAGCCTTGTACTTATCTATGCTTCCATCTAGTACCTGCTTCACCTTGAAGATCCATCTCAAACCCACAACTGATTTGTCTATTGGTCTTGGTACCACTTTCCAAACACTATTCTTCAAAATGGATTCATACTCCTCCACCATTTCATTACCACATATAGGTTACTCTAATGCGTCCTCAAAAGAGGATGGCTCAGTCTCTACTAGCTCAGTCATTAGAGCCATGTGGCTAGTGTATCAATATGGTGACCTTATCTACCTACGTTGATTTTAAGGAGAACCCACATTCCCCTTGCATCCTACACAAGTCTCTCAACTTCCTTGGTTCTCTTCCTACCTTCTATGGATGGTTTTTCTTGAGTGGTTGTCTCCATTCTATGCTCCTAAACTTGTGGCTGCTCCACAACATCTTGAGGCTCCTCCTTTCGTGTTAAAATCTCCTCCCCTTGTGGGATTTATAGTTCCCTCTCAAGAGCACACCACACTTCTTTGTCTTCATCAAATTTGACATCTAGTAACACAACTTTCATTGGGAGGGATGGAAAATACACACAATAGTTGTGGGGGGGTTTTGTGTAACTCATAAATACCCCTAAATTTGTTGTTGGCTTTATCTTCTTCCTTGATTCTTTGGAGACATGGAAATAGTTAGAGGCCCCAAAGATCCTGAAGTGTGAAACAACTAGATTCCTCCCTAAGAAAGCCTCCTTTAGTGTGATCATGCAAAGAATCCGATGAGGACTCATGTTCTGCGAATAGACCGTTATGTCTCATGCTTCATCCCACAAGTGTAGAGGTAGGATTTGGTCATGCAACATTGCTCGTGTTTCTCCCACAGTGTCGTGGTTCTTCCTCTTAGCCACCCCATTCTTCTATGGGTTGTGGGGTGTTGTCAACTCTCATCGAATGCCTTCTTTTGCACACAAATTTTTAAACTCATTCGACACATACTCACCTCCATTATCTCTCCTAAGATCCTTCACCTTCTTGCCCGTTTATTTCTCCACCAGTGCCTTGAACTCTAAGAACTTGGAGAAAGTCTCATCCTTCTTCCACATGAATAAGATCTAGTGCTTCTGTGAGTGTTCATCAATATATATGACAAATAACTTGTGCCTGATAGTGGAGGCTATCAAGAAAGGTCCACAAACATTAGAGAGGATCCATTCAAGGACTACATGTGCTCTATTGTCCTGATCATGGAAAGTGGCTTTTGTGTACTTCCCCAAGATACACCCTTTGCATGTGTCATGTTGCTCTAGTGCTCCTTTAGGGAGGCATGTGGTAATTTGTTGCATGATATTCAAAGCACCATGATGTAAATGGGCAAGTATTTTATGCCAAATATCATCGACATCGCGACTCTACACCTTCTCTACCTTTGTTCTTAATGCAACACAACCCCCCACATCTAGATTATAGAGATTCTTCACATGAACCTTGATCTGCTTCACCTGTCCCATGGCTATGTGTCTCAAGAATGCCTTTCCTTTGTTAAAGATCACATCATAACCACGGTCTTCCAAAACTGCAATGGAGACAAGATTCTTCTTTAGACTTGGAACAAACATCACATCATTGAGCCTTAGAGGGGAGCTTGACTCCCTCTGAAACGTGAATGTACCAGTATCGATCGCATTGTACCTTCCATCATCTCCTATATCGATGTGCATCTAGAGATCCTTCTCCTCCAAATAATTGAAAATATGTATATTCTCCATCATATGGAATGAGGCACCACTGTCGAGGTATAACACACTTTCCATCATTTTGTTGGACATGCATGCAATGAGAGTAAAACCAAGCTTGAACTATGAGGCCAAAGCTTCACCTATTGCTCTTACTGATTTCTTCTTACTTTCCTTCTTGTGTGGTGACTTCATGGCATAGTTCCCAAATTCATGACTGTGAAAGCACTTGATTCTGGACAAGTCTTTATTCTTTCCCCCCTTAACGAGCTTCTACTTTGGATTGGGATTTATTCCCTTCCCCTTTCTTTGCCTTTCCATCCAAGAGATAGTTCTCCTCATCCTCACCTTTGCATGAAGTCTTGTCTATGATATTCTACCTTATTTCTTCCTACACCAGGTCGGATCATAACGCTCCCAACTTGGCATTTTATCCCTACCATTTACCAAATCTTGATAGCTATGCCAGCTCTTGGGAAGGCCCAAAAGGGCTAGAGCTACCAAGTCTTCTTCATGGACATTAACACCGACCTCGCTAAGTTCATCATGAAACTATGTAAACTTGCTCAGATACAGTGGAATTGTGTCATTCTTCTACATATTGATACTTCGAAGCTTGTCCTTGAGTGTCATCTTCATGTGGTCACTATTATACTCAAACAATTATGTCAGTGTTTTCCACATCGCGAATGGAGTCTCTTTTCTGTAGATATTTGAGACAATATGATCCCGTAATCCCTCCAATATGATTCTCCTCGCTTTGGCCACATCTCTATTCCACTGAGCAAAATTTTGGGCATTAGATGCTTGGGGTTTTGCTACATCAGTCTTGATGTATTCTAGTAACCCATTGTCATCCAATACAGCCTCCATGCGGTCCTTCCATGCAACAAAGGTTGAGGTGTCTTCTAAGGCATACTTTAGCCTAAGTCCATTGAAATCCATCTTCTCAGTCTTGAAGAAACTTGCAACAGTGATCTTCAAATTTGAACCTCCTAGAATGACAACTTCGAAATATGTATTCTACAGTGATTCTAGCTCTAATACCATGTAGAAATTAATGTGTAGATTCAATACTGCTCATGAAATTTTTTAAATCACAAGACATGAAGCTACTCTATTGATCTACAAAAGTTAATTAAACATCTAGAATTTGAATCATAGACATGCACAAGGAAACATTACACATGCACGGATATTTATCTAGGGGAAAGCAGCTGCTCAAAACCCCTTACTACCAATATTGCATTAATCAGAGAATAGAGATGAAATACATATGCTTGCTCAAGCATAAGCATAACCTGCAAGTGTATAGTTTATCCCTTTGCCTGACTGACTGACTATGGCCAACACTTAGCCAATTTTCAAGCCCTCCAAGCTCCTATTTCCTTGCATTGTTTCCTTGGGAAATTTTCCCCTATTATTTAGGAATTTCCCACTATTGAATTGTGCAATTCCCTAGGATCCTTCCTCTAACTGCATGCACCACCTGTACACATTGGAATATGCTACAACTGATAGTACATTTCCTTGGAATCTCCATCTCAACTGGGTAACTCAAATTCTCTACATGCAATAATTATTTTGGGTTGATTGATTAGTTAACTGGTTGATCACTGAGTGTGTTTGAAGTTCCATTTCCACAACTTGACCTCCACTAGTTCTTCTCACAGTTAGAATTAGTTAAATTGACAATAACTCAAATTAACTGAAATAGATTACTACAAATTAGAAATCAAACATACTAAACTCAACTCAAGCTTTCCCAACTTGAATTAATTGAGTTAACTGAGTGACAAGTACCATGTCACCTTAGTTAACTACCTCCAAGATTTCTGCTAAAATAGAAATTCAAATTTTTTCTAGTTTGACCAAGGCAAAGTCAAACTGATATTTTCTTGTTGCATTTTCAACATCTCCCCTCTTTCCAAACAACATTTTGGCCACCTTCCATGTCCCCTTCTATCCCTAGAGCCTTGTTGTAATCTAGGGACTTGTATGGAGTAACCAACAGTGAACCATTCAAGAAGTACACGTACATAAGTATGTACATACACATAGATGAGAGAAGGAACGAATGACTTAAGGAGAGGGAGATCAACAAATAATAAGTTTATATTAATTTACCAAAAAAAAATCAGAGAAAAACGTCTTTCTCTATCACATCATGTTTATACATATCCTATACTTTTAGTTATTAGGTTTTTGTAATGATCTAACTACCTAAGTCGACTAACCTACTTACAATTCAACTTGGTTGATTGACTGACTCTTCAACTAGATATTTGACACCATTTGACTATTAGGTGTAGTCAACTAGCCCCTACAACATCTCCTATAACTCAATTCCTTACTCTTCTCGAGAAAGGTTGAGATGTGGATTACAATGAGAATATTTTTAGAGATAAATATGAAGATAGAAATATATTTAGAGAGACTATGATATTTAGAATTTCATTTCATTGATTGCTTCAATTCTTAAGTGTTGATTGTTATGCAAAAGTTGATTTTGGTGTTACTAATGTTGATTCCATAAGTGTAAATTGACACCTTGGCCATGTTTATGAGATTGGATCATATTGAAAATTTTATGTTGGGTTCTAAATTTTACCAATGGCTATCTTATTAATGTGCCTTCATCAATAAAATATCGGCTTGTCTTATATTTCAATTGAGAAAACTTATCATTGTTTGTGAAGGTATTTTGGATAAAACAAATAATTGCTTGTACACTCTTCCCTTCTTCAACAGTCACTTCAGGGTCTTGAGTTGGTTTCTATGTTGAGTCTACCTGTAACAATATTGGTGTGACGTAGGGTTTCATATTGCCTGTCCACTACACTAGGAATTTTTCCTTTTTATCAACAACATGGGATGTGAATCACATGAGGAAGTCCCCCCAAATTTTCACATACTAATTATTCCTTCATATCTTTTATATCATGTCCTTCATGTTCATAATACACATTTTAAACCCTTTTCCATCCATTGATGTCTTGACTCAAGAGGTAGATTAAGTGATATTTGATGCAAGAATTACCCAAAATTTTCACTTCTTGTTTATTTTCCTCGACCCATTTTGTAAATATTTTCCACTAACTTTCCCATAAGATGTCCTTTGCTTTTTCTTGGCGTATGTTGAACAATCACTTATCATGTTCAATCAGATTGTTTTTGTGAAATTTGTGCTTCAACCATGGTATTATTAGTGTTTCGTTTGCATGCACCTATCCTCTCATTCATAGCATATCCATACTCTTGAGTTTTTGGATACAAAATCTAGGCCTTGATACAATAGTTAGTCAACCATATGAAGACTCAAAATCTAGGTCACAAAATCATTCACAATTGCAAAATAATAATATGAACTTAGTGCATCTTATTTGTTTATAGGATGAAGCGATAAAAATGTAATTATGTCACAGGAGTAGTCATCATTTCATAGTGTTTTTAGGATTATGAGATTTTATAATAAATTAATGTGTGAAGTTTCCATATAAGCACCATTTTTCCACCAATTGACTAGGTCGAGTGATGGGCCAGTAGAGTCATTTTCTTCCTTTTTTCAATTTCCCCTAGTCAAACATTTTCTTGATTAGTATGTCAATTTCACTAGAAGGTTTTAATTTTGTAGTTGAGTCTTCATTGGCATTGTTTTTTATCCTATTTAACTAATCGACTTTCTTGGATTCGATCATGCAGTTTATTTATTTATTTTAATAATCATGTAGGATAACTTTTTGGAAACCCAAGATAATGTGCACCAAAGGGGGTGGAGTCTCAATCTTGTATTTGTTGATTATTGCACTCCCTTGATGATTTCTGCATACATGTGTAGATGATGTTTCATCTTGATCAAATGTTGTCGACAAATCGATTAACCTCCTAGCCTACTCCTTAGGTACTCTTCTTCTCCACAGACCCTTGAGCTACAATGGGTTTGTAAAGTAGAGGAAAAATACTAACAAGTAGAGGAGAGCACTCCTGACTCAAGAGTTCCCTCTTTAATGGCTTCCACTTCACCAACTCGCTATAGAATCGGTAGTCAATATCACAATAGCATTATGAAAATCATCCAAAAATAGTGAAAATGGTGATCCTCTCCCATAGTTTTCTCCTTATTAAAAATCATGTTTTCCCTCACCCCAACATGACTCTCTATTTCTTCTCCTAGTTGTCTCTTGATCCTCCTTGTATACTCTTTATTTTTTTCATTACTTAATTAAATTTGTAAGACTCAAATTTTCTTCCCCAACTACACCCTAGTTTATCTCACGTTGAACTCTTGGATGGAGATATTTTTGTTGTATTCTTTCCACATGGGGGTTCTCTCATGAAACTAAATTTCCCTAATTTTAAATTGTGTTTCTTTAATTACATACACCACCCTCTCTTCTTAATGAGGTTAAATTATCCTTGGATTAATGTTTCTAATTAGTTATATGTCCACTTCCTCTTTTGTTGTATGAATATTTATGTACTTTGGAGTTATTTTAATGCACATTATCTACTTATTATTTCCAAATTTGATAAGGGTAGAGTTACTCAATTGGTCCAATTTTTAAAATTCTTCCTATTACCCCTTTATCCCAAGGTTTACTCTTGATTTATTTCATTTTATTTTAAAACCTCTCTTACTACATGATGTGAATTAGTGCTCATTATTATATGATTAACAACTCTTAATTATGTTTCAACTTTTTCTTCTTGATTTTAAGGGTGCCAAGTCATTTTTTCCCTTTAGGAACTTCCATTTTAAATTCCAAGGGTGCCATGTTGCTTTCCCTTTATGCCTCCTATGAATATGAGGGCAAAACCTGGGTGTGACGATGAAGACTTTTTTCCCCTCCTGCGTCTCCCTCTATAGCGAGAGTAATGGTGTTGGGGATCAAGGAATTTTCCTTGATGCGCACCCCCTAGTAAATCCTCTTGAGCGACTCGATTTGGGTCTACCCCCACAACATCGTGATCTTCAAGGCAAAGGTATCCCAAGGCCATCCAACCCAAGTCATGGGAGGAGTGCTAGCGAGTGAAATCAGGGACATTGTCCCATCCCTCCCATGAAGTTCCATATATCTGTATAACCCCGCCACCCATGTGTGATTCATTCGTCCAAGCAACTGACCTGTGCTTGCAACCAGTAATATTCCATTAGTAATCACAGTAGAATATTAATTTGAAATTTAAATTTTTGAGTCAATATTATGCAATTGAACCAAACCATAAGTCATCTACTCATCACATGCAAGTGCAGTTGGGTGGTCTTCTTCCACACTCAATAATCATCAGTAATATATGCTCATAATGTTAGTCATCAATATAGTTGTGTATGTTAAATCATCACCATGACATAATCATCAACATCATTGCTAACTATAAGAATCAAGCTAATGTAATCAAGACAACATAATGAATTCATAGCTTGATTAGACATAGTCATCAAATAGGTCCGTCACATCCATTATCATCATGACATATCAAATTGGCATATCACGATTATTATCACATCCACTAATAGTAAAAGTCAAATAATTGGATCCTCGACCTAAGGTCCTCAAAGAATAATGTATGATCCCTAAGGTTATATCAAGGCTAATGTAATATCAAGGTCATTCAACTAGAGAGGGGAGATATCATACACCCCCTCTCAACAATGGACTTTATCCTAAAGTCCTCAAAACAAGAAAGGAAAACAGTGACACATCTCCTCGGCATCCTCCCAAGTGGATGAACTGGGACTATAATTGTCCCACTAGAACATTATTTGGTCCACCCATCATCGTCTAAGATGTAGATTTCACTGGTCCAGTATGCAAACTGGTTCAACCATCATCATGCCCTCTTCCGAGACCTGCAAATGACCCAAGTTAATAACATGCGAAGGATCTGAAATATAATGACATAATTAGATACATGGAACACATTATTCTTATGTGTTAATGATGTAGGTAAATAAAGCTTATGTCCCACCGACCCTTTCCTTTCTTTGATTTCAAAAGGTCCCACAAACCATGGAGAAAATTTTGCTCCATTCCCAAACCTTATGGATCTTTTTTGGGGCCTTAATCTCAAAAAAACCTTCTCTCCCACTCCATAACTTTGATCAATTTGATGAGAATTAGCATAGCTATTTTTTCAATCTTAAGCTTCATTTAGCCTACCCTTGATCATGGTCATGTTTTCTTCCATATCTTGTTCTACCTCTGGTCCTATTAATACTCGGTCCTCTAGTGGATCCTAACTAAGAGGCATTATACAAGGCCTCCCATATAAGAACTCAAATGGTGCCATCTTAATGGAATTTTGATAATTGTTATTGTAAGAAAATTCCACTAGTGATAAAAACTCATCCCATCTTTTTTGTTGATCCATCACGTACATTTATAGCATTTCCTCAAGGATTTGATTGGACCTATTTGTTTCACCATCTGCCTCTGGGTGATAAGCAGTGTTATAGTTTAAATGGTTTCTCAAGGCTTATTGGAAACTAGTCCAAAGCCTTCCTATAAACATTTCTCCCCTATCTAATATGATTTTCCTTAATACTCCATGTAATCTCACAATCTCATTAATGAAAACTTTGGCTATATCTGGTGCCTTATATCTATTCTTAACTGGTATAAAATGGGCACTCCTTGTCAACGTGTCTACCACTACAAATATAGCATCATGTATCCTTATTGTCATTGGTAGTCCCACAATGAAATCCATTGATATAACTTCCCATTTAGACTCTGGTATCTCATGGGGTTGCAATAACCCTGTTGGATGTCTATGCTTAGATTTTACTCATTGACATTGTTAACATATTGCTACAAAGTTTACAATGTCCTTCTTCATCTCCTTTCATAAGATTATTGTTTTCAAGTCTTCTCTCATCTTCTTAACACTAGGGTGTGCCATGTATATTGCTTGATGAGCTTTGTTCAAGATTAGTTGGTGTACATCTTCATTTCATGGAAAGTATATCGTTCCATGGAATCATAGTAGTCCATCACTATCTAGGGAGTATCCCTCATACTTTTGGATCATCATTTCATCCTCCCTTAAACTCTTGCTAACTTCCTTGTACCAGGTATCCTCAATTTGTAAATTGAGCAACTTATCCCTTAGGTTTGTCTTTAAGGGAATCACCGAAAATATTTAAGGCCTCCTACTTAAAACATCTAGCACCCTATTTACTATTCCTTTTATGTAAGTAATATCAAAATCATATTCACTTATTAACTCTAACCACCTTCTTTGTCTAGCGTTTAAATGGTCTTGTGTGAATATGTGTTGTAGCCCATAATGATCAGTCTTTAGTTCAAACTTCCTTCCTAGTAAGTAGTGCCTCCAAATATTTAGGGTGTATGTTATAGTTTTCATTTATATATCATTCATTGCATAGTTCTCCTCATGGGTTCTAAGTTTTCTTAACACGTACGCTATTACTCTTCCTTCTTGCATCAGTACGCAACCAAGTCCATCCTTTGAGGTGTCGATACAAACTAGAAATTCTTGCTCCATATCTGGCACCTTCAGGATTGGTGTAGTTTTTAATAATACTTTTAATAGCTAGAATAGTTCTTCACATTTTTCTATCCAAACGAACTTCTTATTCTTTCTTTGGATTTTTGTAATGGGGGTTGCTATCTTCAATAACCCCTCGACAAATCTATGATAATACCTAGCCATGCCCATGAAACTATGTATTTTGTGAACATTGGTTAGTATCGGCCATTTCATGATGGCCTTGATCTTTGTCAGGTCTACTACAATACCCTCCCTAGAGATAATGTGTCCAAGATAGTGGACCTTGGACTGCTAAAAGGAATGTTTTGAAAACTTCCCATACAATTGGTTCTCTCCTAGACACTATAAAACTAGTCTCAAGTGATCGTCATGAAACTCTAGGGTCCTTGAGTAGATAAAAATTCCATCAATAAAGACTCATACAAACTTATCTAGGTATTCCTGAAATATTATGTTCATAAAACTCATGAAATCTCTTGGGGAATTTGTCAGTCCAAAGGGTAATACTACAAATTCATAATGCCCACATCTTGTCTTAAAGGTTGATTTTGAGATATCTTCTCCCTTTATTCTTAACTGATGATATCCTAATCTCATATCTTTGAAAACACATTTGTTCCCTTCATTTGGTCAAACAAGTCATGTATTCTTGGCAGAGGATATTGAATTTTTATTTTCACCTTGCTCATCTAGTGATAGTCAATGCACAATCTCCAAGTCCAATCCTTCTTCTTAACAAGAATTATAGGGGATCCCTATGGGCTATATTGGGTCATACAAACCTGAAGTTCAATCCTTTAAATAGATTTGCAACTCCTTTAATTCTATATTTGACATGTGATATAGTGTTTTTGCAATAGGTTTTGTGTTTGGTTTAAGGTCGATGGTGGAATCAATTTCTCTTTTTAGGGGTACCCCAAGAAATTATTTGGGGAATACATCCCTAAATTCCATAAGAATGGATGCTTATCTAGATTTTAAAAGCTTGTTTTATCATTTAGAGTTGCCACCATGAAAAATTGACATACTATTGGCTTGAGGGGCGCTGACCCAGGTTCAGCGTTAGTTATCCAAACAAATCCCTCAACCACTAGCCCTTTCAGCATTAGCCCACAGAGCACGGGCTGAAGTCTCACCCAAAGCAGTATGGGGGGATGTTGTAACCAAGTTTCCACACCCTAAGATGGTCATGATGTTGTTTTATTCCCTTTATTCCTTCCTTCGCACAAGTCACTTCGCTCTAGGGTTTGGTAGACAATCCTTCTCTTCTGTCCTTCAATACCTCTACAAAAGGGTTCGGCTTTCCTTCACGCAGCCCTAACCCTTAATCTATACCCTTTCGCGTTGCCAAGGTAGCGTACCGTGTAGATTCCTAAATTAGTCCAAGTGTCTTTCTTATCTTAATAGTTACTCACAGTTAGCACCGCGTAAACAGATATTCTTATATGTGTTCGGTTATCCAATATAATCACAAACATTCGCGCATCACATAAGCATTACAAAGTAAATTCATACATAAATTGATAAGATGCATTAATCGGAACAAAGACACAGAAATTGTAGAATACTTCTTTTATTAATCTCTTCCAAGTGATTATAGACTCTATTCACCCTGCGCACACAGCTGCAAGGGTCCGCGCACTCAGCTACGGACTTCCACCCTAGGCCTCTGTGCACTCAGCTGCAGAGCCTCTACCTATGCTATGACCCGAAAACTTAGACTTCTTACCTTAGAGCTATGACTCTCTTACATTGTGTGTCTCCAAAACTACTTAGAGCTTAGCTCTTTTTATACAATCCCATGGTCTGTGGACCATGGGTAGATCTCTTACAGCTGACTTTACTTTACAAAACTAAGGGCAGACAACCCTTTATGACTTATAACACCTACACACTCCGCGACCACAAAATGCAGAGTCTTTACAAGTTTCTTACAAAATTTGACCAAAATATGGGATTTTAGCCCCAAAACTGCCCTTTGGGGGATCCCGTTCCCAACAGGCCCCCAACACAAACATCGTGACTCACCCTCGAGTCACTCAGTAGGCGTGGAGATCTTTGCACAAAGTCCTTCCAGCTCGACCTGTATGACCGCAACTTCGATCGTGCACTGAGCTGCCACCTACTTCGCATCTTCCACTGTCTTCTCGGTCACTGCCCCTGCACTGTCATCCTGAAGCTTTTGTTGCATTTCCTATAGATTTGCAAGCTTGCCTTTGATATTCCCTATTACTGCGTAAGCCTCATCCAGCTAGGGATTTAGTCTTGCCTTGAGCACTGCTTCCTTGTGCAGCGCTGCATCCACTTGTTCCTTCAGCTGCTTGGCCTCCTGCAGCTTGGCTAGTCTCTGTGTAAGTGCGACAGTTCGCGCTATGCCCTTAACATCATCGTAGCGCTATTGTAGCTCACACGCTTCCATCTCTAGCCTTTGTACATTGGGGACCTCCTGCAAGCTGGTCAGGACCTCAAATGACTACTCAAACAACTGCATGTAGTCTACTACTACACTGTCCATCGCTGCTACTGCTTATGTGACAGTGGTCGCCCACTGTTCCTTCACTTCTGGCGGAGTTGAAGGTTGGGCCCTCAACTGTAACTCTGTAATATGTAGGTTCAACTCTAACTGAACCCACGCCATCTCCTCGACTAGCTCCTCCTTCAGAATGGCTAACTCTGGGACCATTCTGCATGCCTCCTCAACGACCTAAAAAATGTGCTTTCTCTGATTGGTCACCTCGGTCTCAACGGTGATGGCATCATTTCTTTGTAGGTCCATCTTCTCGTTATTGATCCATTTCTCGCTAATCACCTAAAGGGCGCGGTGCTCTCGGGCCCTCAGTTCTGCAATTACTCCATCCTGTAAGAGGTGGAGTGCTTCACATGGGAGCGCTGCTAGGTTCAACCCTACTCCCTTTAGGGCGCTGATAGTGGACCTGTTAGCCTCCTTCTCTATGGTCAGTGCTCCATCCAGCAGCACTATCGCACTGGAAGTCTTCGTGCGCAGCATATTGGTAGCCTCTGAAGTATCGATAGCCAGGCTGGTAGACACCGTACCAGCCTATGACGCGCAGGTCTGCAACTCCTGCAACCCTATCTGGATGGTCCCTAAGATGATTTGTTTTTGTTGTTCAAACTGCTGCAGGGCCTCCAGATGACATCCCTCACTGTGTCACCGATGTCATGTAAATCTCCCTCTGTTAATGTAATGGGTCCAGCGAGGTCTTGGTCACCTTTGATTTCTTCCTAGGCCCTCCTTTCTCCAGCTCTCTTGGGCACTTGATGCGAGCGGACATCTCCTTATGGTCTGCACCATGTTCATCTATTTCATCCTTGGTCTTAGGTGAAGGCGACTTTGCGCATTTGTCAAAGCCCCACTCTGTCCCACCTGTCTACTTCGCGGCCTCGTGCTCTACCTGAGCCTTATCAGCAACCTCCTTTTTCCTTTTCTTAGCCAGCTGTGTCATATTAATCCTAGCCTCCTCCTTTTTCCTCTGCGTGGTGGACTTTCTTCCACCCACTGCCAAATCTGTTGTAGAACACCACTTTGTCGTCCATTGATCAAGCACTACATCAATGGCATCATCTGTTGCCAGCTACTACAAGTCGTGCCATTTTTGTGCAGGGTCCTTGCGTGCCCTGATGGATTCTCGATGGAAGTTCGCCTTAAATTCAGTGTATCCCTACAGGTTGGCGTACATCATGGGTGACAATCACGGCTTGTGATTGATGGCCATCCAAATTTTCATTTCCATCAAGATACAAAAGATCTTGTTGTCCCTGACTCGTTGCGTGTCCTTGGTCGCCCACAGCGAAGCATACTTTGCTGCTTCAAGGAGGTGTGGCACTACCGAAGGGAATTGGTTGTCCTCTGGCAGCTCCCACGCTACCAGCACAATCAACAGCAAGAGCCACGCATAGTGGAACGTCTTGTTGAGCTCTTGTGCTTTGCAGAAATTCATCAAGAACTCTCCGCGAAGGTAGTCCAACCAGCTGAACTGGACTCCTTCAGCGCATTGTGCTGCGAGCACGACGACAGGCGCCAGCACCTCATCAGCACGACACTTCCTCATCACCTTCCCCTCTAAGATATGTGGCTACCTTCATAGCGGGGTCGCAAATACTGGATATAGTGTATCCACATGGCTTCTTCACCAGCTTAAATTTTTCCTTCATAGACTCCGCAAGAGCTTATTCGCCACCTTTTCCACCAAAGATCATGGCCGAATTCTCTCCTATATATGGCAATCGTGTTATCCGATGGATCAACCTATCTGTGATGGGTATCGTCTCCTCCCACCACAGACACCCATCATGCACCAAGCACAGCAGCTACTTGATGACCAAAACTGTCACTGAGGTGCGGCTGTAGTGCGGCACCCAGAGCAGGTTGAGCAACCCTACCTTCTCTACTCCCTTGAGCCACCTCTGCGGCTCCAATGTGGTCATTCCCGTATTTGTGTCAATGATGCAGCGCTTCAACTTCTCGATCGCTAGATGTGGGAGCTTTTCGTGGTCCGCCAAGTCCCAGTCTTCAAGTTTCAGCAGCGGCACTCGTGCCAAGCGCAGAACATCAAAAACAATGTTGTCCGACAGCATTGGGGTTTGCAGGGGAGTCTTACTCTCATCAATGTCCTTCAGCACCTTGGACTTAGGCTTGCGCGAAGGGACATACTCTTGCAACAGAGTAATAGGGTCTGCGCCCTAGGTCTCAACTTCCTCTACTTTGACTCCCACCTCCTCCTTGTCCATCGAGATGTCTTCAACATCTTCCTCCTCTGGTTCCAAATTTATGGCCTTGCCTTTCTCTTGTGCGATGGGTTTTGGTGGGTTTCTCCTTGGTGATGTGCACACCGGTATAGCAGGCTACTTTCCCTTCTTATCTTTCATGGTATCTTTGGTGGGGGTCAGCTTCAGTCTCGGTGTTCTCGGTGATTTAGGGACTTCACCAAGCACCTTGGTGACCTCTAGAGCAGCCACTTCTACTTCCATCTCCACTTCTGGTGTTGACTCCTCTCATTTGGTATCTCTAACTTCTGCGGGTGCCGACATGATTTTATGCAAGAACTCCTATTTTTTCGTTGGCAAAGTCTCAAATATTTTAGTAGCGATCAGAAGTTCGTAGTGCTTGCGATTCATGTGCGCTTGAGAGATCAATAACTCAATTCTCAAAATGCCAAGTGTTTTTCGTTGGACAACCACTTGTAATTTATAAGGCATTTTGAATTCAAATCCGACTGTTCCCCCCAAATTCGGTCCATTAATGCCAAATTGGTGGCAGATTTTCAAGGATCTGAGCCATAAATTTTGTCTTAAATGCTAGCCACCCACTCCATTTGGCTGCATTTCAACCGTCTACTCATGAAAAGTGACTTTAACGATCACTTTCCAGCTGACTTGCGTGATTTCTCCCTAGGTAGTGCAGCTCCCTCCGCGTTGTTGCGAACCTTGTGATGCTTCCTTGCTTCACACCATCCTCCAATCGCGCAGCTCCCCGAATCGGGTAGTGTAGTTTATATTCCCACACCTCCTTTCAGCTACCTGGAGCATTAAGATTGTGCTACCTTCATTTAGTCACATGGTCAGACCGTCGGTGTATGCCTTCAATCGACTACCATTCACCTTTCCTGGGAAGGGATCTCCATTCAATTTAACCAACTGTACCGCTCCTCCGTCGGTAATCTCCTTAATGACATAAGGCCCTAACCAGTGCATCCTGAACTTCCCTGGAAATTTATCAAACTTACTATCATATAACAAAACCAGGTCATTTACCTTAAAGGTGCGCAGCTTAATATGTTGATCATGCCATGCCTTTTCGCGCTGCTTTTGGACCTGTTGGTGAAATCCAGCTAGAAATCTCTCTTCCTCAAGTTCATCCAGCTATGCGAGCCTTTCCTCCAGGGCTCCGTGATCCATCATACCTATGAGCGTTGCTATGCGTAGACTAGGCACAATATATTCCATAGGCATTACTGCTTCAACGCCATAAACAAGCCGAAAGGGGGTTTGTCCAGTCAAATTTTTGCATGTTCGATAAACCCACAGTACTGCAAGTATACATGGGTCCCAATCACTTCACTGAGCATTAAAAACCTTGGTCAGCACGTTCTCCAACACTTTATTGAATGCTTCCTCCATGTCGTTAGCCTGTGGGTGATAAGGCGTGCTCTTTTGGCGATATACCTGAAATTCCTTAGTTAGCACGTTGATCATCTCATTCAGAAAGTGCATACCGCGATCACTCATCAAGATCTTTGGATAGCCAAATTGTGTGAGTACATGCTCAAATAGGAACTTTGCAGAAGTTGCGCCTGTGCAATCCTTCACAGGCTGTGCCTCTACCCAACAAGTCAAATACTCTGTCGCAGTGATAATGTACCTCGCTCCCGTCTTTCCTTGGGGCTAAATGGGGCCCACAAAATCTATCGCCCATTTCTCAAAGGGTTGCAACATCATCTGAGGATTCAAAGGCATCTCATCCCTTCGTGATGGCCTACCAGTCCTTTGACATACATTGCATGCCCTGCAATACGCTTTTGAGTCCTGATGGAGGGTTGGCCACCACAACCCTACGTGTAGAATCTTCTGCATGGTCGCTCTCCCTGCATAATGTATTCCCACGGTGCCCCCATGATGCTACTTCTTTCAAACTCAGGTACATATCATCGCAATATCTCATTAGACCCCATTTTGTATAGATGCCCAGCTATGACAGAGAAATCTGCCACGCACACCACTAATTCCTTCTTCTGTTGGACAGTGTATCCTTCCAGGGCAGTTCCTGTCATTAAGAAGTGTATTATATCTTAAAAATGACCATCTGCGACGCGCACTGCAAATAGTTGTGCGTCAGGCAATCCTTCCTCCAAATTAGTGGGTTCTTCCCCTGTTTCGATGCGCGACAGATGGTCTGGTCCCGCATTCAGTCGTCCAGGCTTCACAATAACTTCAAAATCATACTCCTGGAACAATAACAACCATCTACAGATTCTCCCCCCTCAACACAGGCTTATTGACCAGGTACTTCAGCGCGGAATGATCTGTGTACATCTTAAAATGGCCTCCCAGCAAGTAATGCCTAAACTTCTGGAGCACATATACCATAGCTAATCCTTTGCGCTCGGTAGTGGAATAGTTCTTCTCTGCTTTAGATAACCTTCTACTTGCAAACGCGATAGGGTGGTCCAGGTCTTCTCCACCAACCTGTGTCAGTACTACTCCCAGTGCTATACATGATGCATCGACATGTACGTGAAACTCCTTCTTCCAATCCGGTAATATTAGGATCGGCACAGTGACCATCTTTTCTTTCAATACATCCAGGCTCTTCTTATAGTCTTCATTCTAGCAGAACGTGACATCCTTCTTTAATAATTTCTCCATAAGTGCGGTGATCTGGGCATAGCCTTTGATAAACTTTTTATAATATCTTGTATGTCCCAGGGTAGCGTGCAACTGTTTCACGCTCCTCGGTGCTTCCAGGTTCAGTATTACCACGATCTTCGTGGGATCTACCATTAGTCCCTGTCTCTAAACCACATGACCCAGCAAGGTCCCAAAAGGAACACAAAACAAGCACTTCTTCAGATTGAGCGCGATCTGGTATCTTTGACAGGTATCCAACATCAAGCGCAAACTTGCTACATGGCGTTTCACTAGCCCAAACATAGTCCAATCATCAAAGTATACTTCCAGGAACTTATGAATAAACTCCTTAAACACAGCAACGACTACGCGCGAGAAAATCGCAGGCGCATTCTTCAATCCAAATGGCATTACAGTGTACTGAAAACAACCCCACTCAGTCATGAAGGTTGTCTTGCTCCTATCTTCCAGCGTGATTTTGATCTGGTGGTACCCCGAGAACCCATCAATAAAGGAATATGCTTCTTGGCCACCTACATTGTCCAACACTTCATCAGTGAATGGAGTTGGGAAAGGATCATGTACGCACGTGTCATTTAGCTTTCTGAGATCCACGCATATCCTTATTTCATCCTTCTGCTTCTTCTCCTATACCACCATTGGGCTTACCCAGTCAAATTCTTCCACAAGCTCAATAATGCCTATCGTGAGCATCTTGTCTAGCTCTAAGCGGAACATTTCCTTATATTTTGGATTGAGATGGTAAGGCCTTTGCTTAACCGACTTCGCGTCATGCTTCAACGTGATCTTCAT
The DNA here is from genome assembly GCA_031772625.1 of Pinus tabuliformis. Lineage (NCBI taxonomy): Eukaryota > Viridiplantae > Streptophyta > Pinopsida > Pinales > Pinaceae > Pinus > Pinus tabuliformis. The sequence continues at coordinate 528,717,721 of CM062814.1, read as the reverse complement.
CATACCTAGGTCCCCGATTATCCCCTTCAGATCTGTGATCTTGGTAGGGAATAAATCATGGTATTCGTGGAGCAATTCAGCGACCTTATCCACCATCACGTCATCCCAGTAATCTCCAATCTTCGTGAATTTGGGCTCTATCTCCGTACCAATGTTCACTTTTTTCGTTTTCAGTGGCGCAATTATATCCAGATTCTCAACCTGTGGTCCTTCAACCTCGTAGTGACCTTTTATCTCAGGGATGTTATTTTTTCGTGGATCCTCATCTTCTTCTTCAGCGATTACATTGTAGCATTCTAGCACGTGACTCAGCTGAGTAGCCCATTCAGGTTGCATCAGGTCTAAAGGATCCTACGGTATCCTAAAGATTGTTGCTTTCACCTCTTGTAGCGCTTCATCAATACTGTCAAACCCATCTTCAAAACTGAATGTCATCATGAATCCTTCGCGCAGGATATCCCATTCACCTATCCCATGGCGGAGCTTGGTTTCTACATACCAATTCATCGGGACAATATCCAGGGTATGACAGAACAAGTGCACCCATTCAGGTTGGGGCTTCTCTCCATAAGCCTGGGCCCACTTTTCCAAGTGTGTGTGTGGGTCATCCTGCCCATCATACTTGTCTGTCATCCGCATCTTTGGCCTCCCAAACCAAGTTCTCATCATTCTCCTACATTCACGCCAATCATCAAAGCTCCCCTTGTGCGTACCCCACCACCTTGCGGGCATAGCGAACAGTGCCTAGTCCAACGCCTGGAACCGCTACCTTTTTGGTACCTTCCTTTCAAATGCATCCAAAAAAATATCTACATCATTCAGACCATCATAAGTAGGCATATTGCTTACCTCTGACGACACACAGCACAGCAACCGGGTCATCATGTTACAACTCAGCGTAGTTACTTCATGTAACCGATTCTACCAGCACTCTAGTTCTTCATCAGAGTCCGAAGTGCATGAACTCTTGTGATCCCATGTGATTCGTGCATCCGTTGTTGGATTCACCCAATCTTGGTCTCACGTTGTTATCTTATAGATACAGTCCAGATCGTCATCACTCTCATAATCACTGACTGGTTCAGTATAATGCAAACCTTCAGCACGATCTAGGGGGACTACTACGCGGAGTGATTTCTTCTCAAATATCATCTTTCGCTTCTTTAGGTTGATTACCCCGTTCATATCAGTAGCCCAATCAATTCCAAGGAGCACAGGATATGGATTGTTGTCATCCACAATTTTTATTACTTCAAAATCAACCAGCGTATTCGCACCTTCAATATCCACAGTCACCCCCTGTAGCCACCCCATGGGGATGATCTTCTATTGATTCACCATCCTTAGCTAAATCAGAGACCATTGTAACGCGGATCTCCCCATCCGTTCCCAAGTCTACTTTGGTAGGACATTCGCATCTAACCCCAGGTCCAAAATAACCTGATCCATTTCATACTCTCCTATCTGCGCAGTCAGTCTCATCTCTCGTCCCGTCCTTGTTTAATGCTTACCTATCTTTTGCACTATGCGTGGCCCAGTTAGAGATTTTCTAGTGCATCTATTTATGAGCTCCTGCAACCCCTTCACAGCCTTGCTATCACGCAGTAGCTTCATGCAGGTCTCCAAGAAGGTTGTAAGCATAGAAGGGTCCATCTCCTGATCAGGCTTATCCTTGCTTCCTGAGGTGGAGGCCTCAGCAAAGCTCTTCTTCGCTTCCATGAAGGTTTCACGTGCATGCTCCAAATCAAACTCAATTTCTTTTGCTGGAGCTTTGCGAACCCATGTATTGTCTTCTGGCTATTTCCCCTTGTCATCTCCTGTTGTGATTCCGCTCCAAAGCACTATATTCATGTTTGGATCCTCTTCGTGCGTCTCAGACCTCATCATTTGCAGGTTCTGAGTCGGTGGAGGTGGTAGCGCCCCTTTGTCACGTATCCTAGCTATCAGCGTAGGACAATCTTCCGTTTCATGATCAAACAGAGTGCAATACTTGCACGACGGACGTGTTGGGTTAGTGCAATCACGGGCATAGTGTCCTGGCCCTCCGCAATTGTAGCAGATAAACTGTCCCTGACCTCTACCAGGTCCTCCTCCACCTCAACCTCGTCTGCGCCCCTGAAATCCTGTCCGCGCCATCCTTGCACTCTGGTCAGGGGGCTGTGTTTCGGCATGAACCCTATAGGCAGGAGTTCTATCCATCATCAGTTCATAACTTCTGCAATTACGCTCATCATGCCCTACCGACCTACAAAAATTGTAGAACAGTTGTTGCGGTGTCTGCACAAACTTCTGCAACAAGTGACAGTTATTCGTGGCATGTTTTCCTGCTACCTGACAGATAGCGCACCATAATGCAGGCCCCCCGCTTGGTCCTGCTTGATCTTCTAGCCTCAAATGCATTGGTCCTCCTCCTGTAAGGTAGTTTGCAAAGTGGTCTTTGTCATGTCCTTGACTCTTGCATTTCAGACACCATACCTCCTCGCACACCTCTGGTCGAACTGTTCTGTCCTGCTTCAAGATTTGCATCTCAAGGCAAATATTTTTCAACTGCGCATGGATCTGCTGAACCCCCAAATTTGGATCTTGCATCAGTGTTTCATGCAGCCTCATTGCGATCTCCAAGGCCTCTGCCTAAGTTGTTATCTTCTACTGCGAAAACGCAACCCTTAAGTGTGGCAGGAGCGAAGCCACAAACCACTCGCGATGTTGTCCGTCTGTTAGGTTCATGTTAGCTTCGTGGATTGTACACTTCAACCTTTGATCGAGTTCCCAAGGTGTCTCGCCCGGTTGCATCGCGATTTCTTTGAACCCTATAATAGACTGTGCTTCAAATTTATGCTTATTAAATTCTCTATTCAGTGTTGTCTGGATGTCTGCCACTCCAGCATTCAGGTTATCATTAGCGTACTTGATATACCAGGTCAGTGCGCGATCCTGCAGAGCGCTAACCAATGTCTCCTTATTCAGGTTGTCATCCATAACGACCTAAGCTTCCTATACAGATTTTACAACGAACCAGAATTGGTCCGGGTCCTCATTCCCCAAGCCTTTGAAAAAAGGCAACTTCACTGAATTCGCCATACTGAATTGCGATGGAGGTGGAGGTCATACGGGTGAAGTCGTAGGTGATTGTGGTGATAGAATCCTAGACTCAGAGAACATATTTTTACATTAATCCAAATTGAGTAATACATATCGATGCAGATGGTGACAAGTGTCAAGTTACCACAAATTTAATGACTATTGATGAGTTTGAAACATATTTGAGTGTATGTCAATTTAATAATGAATATATATGTATGTATATATATATATATATATATATATATATATATATATATATATATATATATCTAGGGAAAATATGTACGTAAAATTTGTTGAAAATTAGAGTAGGTGGACTTCCTATATTGGGTATGAGAACTATCATTTTGATAGAAGGCTTTCAAAATAATAAATAACTGGAGAGGAAGGACGACATTATGTGGATTGTTCTTGTATCAAGGGTGCCTTAATGATCAAAACACACTAATTTGTAATAGTTTCTAAACTCAGTTGTTGATTAACCATAGATTTTTGGATTTCAGATTATGATTTGTCAACCATGTTGTATTTCGAAAAAATAAAAATTAATGTAGTTAATTGTAAAGTAATTTTCTATCCACTTATAAGAAAATTTTCACAAATACATGTACTTCATGCTAACTGCAAGTTTTAATTATACAAGGAAAATATTATGGAAAAGCTAGTCCCAAAAAATACATATTGAATACTCAGTTCAATATTGATTTAATGTTGGAAAAGTTGAGGATTCAATTGAGTTAATGCTTTAGGTGCTTATCTTCTTATTATAGTTACATAAACACAACTTGTATTCTATCAAACACTACTTCAGGTCTTTGCCTGAAATTGCATTGATTGTGGTCAATTGGTCCACGTGTGGGAAGATATGGTTTGATTAAGTGTAGATAAATGAATTTCTCAAACTTATATCTGACAATTTTTTTATTTTTTTTTAATCAAGAATTAGTTGTAATCCATTCATGGATAAGTTTCCTATACTCCAGTTGAAATCCATGATGGACATCGATCTGTTATGTTATTATGTATAAATTGAGACATGGTTATAAGTTGATGGCGATGAACTCCTTTTATCTGTAGATTATAGCCATTTTCTATGATTTTATACTTCACAATAATATCTCCATCTGAAAATACAAATATGATCTTGAAAACATGTTATAAATCTACCAAAATGGTCAAGGGATAATTTATTTGTATCTATGAGGCTCGGATGAAGGGTATTTTGATCATTGTCTTCAATGGGGATGTTGAGACTTTTGTTAGCACTTCCTATTATGTTTTAACAAATGGATCCTCCAAGGGAAATAAAAATTCATTGACTCAACTGTAACAACCAGAATAGCATAAAAATCTTCACCCATAATGCTTTGACTCAACTCTCTTTGACATAGTTTCACCTTCATGCTTTCCTCTGTTGTCACAGGGTATTCTTCTTTCAATTATTATTGATAGTATTATTATCAATATTGTATTCATAGATCCAACATGGATCGGTTCTTCCTTATTTCAATTCAATCCTTTTTGGTGTTGGTGCTTTATAAAATTCTCCATTTGGATACTACATGCCCACAAATTCTATTGAATAGTGAAGTGGTTTAATTTTCCATCTCAATGATTTCATACCGCCACTCCTCCTTTGGACCAAAATTTGGACTTAACCCACAATGTGACAAAAATTATTACTTCTTGTGATGGTATTCATCAAGATAACAAGCTCATATCGGAGTACACCTAATCGTTTCCAATCAACATTAACATCAACACTTTTTTCAAAAACAGCTAAATATATAATTTCAATCAAGAAGATAATCTATGGTCCATGACCCTACTTCTCTATTAGATGCTACATGAAAATCAATCCTAGCTCGAATTACCTCTTCTTTGAATGTTACAGGTAGACCATAATTGACATCAATCCCTCTTTGTAGATACTTCAATTAGAACACAATTTGACCCAATATATTCTAGGTATGAATAAGAAAAATTATATTATTATAAGAGGAAATCTTCTTTGGTTCTAATAAACTTTCTTGTTTTAAATACTATTCAATTCAAAACTAATAAAACAACAATATCTTTGTCAAACTATGAAGACAAGGTGCTAGAAACGATGCTTCTATAGAATGTGACCATCATTATGAGGTTCTGAAAATCTTATGTTCATTGACGAATGTAGAAGACTCCTTTACAATCACAAACCCCAATAAAAAACTAGTATGATTTTCCCACAAATTAAGGTCACATTTACCCTAATATGGATTACCTCATGACATCCATTCCCTAGATTGCAATCTATTACCAAGGAACTAGCGATCTTCAACAATCAATTAGAAGTCTAAAATAATTATACTCGAAGGATAATTGCCAGCATAAATAAATTGACAAACAAGAATTTAACAATCAAATACATCAAATTTTTGTAGAGCGAGAGTGAATTCAATTTTGTGGGACATATTTCATTACTTATTTTATACAGACACTTTCTATTTTTCATCTCTCTTCTTCTATCTGAAAAGTGTAGGGACCTTCCCTAAGACACCATTAACACACATATGTTTTTTTTTTTTTTTACCTGACACAAGATAATAGCAATAAGTTATTAGATGCAAGAAACCATGCTCACATTTTTATAACAATATAAGTGGTGTAATCTAAGTTATTGTATTACATGTAATAAGCAAATAAAGATTTCTTTTTAAAACTAATCACCCTTCTGTGGACGATCATCAAAGTCCTGACGATGAGCCACACTAAGTGGTTTAAAATGTATCAGCCTGAAGAATTCCATTGTGATTGTCCTGAAGACTCTCTTTTTAAACATTATGGATCATAGAATCCTAGACTCAGAGAACATATGTTTACATTAATCCAAATTGAGTAACACATATCGATGCAGATGGTGACAAGTGTCAAGTTACCACAAAATTAATGACTATTGATGAGTTTGAAACATATTTGAGTGTATATCAATTTAAGAATGAATGAATATATATATATATATATATATATATATGGAAAATATGTATGTAAAATTTGTTGAAAATTAGAGTAGGTGGCCTTCCTATATTGGGTATGAGAACTATCGTTTTGATAGAAGGCTTTCAAAATAATAAATAACTGGAGAGGAAGGACGGCATTATGTGGATTGTTCTTGTATCAAGGGTGCATTAATGATCAAAACACACTAATTTGTAATAGTTTCTAAACTCAATTGTTGATTAACCATAGATTTTTGGATTTCAGATTATGATTTGTCAACCATGTTGTATTTCGAAAAAATAAAAATTAATGTAGTTAATTGTAAAGTAATTTTCTATCCACTTATAAGAAAATTTTAATAAATACATGTACTTCATGCTAATTGCAAGTTTTAATTATACAAGGAAAATATTATGGAAAAGCTAGTCCCAAAAAATACATATTGAATACTCAGTTCAATATTGATTTAATGTTGGAAAAGTTGAGGATTCAATTGAGTTAATGCTTTAGGTGCTTATCTTCTTTTTATAGTTACATAAACACAACTTGTATTCTATCAAACACTACCTCAGGTCTTTGCCTAAAATTGCATTGTTTGTGGTCAATTGGTCCACGTGTGGGAAGACATGGTTTGATTAAGTGTAGATAAATGAATTTCTCAAACTTATATCTGACAATTTTTTTATTTTATTTTTTAATCAAGAATTAGTTGTAATCCATTCATGGATAAGTTTCCTATACTCCAGTGGAAATCCATGATGGACATCGATCTGTTATGTTATTATGTATAAATTGAGACATGGTTATAAGTTGATGGCGATGGTTATATAGCCATTTTCTATGATTTTATACTTCACAATAATATCTCCATCTGGAAATACAAATATGTTCTTGAAAACATGTTATAAATCTACCAAAATGGTCAAGGGATAATTTATTTTTATCTATGAGGCTCGGATGAAGGGTATTTTGATCATTGTCTTCAATGGGGATGTTGAGACTTTTGTTAGCACTTCCTATTATGTTTTAACAAATGGATCCTCCAAGGGAAATAAAAATTCATTGACTCAACCATAACAACCAGTATAGCATAAAAATCTTCACCCATTATGCTTTGACTCAACTCTCTTTGACATAGTTTCACCTTCATGCTTTCCTTTGTTGTCACAGGGTATTCTTCTTTCAATTATTATTGATAGTATTATTATCAATATTGTATTCACAGATCCAACATGGATCGGTTCTTCCTTCTTTCAATTCAATCCTTTTTGGTGTTGGTGCTTTATAAAATTCTCCATTTGGATACTACATGCCCACAAATTCTATTGAATAGTGATGTGGTTTAATTTTCCATCTCCAATGATTTCATACCGCCACTCCTCCTTTGGACCAAAATTTGGACTTAACTCACAATGTGACAAAAATTACTTGTGATGGTATTCATCAAGATAACAAGCTCATATCGAAGTACACCTAATCGTTTCCAATCAACATTAACATCAACACTTTTTTCAAAAACAACTAAATATATAATTTCAATTAGGAAGATAATCTATGGTCCATGACCCTACTTCTCTATTAGATGCTACATGAAAATCAAGCCTAGCTCGAATTACCTCTTCTTTGAATGTTACAGGTAGACCATAATTTACATCAATCCCTCTTTGTAGATACTTCAATTAGAACACAATTTGACCCAATATATTCTAGGTATGAATAAGAAAAATTATATTATTATAAGAGGAAATCTTCTTTGGTTCTAATAAACTTTCTTGTTTTAAATACTATTCAATTCAAAATTAATAAAACAACAATATCTTTGTCAAACTATGAAGACAAGGTTTTTGAAACGATGCTTCCACAGAATGTGACCATCATTATGAGGTTCTGAAAATCTTATGTTCATTGAAGAATGTAGAAGACTCCTTTACAATCACAAACCCCAATACAAAACTAGTATGATTTCCCACAAATTAAGGTCACATTTACCCTAATATGGATTACCACACGACATCCATTCCCTAGATTGCAATATATTACCAAGGAACTAGCGATCTTCAACAATCAATTAGAATTCTCCCGGATGCGGGTGATTGACAGATATAGAGGTACGATGGAGGCGCGCAAGGTGGGCAAGTGGCAGCCCAACTGCGTCAAGTGTATGCATCATGGGCTGGAAAGCTGGCCTCGCACAAATTCATTAATGGCAGCATTAACACTGTCGTCCCTGCTTCTGGTTATAGGCACGATGGCGCTCAGTTCAATCCACATTGTTGTTGTTCCATCGCATGCATTCGGCTCCATCAAGGTTGTAGTTCTGGGTGACTCTCCGAGCGATAGCTCGTCCACCTGCTTCCCGTCAGCTCTGGTGCATGATGAGAGTTCTTCCCTGTTGGTCTGTCTCTGCTGGGCTATATGCGCCTTTACCATCTTTGGCCTCCATTTAGCTCCGGTTCCTGACGCTTACAGCTTTTATCGGGCTCAGTCTTCGGCTCTCTCGGTGCATACGCCCCTCAGTCGTTTATCCGCCTTCCCTCCTCAGTTTAACAGTCCCCATCCCATAAAAATGCCAATAGAAAGGATGAGAATGGTAAGTAGGCACGGAGATTCACGTGGTCGAACCACCAACCAGCACTCCTTCACCACTCTGGACCCCTCTGAGGATGCGTCGGTCTTTCCAGCCACTAGAAGTGGCAGGGGCAGGGGAAGGGGGCAAGCAAGGGGCGGTGCCTGTATGCATCACGTGCATCCCACAGCCCGCTTCTGCATTCCTTGTTCACTGGCAAATTCCTCCTTCATCGTCTTTGTGACAATCGAAAGGTGTGAGAATACCACGGGTTCGGGAGCAGTTCAACATGGGGTTACTGCGGAACAGAGGTTGTAAAGTCAAATTGCCACCCCGCGCCATGTCACCGGAGGCATGCCGACTACGCATTCTGAAGCCAATGTTGGCCCAAGCGAACCTACGAGTGGAGAGCCCTCAAGCTCTGCGGTCATTCTTCTAACTCCATGGACTCAGGCCAATTTGGGTGCCGATTTTTGGAGGAACAACCGTCAACCTCAGATGAAGATTGAACCAGTCAGCACCTCTAGTTTTTTGGTTTTGCCTCCGAAGACGAAGCTCACCTCCTTTTCGATTCACAGGGTTCATGCCTGTTTCAGGCTTTTGTCTATGATACAAGTCGGGGTCTGTTTATGTTTCTGTTTATGTAAAAATCGGTCCTTGAAACAGCAGTGTTTTACTCAGTCCGTATCGCTGTTTGGGTTAGTTTTTCGAGTCTTTCTGGAATGCTCAATGTTCCTGGAACTAATTTCTCTGATGTAAGTCATTTTGCCGGTTCCACAGTCAAGATGCCAAGTTTTTTTATCTCTATGCCAACTTCACGGCATGAATTCTCGAGGTAGTAGCCTCGCAGTAACTTTTTTTGTATGAATATAGGAGTAGACTAATTGAGAAAAAAAAACAATCAATTAGAAGTCTAAAATAATTATACTCAAAGGATAATTGCCAGCATAAAGAAATTGACAAACAAGAATTTAACAATCAAATACATCAAATTTTTGTAGAGCGAGAGTGAATTCAATTTTGTGGGACATATTTCATTACTTGTTTTATACAGACACTTTCTATTTCCTCTCTCCTCTTCTATCTGAATAGTGTAGGGACCTTCCCTAAGACACCATTAACACACATATGTTTTTTTTTTTTAACCTGACACAAGATAATAGCAATAAGTTATTGGATGCAAGAAACCATGCTCACATTTTTATAACAATATAAGTGGTGTAATATAACTTATTGTATTACATGTAATAAGCAAATAAAGATTTCTTTTTAAAACTAATCACCCTTCTGCGGACAATCATCAAAGTCCTGATGATGAGCCACACTAAGTGGTTTGAAATGTATCAGCCCGAAGAATTCCATTGTGATTGTCCTGAAGACTCTCTTTTTAAACATTATGGATCATAGAATCCTAGACTCAGAGAACATATGTTTACATTAATCCAAATTGAGTAATACATATCGATGCAGATGGTGACGAGTGTCAAGTTACCACAAAATTAATGACTATTGATGAGTTTGAAACATATTTGAGTGTATGTCAATTTAAGAATGAACATATATATATCTATATATATATATATATATTGATATATAGGAAAAACACGAGCTCTGCCTGCGGAGGAGATAGGGTTTTTTGACCTACTGCCGCCGTTGCGCCTGCGGCGGCAGGGCCGCCTCTGCTCTGCGGTTCCTGCTCTGCCTTGGGCGGGGACATCTTCGGCCTTCTCTCCTTCCTGCTGAACCGAACCGTTGTTCCATAGCGCGGCTCTATTCCTTTTTCTCGACTTCGGCTTTGACGTTCCAGGTTTGGAGGTCCGCACTTCCTGCTTTCTGAGATCATCTGAAGAGTTCCCGGGGACTTTCTTCGTGCATTAAGTCGGGAGGCGGCGGCGTGGGTTTTTACTTCCTGGTTCTCGGCGGATACTGCTCGCCTCTCCGCGCTACTCTGTTTTGGCGGACTATACCAAGGTTTTTGGCCTTTGGCGTTATTGGATCTGAGCCGCGGCGCGGGTGTGGAGTGCTTCTGGTCTCTAGTTTTTCTCTTCTTGGGGGCGAGGTGGCTGCCCTAGCCGCCTCTGCCCCCGGATCGCCTCTGCTCTGGCTGGGACCTGATGGTTTCCCCTGCTGAGGCTTTTGGTCCTATTTTTGGTCGAATGCTAGCATTCCTCTGCAGTTATCTGGAGCGTTGAGGGAACTGGGGTGTGGAGTCTATCTCTACATCGTTTCGTGCCGCTTCATATGGTTGTTTCTGGTTGTTTTTCTGCGGGCTGCTGAGATATATGGGTGGCATCTTCCTTTGGTTTCTTCGGTATTAGGAGGAGAGTTTTGAGGGGGTGGGGGAGGAGTGGCTATCTTGCTGCTCTCTACCTCATTTCGTGCCTCTCCTCCTTGTCTTGGCGGCCATTTGAATCTTCTACACATTCCTCTGGAGCTGTTTACTTTTCTGCTGTTTTTGTTTGTAATGGGTATGGCTATCCTCCTGGTCTGTCCGCAGACTAGTTTGGGGTTTACATAACCTTTTTTCTTGCTGCCCTATCTGAGGGCTTTTCTGTATACTTCTCTTGAAGTATAGTTATTGTAAGTGGCATTGCCCACACTTCTGCATATGCGTTAAGCATCTACAACATGTAATTTTCTGAAATTAATGGAAATTACGGATTTTTTCCAAGGAAAGAAAAAAAGAAAAAAGAAAAAATATATATATATATATGTATATATATATATATATATGTCTATATATATATATATATATATATATATATATGTATGTATATATATATATGTATATATATATATATATACATACATATATATATACATATATATATATATATATATATATATATGTATATATATAAATGTATATATATATATATATATATATATATATATATATATATATATATGTATATATATATGTATATATATATATATACATACATATATATATATATATATATATGTATATATATAAATGTATATATATATATATATATATATATATATATGTATATATATGTATATATATGTATATGTATATATATATATGTATATGTATATGTATATATATATATACATATATACATATATATATACATATATATACATATATATATATATATATATATATATATATATATATATATATATATAGGGAAAATATGTACATAAAATTTGTTGAAAATTAGAGTAGGTGGACTCCCTATATTGGGTATGAGAACTATCGTTTTGATAGAAGGCTTTCAAAATAATAAATAACTAGAGAGGAAGGATGACGTTATGTGGATTGTTCTTGTATCAAGGGTGCCTTAATGATCAAAACACACTAATTTGTAATAGTTTCTAAATTCAATTGTTGATTAACCATAGATTTTGGGATTTCAGATTATGATTTGTCAACCATGTTGTATTTAGAAAAAATAAAAATTAATGTAGTTAATTGTAAAGTAATTTTCTATCCACTTATAAGAAAATTTTCATAAATACATGTACTTCATGCTAACTGCAAGTTTTAATTATACAAGGAAAATATTATGGAAAAGCTAGTCCCAAAAAATACATATTGAATACTCAGTTCAATATTGATTTAATGTTGGAAAAGTTGAGGATTCAATTGAGTTAATGCTTTAGGTGCTTATCTTCTTATTATAGTTACATAAACACAACTTGTATTCTATCAAACACTACTTCAGGTATTTGCCTGAAATTGCATTGTTTGTGGTCAATTGGTCCACGTGTGGGAAGACATGGTTTGATTAAGTTTAGATAAATGAATTTCTCAAACTTATATCTGACAATTTTTTTATTTTACTTTTAATCATGAATTAGTTGTAATCCATTCATGGATAAGTTTCCTATACTCCAGTTGAAATCCATGATGGACATCGATCTGTTATGTTATTATGTATAAATTGAGACATGGCTATAAGTTGATGGTGATGAACTCCCTTTATCTGTAGAATATAGCCATTTTCTATGATTTTATACTTCACAATAATATCTCCATATGGAAATACAAATATGATCTTGAAAACATGTTATAAATCTACCAAAATGGTCAAGGGATAATTTATTTTTATCTATGAGCCTCGGATGAAGGGTATTTTGATCATTGTCTTCAATGGGGATGTTGAGACTTTTGTTAGCACTTCCTATTATGTTTTAGCAAATGGATCCTCCAAGGGAAATAAAAACTCATTGACTCAACTGTAACAACCAGTATAGCATAAAAATATTCACCCATTATGCTTTGACTCAACTCTCTTTGACATAGTTTCACCTTCATGCTTTCCTTTATTGTCACAGGGTATTCTTCTTTCAATTATTATTGATAGTATTATTATCAATATTGTATTCACAGATCCAGCATGGATCAGTTGTTCCTTCTTTCAATTCAATCCTTTTTGGTGTTGGTGCTTTATAAAATTCTCCATTTGGATACTACATGCCCACAAATTCTATTGAATAGTGATGTGGTTTAATTTTCCATCTCCAAAGATTTCATACCGCCACTCCTCATTTGGACCAAAATTTGGACTTAACTCACAATGTGACAAAAATTATTACTTCTTGTGATGGTATTCATCAAGATAACAAGCTCATATCGGAGTACACCTAATCGTTTCCAATCAACATTAACATCAACACTTTTTTCAAAAACAACTAAATATATAATTTCAATCAGGAAGATAATCTATGGTCCATGACCCTACTTCTCTATTAGATGCTACATGAAAATCAAGCCTAGCTCGAATTACCTCTTCTTTGAATGTTACAGGTAGACCATAATTGACATCAATCCCTCTTTGTAGATACTTCAATTAGAACACAATTTGACCCAATATATTCTAGGTATGAATAAGAAAAATTATATTATTATAAGAGTAAGTCTTCTTTGGTTCTAATAAACTTTCTTGTTTTAAATACTATTCAATTCAAAATTAATAAAACAACAATATCTTTGTCAAACTATGAAGACAAGGTTTTTGAAACGATGCTTCTATAGAATGTGACCATCATTATGAGGTTCTGAAAATCTTATGTTCATTGAAGAATGTAGAAGACTCCTTTACAATCACAAACCCCAATACAAAACTAGTATGATTTTCCCACAAATTAAGTTCACATTTACCCTAATATGGATTACCTCACGACATCCATTCCCTAGATTGCAACCTATTACCAAGGAACTAGCGATCTTCAACAATCAATTAGAGGTCTAAAATAATTATACTCAAAGGATAATTGCCAGCATAAAGAAATTGACAAACAAGGATTTAACAATCATATACATCAAATTTTTGTAGAGCGAGAGTGAATTCAATTTTGTGGGACATATTTCATTACTTATTTTATACAAACACTTTCTATTTCCTCTCTCCTCTTCTATCTGAATAGTGTAGGGACCTTCCCTAAGACACCATTAACACACATATGTTTTTTTTTTTTTTTACCTGACACAAGATAATAGCAATAAGTTATTAGATGCAAGAAACCATGCTCACATTTTTATAACAATATAAGTGGTGTAATCTAAGTTATTGCATTACATGTAATAAGAAAATAAAGATTTCTTTTTAAAACTAATCACCCTTCTGCGGACGATCATCAAAGTCCTGACGATGAGCCACACTAAGTGGTTTGAAATGTATCAGCTCGAAGAATTCCATTGTGATTGTCCTGAAGACTCTCTTTTTAAACATTATGGATCATAGAATCCTAGACTCAGAGACATTTGTTTACATTAATCCAAATTGAGTAATACATATCGATGCAGATGGTGACAACTGTCAAGTTACCACAATATTAATGACTATTGATGAGTTTGAAACATATTTGAGTGTATGTCAATTTAAGAATGAATATATATATATAGGGAAAATATGTACTTATAATTTGTTGAAAATTAGAGTAGGTGGAATTCCTATATTGGATATGAGAACTATCGTTTTGATAGAAGGCTTTCAAAATAATAAATAACTGTAGAGGAAGGACGACGTTATGTGGATTGTTCCTGTATCAAGGGTGCCTTAATGATCAAAACACACTAATTTGTAATAGTTTCTAAACTCAATTGTTGATTAACCATAGATTTTGGGATTTCAGATTATGATTTGTCAACCATGTTGTATTTTGAAAAAATTGTAAAGTAATGTTCTATCCACTTATACGAAAATTTTCATAAATACATGTACTTCATGCTAACTACAAGTTTTAATTATACAAGGAAAATATTATGGAAAAGCTAGTCCCAAAAAATACATATTGAATACTCAGTTCAATATTGATTTAATGTTGGAAAAGTTGAGGATTCAATTGAGTTAATGCTTTAGGTGCTTATCTTCTTATTATAGTTACATAAACACAACTTGTATTCTATCAAACACTACTTCAGGTCTTTGCCTGAAATTGCATTGTTTGTGGTCAAATGGTCCACGTGTGGGAAGACATGGTTTGATTAAGTGTAGATAAATGAATTTCTCAAACTTATATCTGGCAATTTTTTTATTTTTTTAATCAAGAATTAGTTGTAATCCATTCATGGATAAGTTTCCTATACTCCAGTTGAAATCCATGATGGACATCGATCTATTATGTTATTATGTATAAATTGAGACATGGTTATAAGTTGATGGCGATGAATTCCTTTTATCTGTAGAATATAGCCATTTTCTATGATTTTATACTTCACAATAATATCTCCATCTGGAAATACAAATATGATCTTGAAAACATGTTATAAATCTACCAAAATGGTCAAGGGATAATTTATTTTTATCTATGAGGCTCGGATGAAGGGTATTTTGATCATTGTCTTCAATGGGGATGTTGAGACTTTTGTTAGCACTTCCTATTATGTTTTAACAAATGGATCCTCCAAGGGAAATAAAAATTCATTGACTCAACTGTAACAACCAGAATAGCATAAAACCCTTCACCCATTATGCTTTGACTCAACTCTCTTTGACATAGTTTCACCTTCATGCTTTCCTTTGTTTTCACAGGGTATTCTTCTTTCAATTATTATTGATAGTATTATTATCAATATTGTATTCACAAATCCAACATGGATCGGTTCTTCCTTCTTTCAATTCAATCCTTTTTGGTGTTGGTGCTTTATAAAATTCTCCATTTGGATACTACATGCCCACAAATTCTATTGAATAGTGATGTGGTTTAATTTTCCATCTCCAATGATTTCATACCACCACTCCTCCTTTGGACCAAAATTTGGACTTAACTCACAATGTGACAAAAATTATTACTTCTTGTGATGGTATTCATCAAGATAACAAGCTCATATCAGAGTACAGCTAATCGTTTCCAATCAACATTAACATAAACACTTTTTTCAAAAACAACTAAATATATAATTTCAATCAGGAAGATAATCTATGGTCCATGACCCTGCTTCTCTATTAGATGCTACATGAAAATCAAGCCTGGCTTGAATTACCTCTTCTTTGAATGTTACAGGTAGACCATAATTGACATCAATCCCTCTTTGTAGATACTTCAATTAGAACACAATTTGACCCAATATATTCTAGGTATGAATAAGAAAAATTATATTATTATAAGAGGAAATCTTCTTTGGTTCTAATAAACTTTCTTGTTTTAAATACTATTCAAATCAAAATTAATAAAACAACAATATCTTTGTCAAACTATGAAGACAAGGTGCTAGAAACGATGCTTCTATAGAATGTGACCATCATTATGAGGTTCTGAAAATCTTATGTTCATTGAAGAATGTAGAAGACTCCTTTACAATCACATACCCCAATACAAAACTAGTATGATTTTCCCACAAATTAAGGTCACATTTACCCTAATATGGATTACCTCACGACATCCATTCCCTAGATTGCAATCTATTACCAAGGAACTAGCGATCTTCAACAATCAATTAGAAGTCTAAAATAATTATACTCAGAGGATAATTGCCAGCATAAAGAAATTGACAAACAAAAATTTAACAATCAAATACATCAAATTTTTGTAGAGCGAGAGTGAATTCAATTTTGTGGGACATATTTCATTACTTATTTTATACAGACACTTTCTATTTCCTCTCTCCTCTTCTATCTGAATAGTGTAGGGACCTTCCCTAAGACACCATTAACACACATATGTTTTTTTTTTTTTAACCTGACACAAGATAATAGCAATAAGTTATTAGATGCAAGAAACCATGCTCACATTTTTATAACAATATAATTGGTGTAATCTAAGTTATTGTATTACATGTAATAAGCAAATAAAGATTTCTTTTTAAAACTAATCACCCATTAGCAACATCCAACATGAGAATAATTAAAGGAACATACATCAATAGTCCATAATTTTACAATTATACATCATATCCTTGAATTTTACAATCTTATAATTATATTCAATAAATAAGCATGTAGGATAAATTTTCGAAAACCCAAGATATCATGCACCAAAGGGGGTGGACTCTCGATCTCAACTTCATTGGTTCTTGCGCTCCCTTTGTGATGTCCACATACACATGTACATGATGTTGTATCTTGAATAAATGTTTATGACTCACTGATTGACCTCCCAACCCACTCCTTGGGTTCTATTCTTCCCCATGTACCCCCGAGCTACAATGGGGCTATAAAGTAGAGGAAGAATACTAGCAAATGGAGGAGAGTACTCATAGCTCACTATGCCCTATATAATGGCCTCCACTTCATCAAAATAATTATAGAAATAGTAGACACTATCACAATAGAATTATGCAAGTCATCCAACAGTAGGGAAAAAAATGATCCTCTCATATAGTTTTCTCCTTCTTTTACAAGAGACTTCATAGGTGACATTTTTCACTTCATGTAAAATCAAATTTTTTATTAATAATAAAATTTGATTACTCACCCATCGATGTGTCAACCTCCCAATAAGACTCTGCTAAATTATTTACTTAAATTCTCATGAAAAATCATAATTTCTCTCACCCCAACATGACTCCCTGTTTCTTCTCCTAGTTGGCTTTTGATCCTCCTTTTATACTCCTTAGTTTATCTCAAGTTGAACTCTTGGATGAGATCTTTGTCTTGTACTCTTTCCACATGGGGGTTCTCTCATGAAAAGAATTTTTTCTAATTTTAAATTATGTTTTGTTAATTTTATACACCATCCTCTCTTCTTGATGAGGTTAAACTGACCTTGGATTAATGTTTCTAATTAAATCTATGCCCCTTTCCCATTTTTCTATTTGAACACTTATATATTTTGAATTTATTTTAATGTACATTATCTACCTAATATTTTCCAAACGTGAGAAGGGTATAGTTACTTAATTAGTCCATCTTTTTTAATTCTTCCTATTCTCCCTTTATCCCAAGATTTACTCTTGATTTAGTTAATTTGATTTAAAACCCTCTCTTACTACATGATTTGACTTATTGCTCATCATTGTATGATTATTATCTCTTAATTATCTTTCAAATTTTTCTTCTTGACGTTAAGGGTGCCAATTCAGCCATGCCCTTCAAGGACTTCCCTTTGAAATTCCAAGGGTGCCACGCATCTTTCATTTTAGGAATACTGTGACTACGAGGGGAAAAATTTGGTGCGACAACATAGAATATTGTCCTCTCTTGTTTCGCCCTCTATAGTGAGACAAATGGTGCTAGGGATCAAGTATTTTGCCTTAATACATGCCCCTCGGTAAATCCTTATGAGCAGCCAAATCTAGGATCTGCCCCCATGGCATCATGATCTTCAAGGTGAAGGTATCCCAACACCTTCCAACGAGAGTGCTAGTGGGTGAAATTAGGAATGATGTCCCATCCCTCCCATGAAGTTACATCTATCTATATGGCCCCATAACCCTTATGTGAGTCATTCGCCCAAGCAACTGACATGTGCCTATAGCCAATAACATGCCATTAGTAATCACAACGAAACATTAATTTGAACTTTAAATTTTTGAGACAGTAGTATGCAATTCAATCAAACCAGAGGTTTTTGGCTCATCACATGCAAGTTCATATGGTTGTTCTCCTGCCACACGCAATATCATCAGTGACATATGTTCATAATGTTAGTCATCAATATAATTGTGTATGCTAAATCATCACCATGAAATAATCATCAATATAATTGTTATATGTAAGCAAGAAGCTAATGTAAACAAAATAACATAATGAATCCATCACATGATTAGAAAATATCATCAAAGTCCATCACAACCATTATCATCATAACATCAAGCTGGCATATCACAATTACTATCACATCCACTAATAGTAAAATTCAAATAACTAGATCCTCGACCTAAAGTCCTCAAAGAATAATGTATGAGCCCTAGGGTTATATCAATACTAATGTAATATCAGGGTCAGTCGACCAGAGTGGAGCACTACATGTCTAATGGGGATGGCCTCAATCAACTGATACTCCTTTGCACTTGCTTCATAGTTTCCTATTTTCCATTCATATAGTGCATTTCCCAAATTGTGTCTAATGGAGAGTGGTGAACCTTGCAAGATTTCTCCATATGGATTGGCTTCAACAATATCTTGGTCTTAATTCATGACTTTATAAATTTTTCTTATTTCATTATCGTCATACCACATTTCTACCCAAGGCTTGCCATCCTTGGAATCCAAGGGAATAATTGTTTTATGACATTTTCCTTTTAACATAATCCTATCTTTCTTAAGGGAACTAGTAGCCTTCTTTTTTTAACCTAAAGGCATATTAACCAATGTTGGATACACTAGAATTCCTTCAACTAAGTCGATTACTTCAAAATCAACTTTAGTTGGAATACCCAATATGATGGTTTGAATATTACACAAATTACCAATAGGTTCCATAGACCTTTAATATATAAGTTTTAAATAATTCATGATACGAATCAATTGCAAACTTACCAACCTAATCTATGTCTCCCTAGGGAGAAATTTTACTTAGGAGACAAAATCAACAATTACGTAGTTTATCATATATCCATTGGTTTCCAAGTCAACTTGAAAATCCTAAATATCTAGTACCTTGTTTTGTGATAATTTCCAGAGATTTTTGAATGACTTTTGCCCCTCCTTATATTCTCTTAAAATATTCAGAAGTTCGAATAGTTAACCGACCAACTAGTTTTCCTTAAGAATTAGAGGACTTCTTCTATGGTATATTCATGGTTTATGCTGTTGTAATACTCCTTGTTTTTGAAGAATTCCAAATCTTAATGTATTGCTCTCCTCTCCTGGTCAAGGTCTATGTTTACAACTTGATTTCTTGAGCTTAAATAGGAATTTCCTCATGCGTTGATTGGTCACCCTGCTCTTTTCCTAGTCATAACATGCAAGTTTTTTGAATTTAGAATGTATTACTTTGCTATTGTATGTACTAAATAATGTTTCTTCTATTCATTATTTTTATCTAAGATGGTAGGGTATTCTTCTAGAAAATGATACTCTGCAGCACATATGTTATAGAACTTAAGGTAAATACTTTATTTTAATGGGTAGTCGAGGGAGAAGTGATCTTCTTTCTAGAACATAAAGAAATATATTCGACCGGTTAGGTTCTAAAACAAAAACGCGCTGCAGGCCCTGCTCCCGCCTGAACCCCTGTGCGCCTCTGCCCTCGCCCCCAGGCTCTGCCTGGTCGGGCCCTGCGCCCGCCCCTCGGTGTCTTTAGCGTGGACCCTCTTGGGGCCTGCTGCCCGCCGCTCTGATCCCTCGCGCTCTCAGCGGGCCTGCAATGGCAGGATCCGCTTCCCCCATCCCGGCTGCAGAAAACCAAGAAGAAATTTTCGCTTCTCTATTGACTGAACCATCGGATGCAAGACCGCGCCCCTCTCAAACAAAGTTTATAAAAAAGTTGGATGAAATACCAGAGGTGAATCTTCCCCCTTCTCTCCCAAGGAAATCGGCAATAGCTCTATCAGAAAGAGGACTCGTCGGCCAGTTTACTGGACTCTGGCCGTCCCCAAGAACAGTGCAAAAATGGGTGGAACGCAACTGGAGCTCTATGACCCAAGGAAAGATCGCCATCAGATTTTGTGGCCGCGGGTACTACACATTTCTGTTCGAATCGAAAGAAGACAAGAACCTTATCTTCCGCAATGGCCCCTACTTCATGGACACTAGGGGTCTATATCTGAATAGATGGACCCCGGATTTCGATCCGGAAATGGATATACCTAATGCTGTTCCTGTTTGGGTGCGCCTCCCTCACCTCCCACTTCACTGTTGGGGAGACGAATCGGTAAAGGCCATCGGCAACGCAGTAGGAAAATACATCGACAGATCAGAACCAAGAGAGAATATGCACGCATGTGCAAGGATCTGCGTTGAAGTCGACCTCGGGAAAGGACTGCCGGAAGCAATCAAGATTAAGGTGGACCAATGGGCGCATATCCAGCAGCTGGACTATGAACAGCTCCCCTTCAAATGCAAGGTATGTCATGAGTATGGTCATTTTGCCAATAGATGTAATAAGTTAAAAGCAAAAGAAATAGAAAACAACGAGGAAACCACAGAGGGAACTTGGGAACAAGTCAAAAGGAAAAAGTCCTCTTCTAACCAAGGCCCCAGCTCCACAGCTCCTCCTGAAACAAATCCCACTCCCCCCCCCCTCCTCCCCCTGTCTCATCCTTCCCATCATCCTCTAATCCCTTTGAATCTTTAGCAGGGGAAACCCCAGTATCCCCCCCTCAATCCCCTCGCCCAGCTTCTCCCCGTTCAAACCCTCCTCCCTCCCCTCCCCCCACCATCGAAAGAATCCTAACCCGAAACAAAGCAAAAGAAGCCAACCAACCATCAGATCCCCCGAGAAAAGTTGGCAGGAAAACAAATAAAGAACTCAGGGATGAAACAGCAGCAAAGGAAATGGCAACTGGAACACAGCAACCCTTGGACTCATATTTAGGAAGGCTAAAAGGAAGTGGCGAAAAAACAAAGGAGAGGTCTGGATCTCACCCCACAGTCGGTAAATAATGAATTTGGTCTCTTGGAATTGTAGGGGAATGGGCTCCTCCCTAAAGATGAAAGCAATCAAGGACCTATTAAATCAGGAACAGCCAGATATTCTCCTACTCCAGGAGACCAAAACCACCGAACAGGATTTTCTCCACCAAACTCAGCGATTTAAAAACTTCTCAGGTCTCTCCATAGGTTCAGATGGGGCATCAGGAGGAATAGGAACATTGTGGAACAAAAATAAGTGGGAAATCACCAACTCACACCAATGCTCTTGGTGGATCAGATCAGATCTAAAGTGTAAAAGCTCGCAGGAAATTTACCACATATACAATATATACGCACCCAACCATTACAGGGACAAAGCTAACTGCTGGAACACCATAGAAGAGGACATCAGCGTTCTCCAAAGCAGCAGGCTAATTCTCGGGGGAGATATGAATCTTATAAGGCAAGTGGAAGAAAAGTACGGAGGTATTTTTCATGCAGACCCCTCAAGAGATAAGCTAGAAACTATCATACAGCTCTTCAACTTGATAGATATACCTCTGTCAAATGGAAAATACACGTGGTCCAACAAGAGATCAGGCTCCCACAACATAAAGGAGAGATTGGACAGGTTTCTCATTCAGGAAGGAATAGCAGGCAACTTTCAGTCAATCAAGAGCAAAATAATCCATGGTTCAGCGTCTGATCATAAACCCGTGGTCCTCCTTTTGGATAAAGGTCCAAACCTCGGCCCTCTCCCTTTTAAATATAACAAAAATTGGGATCTCCACGAAGATTTCAGCACTCTCATACGCGAGCAATGGGCTAAAGAAGTCATAGGGTCGCCTTATTTCGTTTGGGAAACGAAGTTAAAACAGCTCCGGACAGCAATAAAGCATTGGGCGCGAGAGCAGGCAAAATCTGATAAGAAAAAGAAAACAGATTTGCTAGTAGAGATGGAACGCTGGCACAAAGAAAAAGAGCAAGTTCAATATACAGCTGAAGACCTCGAGAAGGAAAAAACTTTGTACAAGGAGCTCTATAGGCAAAATCGGGTCGAGGAAGAGGAGCAAAGAATAAGATCCCGCTGTTTATGGCTGAAGGCTGGGGACAAGAACACCTCTTTTTTCCACAATAATATCAAGACCAGAAGAGCCAGCAACCAAATAGACAAAATCGAAGTGGCAGGGAGGGAGCTGAAGGAACAAGAAGAAATAAAAAGAGCAGCCTTTAATCATTTTAAGGATCTCCTTACTGCAGACCCCCATCATCAAGACAGCGAGGCTTTCCTCAGTATTATAGAGAGCAAAATAAAAGATAACCACAACAACAAGCTTGAACAAGAGCCTTCAGAAGAAGAAATCAGAGAAGCCACCTTCAACATGCAGCAAGACAAGGCCCCTGGGCCGGATGGCTTCACGGTGGCGTTCTACAGGCAACATTGGGAAATTATAAAGAAGGACTTCGTGAGAATGATAAAAAACGCCTTCAGAAATCACAAGGTGGGGGAAAACACGAAATCCTCTCACATAGCTTTGATCCCAAAGGAAGCAAATCCAAAAACCTTTGACAGATTCCGCCCCATTTCGCTCTGCAATGTCTCATACAAGATAATCACAAAAATTCTCGCCAACAGATTAAAGGAATTCCTTCCCATCTTAATCTCTGAGAATCAGGGCGGTTTTGTTCCCAGCAGACAGATCATTGACAATGTCATTCTAGTCCAAGAAGCCATTCACAGCAGCCTCAATAGAGGAGAGCGGGGAATGATCATCAAATTGGACATGGCCAACGCCTTTGATCGGGTGGACCACTCGTTCTTAAGAGCAGTCCTTAAAAAATTTGGCTTCTCCTCCAACTTCATCAGTATCATCTTCGGGTGTATCTCCAATCCTTGGACAGCACCTCTGATCAATGGTCGCCCCAGCAGTTACTTCAGAAGCTCGAGGGGACTAAGGCAGGGTTGTCCCCTCTCACCTTTCCTTTACATTCTCATGGCAGAGACTCTGAGTGCCCATCTTGAAAATCTCCGCAGTAAAAAAGAAATTACGGGCATCCGCATTGAACGAGGATTAAAGGAGATTAATCACTCGCTTTTCGCGGATGACACCTTGCTAATCGGGGGAGCTTCTAGTCTAATGGCCAGGAGGTTCAAAAGAGTCCTGGACGCTTTCCTCATCGCTTCTGGGGGCAAACTAAACAACAGAAAATGTAAGATTTACACTTGGAATGTCTCCCTTCAGATTCAACAAAGAATATCTCAGATCCTAGACATTCCTTTACAAAGAAACTGGAGCTCCTTCTCTTATCTGGGCCTACCTTTGGCAAAAGAACACATTAAAGCAGAAGTTTGGACAAATCTTATTGAGAAGATGCGAGGTCTCCTCCAAAGTTGGGGTGCTTCCTGGTTGAACCTTGCTGGCAGAACCATTCTCATAAAGGCGGTTCTTTCAGGTCTCCCCATTTACCAGTATGCGGTCATCATGGCTCCCGCTAGTATTCACAAGCACATTGAGCTCATTATGAGAAGTTTCCTCTGGCAAGGGGGAAAACAAGACACAAAGAAATTCAGTCTTGTCAACTGGGAACAAGTCATCCTTCCGTATGAAAAAGGTGGCTTATCCATAAAAAAACCTAGTCTCTCCAATCAGGCTCTGGGGCTTAAACTAATCTGGAAGATCCTGTCAGGAAATGGCTCGTGGTGGGTGGAGATAATAAAAAGAAAATACCTCAGTGGCCAAGATTCCAACATTCTTCAGGATCCAATTATGGACAGGCCATGTACTCCAATGTGGAGATTGATCAAAAAAGTTTTGCCTCACTTCAGAGGAAATGTCTCTAAAGTTCCAGGTAGCGGAAAGAAGGTTAAAATCTGGGTTGACAGAATAATGGGCTCCAATCAACGAAATTCGCTTCAAGAATTGCAACCTCTTCAAGCATGGATGGAGGAGCGAAACATTCACACTCTGTTTGACATATCCTCTTGGTCTCAAAACAGGTGGCTCGGTTGGAAAGATCTTAATCTTCCTCCGGAGCTTCGAGACCTATGGCACAATCTGAGACTTTCTCTCTCTGGCTCTGCCCCTATTAATAAGGAAAAGGAGGACAGATACATCTGGGATACCTGTGGGGGAAGTTTCACAGTAAAAGAAGGCTACAAATCTCTGCAAAACATGGCACTAATAGCAAATTGGAATCTTCATAAGGCAGCATGGAAGAATGAATGCATCCCAAAGGTGAAACACTTCAACTGGGCCCTCTTAAAAGGAAAAATTCTAACAGCCGAGAACCTGAGAAAGAGAGGTATACAAGGCCCCTCGATCTGTTGTTTTTGTCGAGCTGCAGAAGAGACAATTCAACACATTTTCCTTAATTGCCCTTTCGCTCAAAGCTGTTGGGACCAGTTAGTTAGTCCTCTGGAAATCAATAGAAGATTTGATCAGGTAAACAACCTTCAGAGAAACTGGAAGAAAGAATATCCTTTGAACAGGAGAGGCAAGAATAACCTCATAAGAATTTGGAAATGTATCCCAGCTACGCTGTGTTGGAACATCTGGTTAGCTAGGAATAACTACGTTTTCAAAAATGGAAAGCCAACAATAGAAAGGATCATCGCCAAAACAATTGCAGGGATCTCAGAAGCTATCAGTACTAATCATATAGCTCTCCCAGATCAACAAAGTTGGACAAAGGAAGAGAAAGAATGGTATAACAGCTTCAATATCAGTCATTCACAAAGTTCCCCCCCTCAGCCTAAAGCAACGCAGAAGCACAACAATTGGAAACTTAGGGGAGAAAAAGAGGAAATAAACAAATGGATTCTTGCCCAGAACCGTCCCCTTCTTCTATTTGACGGAGCTTCAAAGAGCAATCCCGGGAGAGCCGGTGCTGGGGGTATAATTAAAGATCAGAAGGGGAACCTCATATGCAGCTACGAATGGGGGCTCGGAACAGCCAGCAACAACGTTGCAGAAGCATATAGCCTGTTACTAGGTTCCTCGATTCTCCATAAGCTTGGAATGCGGAATGCCTTAATCCTTGGGGACTCGGCAATCATTATCGCAGCAATGAATTCAGGCAAAGAATTCAATAAAACAAGCCTCAACAACATCAAAGAGCGGATAATTGACAATATCAGACACCTGGGGGAAGTCACTTTTATGCACGTGTTAAGGGAGAACAATGCAGATGCGGACTCTCTAGCGAACAAAGCGGTCAACCGGCAGCAAGGACAGGTCAATGAGAATGGCAGAAACTATGAAAGAGCAATCCCTTAAGAATCCTAGTTGTCTGACAGATTTCAGGATTAGCCTCTGCAGAATTTGTCAATACCCCAATCCCACTGCGGGCTCTACCCCACTAAATCCTCCCTTTTCTCTCATTTTGCCGGCGTCTCCCTTACACCTTGATCTCAGAGTATCTCTCCCTCATCCTCCTCGTGACTTCCCCTTCGAATTTGCAGTTAAACGTCCTCTCCACACTTGCGAACTCTCCCTCCTAAATCCACAATCGGATCTGTTTGCAGTTCCCCAAGCAAAATATCTCCTCCCCGACTGCCCCCTCCCGCTCCTTTATATCCCCCCTCCTTCCCATTCGTTTTTCACTCCTCTCTCGCATATCCAGTATCAGTTTGGGCTAGTGAAGTTCTCAGAGCAAGGAAGCTCTCTCAGCGGCAACAATCAGCCGTCCCCAGCACCCGACCACCTTACCAGCGTCCAGCAAGCAAGCCTCCAGAGTTTTATCGGCCCTCAGGCATTTCACTCAGCGCTCAGGTATAATTCCAGTATTCAGAAAATCGTTTTTATACTAATCAGTTTGCTCTCAGTCATGGCAGAAAGACAGCAACCTGGAGCTCAGAGGGATGGAGCTAATCCGCTTGACAGAGTTCTGGACAATGACACCTGCACCCTTTGCAGAGAGCATTGTTGCATGATTGCTCGCTTTGTGAAGCACCACAACGAACTCCGGGAGGACTTCATCGCAGACAGCCGATCCAAGCGCAAAAAGCTGGAAAAACATAAGAAGGAAATTGAGAGCCTCAAGGACAAGTGTGAACATCTAGAGGAGGCAATCAAACACATTAAAAGCATCACGGAGAGCATGCAGGCAGAGGCTTCCTCAAAAGACAGTCAACAGGAACAGCAGAAAGAAGCTCAAATGGAGGACACAGTGAACCAATTCTGGAGTTAATCCCATGAAAAGCAAAGTATGCCTAATAGATGGCCTTTTTGTAAGACAGTATAGTAGATATCTTTTTCAGTACTCTTTTTTCAAGTTAAACTCTCAGAAGTCAAGGGCTGCGCCCCTCTTTTGGACTTCTTTACTTATCTCTCTTCTAGCATCCTATGTATTTCCCCTGCTTTCTGCAGTTTTTATAATATATGAGTAGACGACCTTGTAAAAAAAAAAAGAAATATATTCGACCACATCCCTGATCTCTACAACCTTTTCTAGATCTTCCTCCTTCACTTCCTTGATATTCGCCTCTTAACCCTTGATATCCTCCACATCCTTGGTATCCATATGGGTTATGTTGTTGCATATTTGGTTCAGTAGCTCATGTGTGATAAATTCTATGGTAATTGAGTTTATTCTAACCATTTAAATAACATTATTTCATTTAATGAGTGAGCTTATCATAGATTGTGCACCATCTTGTATTTTCATTTATAAAATTGTGTGGGCAAACTCTCGTATAATGATTTGTCAAAGTTTGAAAATTTTCACAAAAAAAATCTACTTGAACTTCAATCTTTGTGGAAATCCATTTGTTTCTTGAAGGAATCAACATATTTATAAGTGTCTTTTGTATGACCTTCACTTCAACAATTTGTACCCTAAATTCCATATATTTGTATTTCCATATACTTCCATGATTATGAATTACTTCTAATTTTCCTTCTGGGTTCCTATCAAATATCGATGATGAGGTTGAAGGCTAGTATTCGTCAACCTCTATGTGCTAGACTTTTTGGAGTATTTTCTCACATGATTTAAAGTGATTCATTTTCAATGGTCCTTTAACTCATTATAATAGTCTTGAAATGTACCACTGCACCAAGATTTGTTCCTTGATAAGAAAGGGGATTTGACTTAACAAATATCTAAACCTCTTATTGCATTCTCTCATTGTTTCTCTTGGTTTTTGTTTGATTGCTTTTAATCATTGGGCTGAAATATGCTTAACATTCTATGCTTTGAAAAATTATTGGAAACTATCTTTAATTTATGGCTTACTTCTATTTTGAATATATATATATGAAATTCATAAACCAAATTAGAGCCATATTTTGAAGAGCATTGAAAACTGGGCCACTTGCTTGGTCTCGCCAATGATGTCTATTGCATCTCAAAATTTCACATATACAAACCAATGACTTAGGATATTAATCACCTTCGTATATAGGGATGTGACTTAGGCGCATTTTGACATTTATATATAAACTATGATGAGAAGAAGGATGGTTGGTTTGTATCTACTAACTTAATTTGGAACTCCTCGATTTCTCAGTCAAGTGGGTTCTACTAGTCAACCTTAGAGTGGTTCATTCTCTATCAATATTCAAAGGTGTTACTATAGTTAGTTGTCTTGTAATTTCTTCTTCTCGTTCTTCTAGGATGTTGTCTATCTGATAGGATTTGTTTATATATTTAGTGAATCACTCTTTCTAAGGTTGCATCGATTCATTTTGATAATCTATCAATTGTGAATCTTCTTCTACATTTATTAAATTTGGTGGGGGGGTGGGGGGGGCGGTGGGGTGTGAGTGAGGTCCTTTATATGTAGTGTTATATTTTATTTACCTTTTTATATTACCCAACTTTGTTCTTCTTGTGGAATTTTGACCGTAAATATATCATGCAAGTTACCACATAAATCAATTATATACCATAATGAAGAAGGCTCAGATCCAAATTTAATCTTTGGTGGAGGAATTCAAGTATTTTAGGACTACCATCCTTGGAATAGGAGATTGTCGTAACATGGGGCTAGACTAATCAATGTCCATACTTTCAACAATATCTATCATTTGTCTAGAACCATTTGTTTCCATGAAAAACTGCGATATTTCACTTCTCTTAGGAGCCATCAAGGCAACCGCTCTTGAATTCATATGGTATATGCCTTTCTTATATGAGTCCAATGTGTCGAGTAGTTTCTCTTGAAGGTTCTTTTTGGCTAATGTTTGAGGATATCTTGCATTATGCATCTCTTCTCTCTTCCTTTGTCTCTTGTCCCTTTCAATATCTTGAATGTTGGCTGATAATTTATGATAATGCACATGTCTCTCAATTTTCTAGTCAAATCTTGTTTATTTTCTTTGTTAGTAAACTACCTCCTTGAATATGGCATCTTAATATTTACTTCGTTGGATTTTAATATATCTAATTATGGCATTCAAATTAAGGATCAGAGATGGCAGTGAGTGCTATGTTTCGAACAATGCAACAGCTTGCCCAGGTGTTGAACAAATCCATGAGATAATCTAGAGTTGCAGGCACCCCCCACTACACCTTTATGGTTGCCTTAGGCAAGGTGGGGTTATGTGAATCCACCTATATTTACAATGGTGGTTTGAGGAGAGTAATGTGCCGTTTTTTCATTCGCCTTCTTCAAGGTTTGGTTTCATTTGCTTGATTTCAATTGATGGCTTGGAGAGTATTAGCTTACTTGAGTGGGGGGATTCGTGGAGTGCTTCCCCTTATAAATATATATGCTAGCAGTTTAAAGGTGGATATTTTTCCCCTGCTAGGAATGATCTATCAGTCTTAAATATTCATTGCCCTCATATCGGATTGGTTCTGCTTCAATTAATATCGATGGGTTTTATATATTTGTAATGAACCTTAGTGGGACCTCAATCTCTTATTGGGTTTCTAGATCTAAATATGTCGGGAACTTGAAGCAAAGAATAGAGAATCATATGGGAGTTTTGGTAGTTATATAATGTCTCATATACAAAGGGAAGCAGTTGCAAGATCTTTATCAATTTCATAACTATGACATCTCAAGTAACTCCACCCTTATATTGTTATTAAGATTCCATCGAGGTGCATCATGATCCAGGAATCTAGAAGGATCAGCACCTTATAAAGAAGCAGTGTGGGGAAAGCGTCCTACATCAATGAAACAACCACAGTAAAACCCACAACCTATGTCACAAGGTTCGTCAAACTTTAACATTGAGGTTCGAATTTTCGCGAACCTTAAAAAAAAATTGAGGTTCGGCGAACCTCATAGCCATTGACCAAGTCCATAGATCAAAACTCATAACCTCATGTCACAACTCAAGATTTTAATTTATCCTTACAGATTCCATGTCTGTGATAGAATTTTTTATGTTTACTGATGTTGATTTATTATTATTTTATCCTATAGTTCATTTTATATATATAGAGAGAGAGAGAGAAAATGTATATATACGAACCTCATCCGAACCTTATCAAAAAATTTGAACTCAAACCAAACCTAATCATTGTTGAACCTGAACTCGAACCTGAACCATGTGACATAGCCCACAACTAATATATTGTAGATCAAGTAGAACAAATGCTTGATATGGTCGTAAACTTAAAAGAGGTAAATCACCTTTTATGTACTTAAATTTAGGGATGTGATATGTATATTTAACAGTTTTTGGCCAAGGTTTGAATATTTGCATCAGTGGTTCTTCCTGACTTGGATCCAAAAACGCAATATATATTTTTGTTCAAATGGTTTTGTCATGGTTTAGTTCGATACTCGGGAAGATTTGGATAAATTATTACAAGAAGAGCCTTGGTTTTGGGGAAGAGTTGAACTCTTCATCACCCTGTGGTTCCCAAAATTTGATTCCACAACTATGGTGGTGTCAAAGATGCAAGTATGGGCGACACTGCCAAATCTTCCTCTTACATTTTGGCATGACAAGGTACTTGAGAACGTTGGGAATACTTTGGGGTCATTCCTAAAGATGAATGTTGAAAGAATGAAAAATGGCATATTTACATTTGCCTGAATCTATGTGGAAATAGATATAAGCAAAGGGATACTACATTATGTATTGTTGAAACATAAATCCTTTCATTGGGTTCAAATTTTGGACTATGAAAATACAACATTTAGGTGTTGCACATGTTTCCAAACAAGACATCTATTGGAAACTTGCCCATAGGAAAGAAAGACTCCAAAAAGTAAAAAGGGGTTGGATCATAAAACAAAACGTTGGAAACCTTTTTACACCTTTATACTAGAGGAAAAAGAAGGGGAACTCACAGAGAACCCCAAAAAACAAGATGATACAAGTACCTAGGTTTGTGGTAGACCTACTCCCCATGTACCGAATGGTACATATTCAGATCCAACCCATATCTCAAAACATCATGGAGTTGTGGCATACAAAGAGGATAGGATGGTGGGCACAAAGAGAGTACATGTATCAGAAAGTTCAAATTCAGACAAAGAACCAACTCTTGTAGTGATTGTGAATGATATGGCAATGTTATGTTGACACTCCTTCAGAGGGATGGAAAAAGGTCCAGAGAAAGAAGGGAAAGAAAGAGAAGTTAAGTGATTTCTATAACACTTAACTTCTTCTTTGTAATTTTCATTTTTTATTTTTCTTTTTGCTACTGAGCCAAGAGGTTACCCATACTTGAATGCTTATAGCATCTGCAAAATGTAATTTTGTTCCTTGAAATGAAATTACAGTTTTTTCCCCAAATATATATATATATAGATATAGATATGGCATCTCACAATTCAACACCACCCTAATCACCAGTCCTCATCTACTTGACATTGATGATGGGTATCATATTGGTAAAGATCATTTGCTCCAAAAAAAATCCCACACATCTTGTGTAGTTTTGTAGTTAGATTCTAAAAAAAAAATCCACTTCTTGTTCCTTTGGTCCCAATTAGTACTTTCAAGAGGATGGTAAAGTGTTGGTCAAAATTCAGCTATACCATTGACACTTTTATCTAGGAGAAACATGTGTAAGAGGGACATAGTGGTATAAAGAAAATCATTATCAAAGTCATCATAGAATTTTCTTTTGATGTGATCTATTGATACATTATCTTCCAGGGCTTATTTTTCACAATAACCTTTACATATCTTTTCGAACCATTCATAGAACTTGTTTGATTTCTATAAATAATTTTAAGTGTTAGATTCTTATCTTCAATTGGTTTATTCATTATCAGTTGTTTTAATGTATTCAATATTTTCGTTAGGTACAACTACTAAAAATATATCATGTGTATCTATTAAAAAATGTGCTCTAGCTTCTACTGATGTCAGGAATTTTTTCCATGTGTAATTCCTTAAACACTTGATGGTATTACACTCCCACTACTCATAGATTGCTTCTAGTATCAACATCTATGTGTGCATTGTTTTGTCTATACTTAGGTTCATATACTGCTATTAGTGGAACCAATGTTATAATCTAGAGAATTGTACAAAGTTACGATAGTAAACCATTCAAGTAGTAGACATATATAAATACATACATACACACAAATGAGAGAAGGGAAGAATAACATGAGTGGTGGGAGATCAATAAATAGGAAATTTATATTATTGTACCACAATTGTTACAAAGCAATCCCTCTTTCTCTCTTACATCATGTCTATATACATCTTATACTTTTAATTATCGCGTAATTGTAACGGTTTAAATACTAGGAAAAAAAAAACTTTTTTTTGTTTTTTATTTATCAAAAAGCTAACATCTAGCCGCAAGATGTATGGAGTATAACAAAGAATTTTATATAGGATAAGTTTGGCTACATATCCAAATTTGAAATAGAGGCATGGACTTCAAATTAGGCTTAGAAGCTCGTGTGATTAGCCACCAACTTGAGTATTTACAATAACTCAAAGAATGAAAATTCATATAGAAACACCTAAAATAATAATGATATGTTTCCTATTAAATAGCATTTGAACACAATTTATAGGGGTGGCAAGAGAGGGAGGGATTATATTTAATCCAGAAGGAAAACTAGTTATTAAGGACTCTTGGGAGCTCGGAAAGAATACCAATAATCAAGCTAAAATGTATGGCCTATTTCTTGGATTAATATTGGAAAAAAATATGTGAATCTTTGATATCATAATCCTGGGAGACTCTCTCCTCACTATTTAACACTTGCAGAAAGGCTCATCTCCTAAAGAGAACCGCATCAAACTCCTACTTTAAAGAATTACATGGGCACTACAATATTTCCTCTTGAAACATTTTTTTCATATACTCAGAGGTAAAAACATGGAAGCAGATAGACAGGCTAATCTAGCCTATGTTCTAAAAGTGGGTCAGACGAAGATAAATGACTCCCCTAGATGGAGAAATATACCTTAGGTTTAATGAAAATGAAATGGTCTCCTATGCTAAGGCCACATCACTATAGTTTTGGTAGAAATATGAGTAGAAATATTATACTTTATAATCCAATGGAGGGGCATATCAAAATGGGCATTGTGGCTCTAGGAGTGAGCGCAACCCATGCATGGGAATTCTTCCCAATAAATCCACATGCTCTAACATTCGAGTCTAGATGGCACAACCAACCTGATATGACCCTGCACCTAGTTTAGTGATGGAATCAAGAAGGTTGGCCATAATGTAAATTAATGGTGATAGGTTTCACAATATGTGTGGACTCTCTAGCTTTAGAATTGAATGGACTTTGCATGGCTTTTCTGCCATAGTTCACAATTGCATATATAGTGGGATTTCTTGCTCAATTGATCCCAATGATGTCTTGCACATGCTAATTCTGGATGAGCTGCATTTTTTGAATTTCTTAGTGATAATTGCCTATGTGACTTACTCTTACACATTCATGGCAAAGGGTTGATCCTGTATAGTGTAAATTGGGGAAAATTAGATACCTCAACCATCTTTGGGGCTCATGAAGTCTCACTTTTTAATCGGGAAAGCTTCTTCTACTAGGTTTGAGTCTACTCCAATGGCTAGGATGTCCAAGCTAGTGGTAATTTCATTTAGCAGGTCTACCTTACTTGTTAAATTTTCTTAGGGCGAGATTGTTCTTTGCTATGATAGTTTCATTTCATCATTAATACATTAATTTCACCCCATATCATCATTGCATTATTTAGATCTACACCATTATACATCAACATATGAAATTGCATAGAAATAAACCACATCACAAATGCAACGGAACATTAAAGGAATAGTAGAAGAAAATCATGCACACATATAGAGACACTAAGATTGGTCTAAGGCCAGGGAAAAACCTACTATGGGGAAAACCTTTGCAAATCTTCTTCTTCTTAGATCGTCATCAAATGATGCAGCAAAAGATAGTACAATGATCCATAACTTTATTTATGCAACAAAACAATAATGATATCTATGAAACAAATCTAATCATGCTAGGAATCAGAACCCTCATATTGATGGTTGTAATGTGTTGTCAGAAACTGATGTTAACTGTTGTATAATGTTGTCACTGTGCCAAACACTGTTGAGCATTGTTGTCACTATCAATAAGCCAAATACATATGATTGCAGCAGAAACTAACAAATCATATATACACATCTACATATCTATATAACATTAGAGAGAAAACTATATCTACCATATCATTGAAGTCAATATGTCAAACCCTAGATTTGAACTTTGGCCACTCTCATCAAAATTTTCTATGTGCGACTGAAACTCCCTTGTCGCTCTCTCGGTCACTGTATGCTGCTGACTATGACTGCAAGGTCACTCTCATGAATTCTTTATGCATGCAACTCTAGCACAATACACTTAAAACCCAGATTTTCTCCCTTACTATTATTTTTCAAGCGACCGACATGTCCTAGCCGCTTTCATGACTACTCTATGCAAGCAACTGAGGACTAAAGCCTCCAGATCTGCCTTTGAAGCCATAGTCACTCCCATAATCCTTTGTGCTAGCGTCCAAGGGTCTATAGTCACTCTCATAGGATTGTGTGCCAGCATCCAGGGACCAAAATGCCCTGTTCTGTGCCAATGACTGAGATCCAGAAGAACCTAACCCAGAGTGAACCTTTCGCCTGTGGTTTCGGAGCCTTGAGCGAAATCCTTTTGTCGAACCTGTTCGAACCAAGACAAAAGAGAAGAGAATATGCGTGCAAATTATCTTGAGGTCTATTCTATTTATAGGTTTTCCTAAGAGGTTACTTGGGGTTAAGTCTGACCCAAGCAGTTATTCATGTGGTTAGCACCGACCCATTCCATAATATATGTATGAATAAAATAATTCATAACTCTACTTCCACTTAACCAAATTGGGTGATCTTTAGGTTGATTTTGGTCCTCTCGAAAAGAGGAATCTAATGAAATCATTATTTCGGTAATTTGAGTTGTCTAAGGTGGAATTCTACCGCAGTTTAAAAAATTAACATTACTCAATGGGGCCCTTTAATTTTCAGGTATCTCTTGTTCCCATGTGCAAATTTTCCTGTTATTTCTACCATTAGTCACTCTTGGTTTCCTTTCTCCTTTATTTGGAATTTTCCCCTGCTCTTAGTCTGCTTTGAACTATATGCTCTCGATCTTGTGAATTTACGAAGAAGCCTTGATCCTCCCTATGAGAAGAAATTGGTCTCCCATGGCGACACTCCTACTCTATGTCTGACTTTTTCCTACTCTGATACCATTGAAAACCTCTTTAATTTCCTTGAAAGCCCTGTCATAAACCCTTTAACCCCTCTTATCCCTCTCTTCTTTGACGCCCGACCATTTTTCCCTAACACTCCAACTATGTTGACCAAGAAAGGGAATTTATTTGTTGTCGGGGACAATAGCATGTGCAAAGTATGCTCACAACAAATTGAAGCCCTACAATTAGAGAATATGGACATTAATTAGAAACTTCACCAACAGATGACATCCTCCATCTCTCTCATGGATGAGATTCAATCCCTAAAAGAGAAGATAACTCATCAAGATGATGAAATTGAAGCACTTTAGTGGCAGATTGAGGACTTGAAGTAGCAAATAAAAGCAAATGAAAACCAAAATATAACTAGCAATGCATCTAGATGACCCACGAGAAAACTGTAGTTAGACCTCAATAGGCTTCTAGATGAAGATTTCTCCCCTCTTTACTGATGTTTTCTTATTGAAATGTGTCCTTTGGCTCAGTAAATTCTGCAAGGTCTATGTATGACAGTATATTGTAGTAGTTTGTTTTTGATATAGTCTTTTTGTTACACTGGTCAGTACCTCCTTGGAGGACCCTCTAAAAGAAGAAGCAATGTACTTTATTTCTCATGTAATTGTTACATCCAAGTGCAAATTTTAATAGACTTCATACCCTTTTTTGTTTCAAAAAAAACATTTGAACACAATTTATTTATTTCTTCTTCAAATGAAACAAGTTTTATGATACCCTTATTAGAAGAAAAAAAACTTGTGGCTATAACCTTAAATGCTAGAATGGGTATGAAAATGGTTGCAAAACTGTAAGACTCAATGTAATGCAACTACAACAATATATTCTCAAACTTGACCAGAGCATGTTGCTAAGCTCAATAATGAAGAACGAGTGACAAGGTAACCTAAAGGAAAAATGAACTCAATCTAAGCTATAAAAACTATTTATTAATAGATAATAGATACAAGAACTAAATTCCTCATCTACACTAATGACATGCTACATATTTTTTCCAATTAAACTTGAAATTGTTTCCATCTTTGCACTATGACACTCTATTTATCCAACAATGATTACATTATTGATTGTCAAAACTGGTTTCAAATTCACAAGTTTGAGAAGGAGGGTTTTGTTTCCACTTACAACCAGGTTAATAATACATAAAAAATTTCAACTACGAGCTAACCTGCTATCATTTAATGTGTTGTCCCATTGCCTTAATTACAGGACTTACTAGCCCTGAGGGTTAGCTCAATTGGTCGAGTCCTTGTTGTTAAAGCACCTTTGCTATTGAGAGGTCATGAGTTCAATTTTCTTAACACTCTCGGGGTCAGTCCTCGTGGTTGAGCCAATAGGAATTGTTCCCATTGGGTGGATCTTCCTGGTACAAATATTTTGTGCATGTAACGGTCACCAATCTATGGGGTCCATGAATCACATAGAAAAATAATTGTAGGTCTTAAAACTTCTATAACATGTCATGATCACCAACCATATCAATGCAATCAATCATCATACATAGCAACAATTCCTATTTCATAAATGCATAAGTTATGAATCATATATTCAAAATTTATAACATACCATAAGTTTAAATATCTATTGATATCATATGAATCATTTTTACATTCTGTATACCCATAAGCCTTCCACATATGATTGTTCAAATTTCTCCACTATTCTTAGAATTTGCTTGTCATTCATGATATGTATATGACTATTTGATGTTTATATATGGAAGATATAATGAATAATTTTAACTCTATCAATAGCATAGAAAATATCCTAGAAAATGGGTCTATATTTTGACCCAATCATACGTAAGACTATACTTTTGTATCAAGTCATTCACTTTTCTAATCAGACCCTTACCTAACACAGGGAAAGTGAAGTAAAAAAATGAAAAACTTAGATTTGCAATCATTTGCAGGGTTTTTGAAATTGATTGGCCAAATAATGGGTTAACAAAATGACAACTCCATAGGGTGGCATGCTTATCGTGGGCCATAACTCAAAATCCTAGGTTATTCAAAGAGAAATTAATATAGATAAGGATCATGCATTTTCATATTTGCAACTATTACTAAATATGAATGTAATATGATAGAATAAAAATGCATAGATTGTTGTTTGCAGTTAGAAAGAAACAATCACAAATCTATGCCTTGTATGCCAAAACTTCTCTCTTGTGAATGGAAGAAGGGAAAGAAAGAAGACTTGGGAAGAGTGATCTACCACAATTCCTACTAGATATAACTTCACAAATCATCAATTAGTTAGTGAAGTGATGCTCAAACATATAAGAAGTAACTCACTTATCCAGAATTTTTATGTTCATCAAGGTGAGAAGCAATCAATAACATGTTTACAAATATTGTATAGAACCACAAGGCTTGCTTGGTCCAAGCAAAAAAAAAATATTGCAACTATCAAAAATCATAATTAATGAAGGTGTAGAACTAGAATCACATCCATAAAATAAATAAAGGAAAGATGAAATAAAACCATACAAAGAAAAAATCATTTATTTATACGCAAATTATTTACACATTTTATACTATTATAATTTTCTCTTTGAATCAATATAATACTTTAAATCCGAGCCATTTGTAGTATAAGAGAAAAGTATATCATATTTTTCTTTGACCAAATAAGAATTGTCTCCAACAACATAGGAAAATGGGCCTAGCCACAATTTCTAAATTTTGAATGTTTCCCTTTATCTACATGAGTAAAATCCAAAAAAATAACCTTTTGACCATCTTCAAAAATAGTTGTTTTAGCCCTTTTGTCAAAATATTTTTCACCTGTTGTTGCCTCTTTTTTAAATTATTTAGAGGATATTTTCTTTGTTTATCAAGGACCAACAAAGCATTAAATATTTATGGAATATTTGTTAAGTTTAATTATTCAACTTGTAAGGCCAACTTGAGAGAAGTTCAAACTCAACAAATATAACAACTTCTTAAACAAAAAGTAATTGGAAAGGTGTATGACCTATATTGGTTGTAGTGGTGACAGTCTACCCATAACACATACATCAACAAAGTGCGCCATTGTAATTTTTTGTCATAAATTGATCTTCTTTAATATTTTAAACAAAATTTTAGGGTTAGAAGGAGTTGGGGGGGGGGGGGGGATGTTCCTAGTTCCTGATGAGAAACATGAAATTAAGATCACCTTCAATTAGCTAAGGAAAGAGGCATTCCCAAGATCACAATTATAGGGGACTCTCTCATAACTATTCAATTTTTTCACACTAGATCAAATCTAAGGCCAACCATTTAAACCCCCTACTTCTCAAAATCAAGAGTATCTTGGACACCTTCTTGAATAAATGCTTCTTCCACATCCTAAGGAACCAAAATTTTGAGATAGATAAGAAAACCAACCATACCTACCAATTCGATAAGGGGCAAACTAAAATTAATGGACAATTGGGATGGAGATCTATACCTTGACATCAGCCATGAGAAAGGCATGCTCCCTACCTCCTAAAGTTAAAGCCAAAATTAGAGCTAAGTCAAGAAGAATTGAATTAAATATCCATACCAATGGTTTAATTGCACCCATTAACCAAATGAATGCACATGGATCATTTTGGATGTTCCAAAGAGGTATCTCCAGCGACGTGGTAGGCAATAAGCATGCAAACCACGATCCCCCTTGTCGCTCCCCTCAGATATATTGATATGGTTTTATTTCCCTTCTTGCAAGCAAGGCCCAATCATGGAATTCAACCTAGGTGATTAAATTCCCATCCTTGAATATTTGACGGATATTTCTTGGGATATACCAGACATAAATTCTTCATTCATGGAGGTTGGTAGTGATTCAGTTATGGAAATATTGTTTTTTTGGGAGTAAGAAGGTATTTGGGTCAATGTAAGATTTTGATATTTCCTTCTCCTTATTCTTTAGTCCCCTGTGATCCTGAAGAATTCAAGCAATGACGTGGGTCTTCAATATTTCATGGCTTGCAGCTTTTTCCTTTTCGAAATTTGATGTTCTTTCAGGGCCTCCCCCCTTTACATTTTTTGAGTGTAATATTCAAGAATTCTAGTCCATTATATGGGTGCTTATTGATGTCAGAGTTCACAATTGGCTCTCAACTTGTAGAAGAAGTTGCCTCCAGATGAATTGAAGTTATGTGCCTCTCTTGTTGCATGTAATTTGGAGAGTGAAAGTCTAGGTGGTAGGCCTCAACATCAGTCTTTGGTTTAATCAGTTCTAGGATTTCATATGCATTACAGGGGTATGGATTCTCTGTATATAGGATATCATTTCAAATGGAAAATTACAACGATAAAGAGGAAAGTGAGGATGCCCCAAAGGGCTTGGATTCTTTCCGTCTTTTTCCTCATCCCCCTATCAACGTGCACTCTAATTATCACACTCTTCATCATCATTTTCTCCAACATTCACATATGATTCTAGATCTATTCGAAGAAATGCAGAGGATTTATACTCAGATTAACAGTTTGAATGATAAAAATGATTCTCTCTGTAACCAATTTAGTGACCTTTTCTTCTCATGACATGTAGCAAGTTAGTAAGGCTCTAGAAGAAATTTAGGTGCATATTAGTCTGAAGCAATGTCAGTAGACTCCTCCCTCTTGAATGACAATGTTTTGTAAACTTCTTCTGCTTTGTGGCCAATTTTATCGCTATAGTTGCAAATTTATTAGTAGTATGTATGTGTCTGGTAGTATGTATGTACACAAATATGGTTCTCCTATTTTGACTACTTCTGAGGAAGAACCATCTCTCAGAATTCAGTGTAAACCTCAAAGAATTTTGGTTGCATTCCAAGCAAAGATTGAATGAATAATACTCATTACTATAAAAATAAAAATATTTTAAATATTTTTTTCATAGACTCAATGATCTAAATTTGGAATATTAGATTTCTATGCTAAGATCCTCATCAGAATACAAAAATGTGCTTGAGGTTTGTACTCCAAAATAGCAAGTAAAAACATGAGTTTTTACGTGTTTTTTTCTTAAGTTAATTTCATGAAAAACTTTAAACATGAAATCAAAACACTAAACGGAAGCATGCATCAATCAGTAATACACCATCCATTGTGAAAGGATTTAACCCCTCTTAGGCTACATCTCCTTGGATCAACTCTAACGGAATGACCCTTTCTCATTATACTCAATGTCTAGAAAAAGAATAGTACATAAATTGTTGAAATGGAATGGTTAGTTTCTCCTTCAAAGAAACAAATTTTGAAATAATTATCACTCCATACACATGTTAACCTACAGTCAAACATGTAAACTTTCAGCAAACATATGCATCTTACACCAAGACCCCATACTCCAACTTCAAAGAGCATCAACAGTACCACAATCCACTTGAAGTACATAAACAAGTCTCTTCTCCAAAACACATATAGAGAAAAGAGGAATAAAAGCTACAACACTAATGTAATGGTTGTTGCAGAAAGCACATGGAGGCTAGAAAACCCCTGCAAGGTCATCTCCATCTTCAAACTCCTCCATAAACTGAATCAACACTTTGGTTGACCATGGCACCCATAGGCTTAAATTTGCAAAAATCCTATCTAGAAGTGCTCCTTTGATCCTGAAACCTACTCCAATGAGTCCAGAATGTCTAAAAATGGCTACCTAGCCTCTTTTTGCATCCAATTTGGTCGAAAACTGGAGAAGTTATGACCTCTCCTAGTTTCTCCAATATTCGCTCTACAAATTGCACCAAATCCGACATCATCCTACAAATTCGCCCCATTTTTCGCTAACGAAGCGACAAATTCCCCATATTTCCAACGGATTTGTAAGACCATTAATTTTGTTGCTGAGGCCTTAACATCCAAAGCTTAGTCATATGGGGATCATGTGCCCAGGGGCTAACCCCGGCGTCGGCCCCCTCCCTCCAGCGGTCACGGTAAATTCTAGCGGCTTAGCTTGGCGTGTTCACATGTGGAGCTTGGTCCAGCAGTTACGCAGTGATGCTTATCGGCAACGGTGATCGTCGCGGTCACAAAAAATAGTTAATGGAGCGTTCACATGGGGATGTTATGTTTGGCGGTCGACGGTGGCGATCACATTAATTGTCTGTGGCGGGCAATTATGGTGATCACATGTGGGGGGGGGGGGGGTGTGGGTTAAGTCCACCCGACCCCCAACCTTGGCAGAAATACATGCTAAATAGAACCCATCACCCATACATGTTAGGAAACACTGCTTGGGCGCGTTGGTGAGTTCTTTGGTCTATGTTGTGGGAGGTCGCAGGGTCGAGCCTGTCGTCTGCCCTGTCTGCCATACCAAAATTTTAAAGCACCATTAGGAGGACATGTGGTGGCCTCAAGCTTAGTCACGTGTTGCCTTCTTATTGGCCCGAACCAAAAACACATGGACCAATAGGATAATGCCAACTCAACAGAATATTCTAAGAATATTCTAGGAATATTTTGAAAATATTCCCCTTTCCACCTAGGCAATACGGATGCCCAGTCAGCATCCCTGTCAGCGACCTGCAAATTTTTTACCTGTTTGACAAAGTGAACCGATCACGTTTTTGGGAGCATACGGTGTTTGTTTCGCGCAAAACAAGTTGCACCAAATTCAGGACGACGAGACCTATGCGGTCATTCAGGTTCCAAACCATTCTGACAACTTTGAATTTTTGGCAAATTTTGAGCTCCTAATCACTCTTCCCCACCAAAAACTTTTGGTCTCCAAAATTTCATTTTTAATTGTTCATCATTTGAAGGTACAGTTCCTTCATTTTTCCAAACTTGATCCAATCGATGATTGTAGTGCCTTGACTTGTACTTGTCTTGGCTCTTTCTCAAGCTAAACTTGAAATATAACCTAACCAAAGAATTCAAGTTCAATGTTCTTCTCGGCTTGTTCATGTCGCTATGACCATCCACAGCAACATCCTTCCCAAGAAGAAATCACATGGTGTTCTTTTGCAAAATCCTTATCAAGGATAAGATCCCAAAAAGACTTTGACAAATGAACCAAAACAAGTTTCACATAGTGAATACTTGTATAACTTGAGTGCTTAACACATTTGTAATATACTGAATGTGTTGCAACTACTCATACAATAGTTTTAAAATGCTTTCTTAAACTACAAATAGAAATTCATTTTACAAGATGGAATAAACTTGACTCCCAAATTTTCCATTCAAATTGACTATCAACAAGCCAAACTAGCATAACAATGCCCAAAGAAAACATTGTTGCATATAAGTGATTTATTTATGAACATCACTTTTACAAATTACCTAGCTATGGGGATATGCAACTAGTGAAAAACAAAGATTTACAAACTTCAATTGGAAAAATAGTCCACCCATTTCTTACCCAACCAGGTAAATAAACCCTCTATTTGAAATTTTTCTTCTTTTGAAGCTACTTCAGGGATGGTCGCATCTTGGGCCATTTTTTCTTTTGTCGCTTCCCCTTCTATTGCTTGCATAATTTTCTTGCCCTTTCCACGATGAAGTTGTGGAAACAATTTCCAACACTTCTCAACCCAATGCCCATTGATATTGCAGTGAGTGCAAAAGTTCTTTTGAGCTTCTCTTGGCTCACATGTCTTTAACCTTGGATGAGATTTTCCCTTTTCAGTCTCAATTCCATTAGACATGAACATCTTCTTGATGATTGCTTTCCTTTTATCGTACTTATCTACACAATGGCTATATGAAAGGAAAAATGTGCATGGAAACACATTCCTCAACATGTTATTCAAATCATCATGTTTCTTTCCATTATGAAAAGCATTTGAATTAACAGGACAATTATACCTCTTTTTGTTTTCCTTTGGCTTACACTTCTTGCGTGAGGAACTTGCATGACAAGAAGAACTTAACTTTGTTTCTTCTTCAACTTGTTCATCTCTCTTTGGAGATGTTTTTCACTTCAAGGTCTCCTTATTCTTGAGGAACCAATTAGGTAGCAATTTTGGATGCAAATCCCAACTTCTTGCCTCCTCATGTCCTCTTTTATGGAAAAAGGAACACGATACCCATGAGTTGTCGCTAGAAGACCATTCTTCTTTTGAAACATAGCCTAAGACTTCATATTTAGGCCTCTCCTTTGCCTCAATTGGATTTTTAATGCCTTGATGGTTCACTACAAGGCC
Organism: Pinus tabuliformis; assembly: GCA_031772625.1. Taxonomy (NCBI): domain Eukaryota; kingdom Viridiplantae; phylum Streptophyta; class Pinopsida; order Pinales; family Pinaceae; genus Pinus; species Pinus tabuliformis. Next base: position 528,674,386 of record CM062814.1, on the reverse strand, counting down.
TCCTCCCTTGTAACCTATTTTGGTCAAGAGCTTGGATCCAATGCCTTTACTATGTTTTTTAAAGGCTGCAAATGAATTTACATCAATACTTTCATGTAAAGAAGAAGAATGTAAATGCTTACCATTTGCTTCATCTTTTGATTGACATTCAAAGATGTTTTCAAACTCTCTTTTAATTCTGGATGTGTCCTCTTGGACTCTTTGGCTCTCTTCTTTCAGCTCCTTGAAATTGGGTGCTGATAGAACCTCATCCTCCACATCACGTGGACAAAGGTTACAAACTTGTCCATATACCTTCTCTGAGGGACTTTCTACACTAGAATATTGCATAAGAGTTGTAGAAAAACATGAAGATTGTGGAGAAGATGGTGGTTTATCACCATTCTTGTTACCTTCTTCCCTTGGAGAACATTCTCCTCTTGGAGGTCTAGAGCTTTCACCTTGCAATTTGGTATTCCTCTCTTCATAGAGGACTTTCACCATTTCTGCCATGTCTAAGAAAGCCTTTCTAAAAGCCTTCACATCCTCTGACATTCTTGTAGGCTCTCCTCCTTGGGACATGATTTTCTTGAAGCTTCTACTGCAACTTGAGGTAGAACTAGTGGTAGAGATTATAACAATCTTGCTCTCCTTTCCAAAACCTTCTCCTCACTTGAGCTTCAAAACACATTCACTTGCAAACAACAACCAATTCCTCCTTGCACAAAGAAAACCAGTGCTCTGATACCAACTTGATCTGAATTTGGAATATTATATTTCTATGCTAAGATCCTCATCAGAATACAAAAATGTGCTTGAGGTTTGTACTCCAAAATAGCAAGTAAAAACATGAGTTTTTATGTGTTTTTTTCTTAAGTTAATTCCATTAAAAACTTTAAACATGAAATCAAAACACTGAATGGAAGCATGCATCAATCAGTAATACACCATCCATTGTTAAAGGAGTTCACCCCTGCTGGGTTACATTTCCTTGGATCAGCTCTAATGGCATGACCCCTTCTCATTATGATCAATGTCTAGAAAATGAAGAGTACATAAAGTGTTGAAATGGAATGGTTAGTTTATCCTTCAAAGAAACAACTTATGCAAGATTTATCACTCCATACACATGTTAACCTACAGTCAAACATGTAAACTTTCAACAAACATAGGCATCTTACACCAAGACCCCATACTCCAACTTCAAAGAGCATCAACAGTACCACAATCCACTTGAAGTACATAAACAAGTCTCTTCTCCAAAACACATATAGAGAAAAGAGGAATAAAAGCTACAGCACTGATGTAATAGTTGTTGCAGAAAGCACATGGAGGCTAGAAAACCCCTGCAAGGTCATCTCCATCTTCAAACTCCTCCATAAACTGAATCAACACTCTGGTTGACCATGGCACCCATAGGCTTCAATTTACAAAAATCCTATCTAGAAGTTCTCCTTTGATCCTGAAACCTACTCCAATGAGTCCAGAATGTCCAAAAATGGCTACCTAGCCTCTTTTTGCATCCAATTTGGTCGAAAACTGGAGAAGTTATGACCTCTCCTAGTTTCTCCAATATTCACTCTACAAATTGCACCAAATCTGGCATCATCCTACAAATTCGCCCCATTTTTCGCTAACGGAGCGACAAATTCCCCGGATTTTGGGCAAATTTGTAAGATCGTTAATTTTGTTGCTGAGGCCTTAAAACCAAAATCTTGGTCATATGGGGACCATGCGCCCAAGGGCTATCCCCTAGCGCTATCCCCCTCCCTCTGGCAGTCACTGTAAATATTAGCATCTTAGCTTGGCGTGTTCACATGTGGAGCTTGGTTTGGCGGTTAGATGGTGACAGTTATCGTCAGCGGTGACTGTCGCAGTCACAACAAACAGTTAACGGAGCGTTCACATGGGAATGCTATGTCTGGCGGTCAGTGGTGGCAGTGACCTTGGCGGTCACATTAACTGTCTGCAACAGGTAGTTATGGTGATCATATGGGGGGGCAGTTAAGTCCACCCAACCCCCCAACCTTGGAAGAAATACACATTGAATAGAACCTATCACCCATACATGTTAAGAAACATTGCTTGGGCACGTTGGTGAGTTCTTTGGTCTATGTTGTGGGAGGTCGCGGGGTCGAGCCCATCCTCCGCCCTGTTCTCCATACCAAAAAAGCGCCATTAGGAGGACATGTGGCAGCCTTAGGTTTAGCCACGTGTCATCTCCTCATTGGCCCGAACCAAAAACACATGGACCAATAGGACAATGCCAACTCAATGGAATATTCTGAAAATATTCTAGGAATATTCTAAGAATATTCCCCTTGCCACTTAGGCGGTACAGATTCCCAGTCAACATCCCTGTCATCCACCTGCAAATATTTTACCTGTTTGACAAAGTGAATAGACCGTGTTTCTGGGAGCATACAGTGTCTGTTTCATGCGAAATGAGTTGTGCCAGATTCAGGACGACGAGATCTACGCAGTCATTCAGGTTCCAAACCATTCTGAAAACTTTGAATTTTTTGCAAATTTTGAGCTCCTAGTCACTCAACTTTCCCATTTCCTATAGGATAATAGGTTGATGAAGTGAAAATATTCAAGTCGGACTTATTACAAAAATGTGTCAATTTTTCAGAGACAAAATTTGGTCTATTATTAGAGATAATTTCTACCTATAAACCAAATATAGAAAAACGATTTGTTTCAAGAAAAGAGATTACCTGGTCATATTTAGCATAATCGAGAGGCACATCTTCAACCCACTTTGTAAAGTAGTCTATAGCAGTTAGAATAAATACTTGACCTATAGATTAAGGAGGATTAATAGGCCCTAAATTCTAACCCTCATTTTGAAAATGGAAATTCAGGTATTACTAGATGTAGAGGCAAAGAAGAAAATTTTTCTTTACCAACAACCTTTTGACATTCACCATAAGCCTGTACAAACTTATATGGATCCTTAAGAGCAAAGATCCAATAGTAACCACTCTTTAATATTTTATAAGAAATGGATTTACTTAGCAAAGTGCCGACCAATATGCATATAAGAACCAACCATCCTATGGAGTTTTTTAAGCATAATTTGGGTCATTATTTCAACAGTGCATCTCAACAATAACTAGAATAAAGTATCTAGAAATTTACAAACAATGCCTTCTTAGTCGATGACTTGCCAAGTTATCTGGATAATGTTCATGTTACATATGATAAACAATATTTTGATACCAAGGATGATCCGTGACATTAACATTTTCACTTCCAATTAAAAATAAGGTTGATAATGCTTCCTCGTTATTTTAATAAATATATCTTGGTTCATTATGGTAAGCCAGATGTAATGCTAAGACACATCCCTTTATTGTATTATTAGTGGTAATTGTGAAACCATGTTCTTCTTGTATTTTGGTAAGCCAATGTGCGTATTTTCCTCACAGAAGACTCTGAGATAGTGTGAATTTAACAACTAGCAAATGGACTTTAAGTCCAATATGCTTACGAGGGATAAAATGATGAAAATTTTCAACAACATTTACAAGTGCATGAGCATGCTTCTCAATTAAGGTATATTTTAATTCATCATCAAATAAATTTTGACTCAATCTAAAACTCATTAGATGCTACGCATTTTTGTCATCTTTATAAATAAGGATTGTAGCTTTGGTAGTGTTAGTGTCGGTCTTGAAAGCCCTCCATCAGTGATCAAAGCTCTTTGCATTTGCATTAGTAGGTGTCTCATCAGTATCAAATTTTGCATCCCGTTAGGCATGCCATAACCCTGATGGAGGAGCTGGTCTATTTATACCCCTCTTGGTTTTGCTGGATTAGGTCATATCAGTCATTAAAATTCTTTCAAGATTGTCTTGTTTTGTCTTGAGGTCAAAGGTCCTAGGTCTAGGGTTTTGGTCATTTATCTCTGCTAGGTCATGTCTTTAAGAGTCTTTGAATGCCCAGCAAGCCAGAGGGAGGATGGTAAACATGTTTCTTTGATATTTTCATCATGTACAGTTCACTTTTAACCTTGGATTTAAAAACTCTGTTTTTAAAGCCAAGGTCATGCTAAATTTTTGTAAAAAGAATGAAATTCCAAAAAGTCTTCAAAAAGGCAGCAATAACCCTGGTCCCCTTGCCAAAGTCCCTCAGATGATTTACCTGCAAAAAGAATCAAGTTAAAGCACTCAGAAAGTCAAATTCAGGATAAAGGAAACCAAAAAATCAATGTTTTAAAAAGTGTCAAAAATAAACTTTATAAAGTGGGTTTATGGATGAAATTTTTCAAATGGAGTTTATAAAGGTTCAACTTTCCTCCTTTTACTCTCATTATGCGTCTCAACGCTTGGAAGAGAGGTTTGAGAGAGTGATAGGCGAAAGGAGCAAAATCGCAGTGATTTCGGGCAGCAGAGTGGTGCGCGACCCGTTGAAGGAGGTGCGCGACCTGTTGGGCGGTGCGCGACCCGTCCAGGACCCCTCAGCAGTGCAGAAATACTACGGGCGCGACCCGTTGGGAGGCCTGCGCGACCCGTTGAGCTGTTTGCCTCCAAACTTCAACCGAATTCCTCAATCTCCCTTCAAATCATCCAAATTGGTCGAGGTAGGCTCTTTACACATTGTCTTGGAGGTTAATGATGGATTGTAAGCCCTCAATGCTATGATTTTAACCTCAAATCATGCAAATGAAAGGACTTGTATGGCTGCAATATTCATGTGCAAATTGTGTTAGGGTTTATGGTGTTTCAAGCTGTTTTTCCCTTTGATTGGTTTCCTTCCCTTCCCTTTTGCCCACACTCATATGTACATTTCCTTTCCCCATGATTATTTTATAAATGAAATATGAATTCCCTTCCCATCCCTAAATCACTAAAACTGAAAACCCTACCCCTCTCCCAAAGCATCAAAAAACAAAACAAAGTGAAAACCCTAATTCCCCTCTACCACATGCATATGCAAGATAACAAAAACTGTTGGTAAAATGTCAACATGTGTGGTGTATGGTTTCCCTTCCTATTAAACATGTATGCATATGTTCCCATGTTCACTTTTATGCATGTTTTTTCCCATATGCAACAATCTTTGCAAATGATTTCCCTATCACAAATATGTGTTCCTTTATGAATATGATTTGCAAAATTTCCCTTAAAAATTCCCTGTTATCTTTATATATTCCCATTCCTTGTTAAAAGATCCCTCCCCTAACATTTCCCTCATGTCTGGTTCCCCTTGAAACAGCATAGATTTCAGCACTTTTTGCAGGCAGAGACAGCAGTTCAGTTTGTCCACTTTGCTCCAAAACCATGTCAGAAACCGAAACTTATGAGCAAAGTGATGACCAATCATCAGCTTCAGAGATTGAGGTACAGAGGAGGCCTCGTAGAGGAGGAAAGGGTGGACATCATAAGAGAGAGGAGCCCACCTCTTTGACAGATTTACAAGCTTATCCTATGGCAATCTCATGTTTCCAGTACAGTTGGTCAAGGTTCAAAAACGGAGAAAGAAGCCAAATCCCCTCCGTATCTTGGCTGAGGCTTCACTCAAGGATCATGGCACTCATTAGCCTAGCCACAGCTCAAATCCCAAAATATTTTGAGAATTTTGGGTAATTTTGGTATTTTTTGGAAATTTACAGGTTTTGGCTTCTCAACGGGTCTCACCCCCGGTGAGACCCTTTGTCATCGTAGCTCCGTTTTGCAAAAACTCAACATTTCTAGATTTTTCATGCAAAGTTACACATGCCTATGGATGGACTTGAGTTTTTATGGGGATTTGGGCCTCCAGAAGGTCAAAATACAGGCAAAATTTGACTTTCTGCCCCTTTTTTGAGTTGCAGAAGCAGTCTTGGGAGAATTGACTTTTGACTGGGCAAATGACCTCCAAATCCAAAAATTCCAGTTGGTTTGGAAAGAAGACTCAGATACCTTTCCAACGAGCTATCCTGTACCTAATTCTGACACCGGGAAGGCCTCCAAACAGAGCTCCAAAGTGCGCGACCCGTTGAGGAAATGTGCGCGACCCGTTGAGGAAACTTTGCCAGATTTGACCAGTTCAGCTCAGAAAACGCAGTTTAGCTCCAGTTTGACTTTTTGAGGTGGATGGTGGTCCTCTTGACTATAATTGTGACACTTTTTGGATACTTTTACTCTTGTTTAACTCTTCTAGAAGATTCTTGCATGTAAAGGGTAAAAATTGAATGTATGAACTGGTTTCCAAGTTTATAGAGGCAAGTTGTTTTGACTGCCTATTTTCTAGTGCTTAGTTTAGAAATGGTTCAAACAGCTCCTAGGATAGTGAGCTCGACCCATGGAGGCAGGGAAAGAGGTTAGATCATCTATATTATGTACTTTCTTGCTCATTTTCATGGTTGGACTCTTGAGGGAGAAGCTATCATTGTATATTTTCACTGTATCTCTGCAATTTTTGGCTAAGGAAGACCAGGGTTTTGCAGTCCTCTTTGGGATTCTTGTGGACTCATGTGTTGATGGTGTGTTTCTCAATGTTATTGTAAGTGTGTTTATGTGAATCATTTCCTTTCCTTTACTGCTGCACATTAAACAAATGAAGTGTTAAAGTATGAATTCATGCTAGCCATGCTCTGCTTTTAAATTTGTTTAATTTCAATGTTTTCTACTATCTAAAGGGAATTCAAAGTCATTGTTTGCTCTCTTTAGCTCCTCATCTTTCATTCCTGATCATCCATCTCAGTTTAAGGCATCAATACTGTTTCTTACCTCGCCCCAAGGAACCCCCTGCAGAAACTGTGTCAAATCCCCGCACCCAAAATTGCAATTCCTCAATTTGCCACCAAAAACCCAAAAAACCCCAAATCAACCTTTTAATCAGTTTACTAGCCTAATATCAGTGTTACCTTGTTGGTCATCTCATCCCATTGAAGATCTGCAGAGATTGACCGGAGAGAGCCTTCTCCTGCCCCGTAGGGCTAGCTACGAGGCTGAATGATTTGATGTAGCCTTGAGGTTTACCTTTCTCAGCCTGAGGTGAAATTTCAAGCGCTAACAGGTAGCACTAGTATAAATGATGAACTCCTTTGAAAAATATGGTTTTGCCAAGACAAGAGATGAAGCTATGAAGCTATGGCATTTTTTAGATCAACAAAGGCTTTATGAGTGTTTGAAGTACAAGAAAACACTTGATTTTTTCAACAAACTATGGATTGGTTTAATCATTTTAGCAAAATCAATACTAAATATTCTCACAAAATTGGTTTTCCCCATAAACAATCGAATTTCCTTTTTTGAAGTAGAAACTGGGAGATTTTTAATAGCTATTACTCTTTCTAGATCAATACAAAAGTCTAAAACTATGTGACCAAACAATTTTCCTGAAGTAACACCAAAAATAGATTTTGTAGGATTTAATGACATACCATATTTTCTGCAACACAAAAATACATTTCTAAGATGATTAAAATTATCTTTTATGATTCTAGAATATACAGTTAAATCATCAAGATAAATTTGAATCATAATTCTGATAAGATGATCAAAATCTATTTGCATAGCTCTCTAGAAAGTGGCACCAAAGGTTCCCAACAAGTAGTAAAGGTAATTTTGTATTTATCATCACTCTTGAGGTGTATTTGATTATAATCTAAAGATCCATCAAGGAGTGACATCATCTACAATCCTACAACTTATTGGAGAATTGACTCCATATAGGGAAGTGGAAAATGGTCCTTCACACTAGCCTTATTAAGGGCACAAAACTCAACACATAATCTAATGCCCTCATTCTTCTTCATAACCAGAAAAAGATTAGAAAACCACTCTAAATATTTAATAGGGAAATAATATGAGTGGCTAGTAATTTTCCCACTTCTTTCCTAGTGGTAGCTTCAAGTGCAGGATTTATGTGTATGTGTCTTCTTATAGGTTTAGAATATTCTTTGATAGAAATTGTGTGTTGTATAATATTTGAATCGAAACCATGCATATCATCATATGACCATGAAAATATGTCATGAAAATCATGAAATAAATCTACAAATATCTTATTCTCGTCTTCAGAACATTGGCCTCTAGTCTTTAAAGTCTTTGGATGTCACTCAGTTCCAATGTTCAATGGGATAGCATCACCTATCTTTCTGCTAGAATCCTCTTTTTCCTTTTCTTTATGACTACTCACATCACTTGAGGAGAAGGAACCTTCCAACAACGTTATCAATTTCGAAGTTTATTGTCATCTAAATAAAATATTTTGTCTTCATCTAAAAGTTCATTCTTGAGAAAACCATAAATGCTTTCATCATATAGGAAGACTTTCCAAGCTTCCATGTTATCTGGTAGATGTGTACAATGTAAAGAAATAGAAGTAAAATCAATTATTTTGTGTAGTAGCTCTCACTCAGGATGAGCTGCAAAGATAACTAATTGATCAACCATAGATTTTAGCTCCCTTCACACATGCATAATATTGAAGGATAACAAAATAGAAAAGCAATTGCAAAACTATCTATGTATATCTTTTTAGAAGCCTATTCAATGGAGTATAATCTTCTTTACCATGTTCACTACTAACTTATAATATTCAAACATAGTGAGGTGATAACATCCTAAGTTAAAATCATCTTCGATGCTCAAAATAAAAGCTTCAGATTCTACTACCTTATTTGCACAAATAAATTCAATTCTATATGCAAAACTATGAATTCTACCAAAAGGAGAGTACAACACAATTATGACACATTTTCCTTCACTTGAACAAGCACCATTAGAAAAAATATGCCAAACATGATCATTGGGATCAATAGATGGCACTATAGAATTCTCATATTCTAAAAAGATAGAGGAAATATGAATGCCTTCTTCAATGAAATTAACATGAGCTTGAGGAACACTTTCAATAAATGGGAAAGACATACCTCCTACAGAACAATAATGTTCTTTCTTGCCTTAGGAAGGGAAAGATGAGACACATACATGGATATATATTCACCGATGAAGCCTTTATGATCCCTCCAAGTATAATTGAATAAGTACTTACATGCATATCAATTACTTGAATATTACACATTGTGTGTGTTTTAGGATGAGTGCCTATGTTGCATGAGTTTCTAGAACGTGGGAACATTGGGAACTTGGGTACGGGTGTCTGAAAGGACTAGAGGTTTCCCCAAAATTTATAGGAACGACTAATTGGGAGTGGTAATATTATATAATAAAAAAATAAAAAATAAAAAATGTTTTTTTAATTATATAATTTATATAATAATCAAAATATTTCAAATATTAAAATCAATTTAAAATTTTAATTCATTATATGAATATCAAATTCAAAAATGAAAATTTGAAAATGTAAATGATTCAAGAGACACTTTTGAATTTAAGAAACATAGTGAAAATCAAAGAACTCATAATATTAATATTCATATTGCTAGCATGCCCAATGTAGTACATAGTAAAAAAAATGACAAATGCCCAAAGTGGCAGAGTAATACATGGTCCAAAAATGCTCAAAGACCAAACATTACATTAAAGACTAAAGTTGTAGATGATCATAAAGTGTAATCCTCAGCATCAATATTATCCGTATAACCTTGAGCCTCGCTAGGCACTCCAATTTCATCATCACCGTCATCAATATCAAGATCATCTACAATGCTACCCAAAGGAATGCCAATTAAACCTACATCTGGTGAAGGATTATCCTCATCATCAACATCCCATCTTGCTGCAAGGCCCTCTAAATACTCAGGTAGCTTCCTTGAGCAAAGTCAAAGACTACTATGCATATAAACCAATTTCTCTGCTCTCTTAGAGGTAAGCCTATTCCTCTTAACAGAGTGAATGAAACTATAAGTAGACCAATTCCTTTCAGTTGTCGATGACCTAAAAACCTGAGATAGCAAGCATGAGGAAAGATTTCGAAGATCTTGGGCTTCCCCCCCATACATTGTCCACCATCCAATGGGATTCCTTGGTGCATAAATGTTGATGTCCACCCTTGCATCTTGAGAGAATTTGGAAAGGTTTAAGGTAGCAAAATCAATAAATTGTTCTCGCATTACAGTTGCTCCTGTCAGGCCAGGCAGTAACTCTCCAAAGGCAGAAAAAACTGATTCGTCTTATTACATTAGGTAGCTATTGTTATATACAAGAATGTGACTGCTCAGTTCATCTTCTGATGACTGTTCACATTCCAGGTTCACCCAACCGCAGAGGATTAGGTGTCAACATTCCCCCCCTTAATCTGAAGGGATGTTGGTGAGTCCAAGCATCATTCTGAATCTTTCAAGCTTTTCTCTTCCAAGCGCTTTGGTGAAGATGTCTGCAATTTGCTCATTTGTGGAACAATGACGGAGATGGATTGTTTTGGCCTCAACATGATGTCGGATCAGATGATATTTAGTATTGATGTGCTTTGTACGATCATGGAACTTTGGATCCTTGGCCAACTTTATTGCAGAGGTGTTGTCAATCATGAGTGGAGTTGATTGTACTTGTTTTACCTGCAAATCTTCAAGAATTTTCCTGAGCCACACAATTTCTTTCGTTGCTTCAGTTGCTGCCACGTATTCTGCTTCTGTTGTGGAATCTACTGGAATTGATTGTTTGCGTGATCTCCAAGAGACAGCTCCTGATCCAAGACTCATAACATATCCTGAAGTAGATACCCCAGTTTCTTTGTCTCCATCGAAGTCTAAATCAGAGTATCCAATCAAGTTGAAGTCGTCCACCTGTGTATACTTGATTCCAAGGTCTTGAGTTCCCTTCAAGTACCTTAGAACTCTTTTTGCAGCAGACCAATGTCCCTCACAAGGCTTTTGCATAAACCTGGAGAGGATTCCAACAGCAAATGAAATGTCTGGTCTGGTAGTAGTGAGGTAGATGAGACTTCCTATAAGCTATCTATACTTTGTTGCATCCTCAAATTCCTTTCCTTCAATAGATGTGAGCTTTAAGTTTTGTTCCATTGGAGTAGAAAGAGGATTGCACTCTGTCATGCCAAATCTGTTTAACAAATCTCCAATGTATTTCTTTTGAGAAAGAAATATGGATTTTGGATGTTGGGTTACTTCAATGCCAAGATAGTAATGAACATAGCCCAAATCAGTCATTTCAAAACTTTTCCCCAATTCCTTCTTTATGGATGCAATGTAGCTCTCATTGTTCCCTGTCATTAAAATATCATCTACATATACCACAAGATATACAACTGTTTTGCCAACTTTCTTGACAAATAAAGTTGCATCATCAAGATCAAACTGATTGAAGTTGAGTTTCAGAAGATGCTCAGTTAGTTTTTCATACCAGGCTCGCGGTGCTTGTTTGAGGCCATACAAGGACTTCACAAGTTTGCATACTTTTGTTCATGTCCTTTCACAACAAATCCTTCAGGCTGGGACATAAAAACATTCTCTTTTAGATCTCCATTCAAGAATGCAGTCTTTACATCTATTTGATGGACTTTCCAACCGTTCTGAGCTGCTAGTGCAAAGAGTGTCCGGATGGTGGCCCATTTTGCTGTGGGGGCAAAAGTTTCCTCATAATCGACCCCTTCCTTCTGTGCAAAACCTTTTGCCACAAGCCTAGCTTTGTGCTTGTCAAGTGAGCCATCAGCTTTGTATTTGTTCTTGTAGACCCACTTGCAGCCAATTGGTTTGGTTCCAAATGGAGGATCAACCAGCTTCCAAGTGCCATTCTTTCTGAGGGCATCATACTCCTTTTTCATCGCTTCTTTCCATTCATCATGAGAAGCAGCTTCTTTGAAGGAAGTTGGTTCAAAATCTGTAGACAAGTTCAATTCACAATCATAAGTAACATCCATATCAACAGGTGAATTAGATTCATCTACATCACCTCCATCTCGTCGGTTTGAATTTCTGGTTCCTGTTTTTCCAATTTCATCAGGATGAACACTTTCAAATGTCTTTTTCAACCACTTTGGGGGACCTTTCTGAGATGGTCCAGGCTACTCTGTTGATTGAGTTGGGACTGAATCAAGATTGAGTCTCCCAATTCTATCAATTACATCACTTAAGGCATCATCTGTTGTTGGAGTTTCATGCAGGGGAGATTGTTCTTCAAAAGAAGATTCCACATGTTGATCTAGTATAGGAATCCCCCCTTCAAGATGTGGAATCTGATTATCAAATTCTTGAAATGATTTCGTTTTTGTGAATCTATCCAAGCGATCAAGTTGCCGCTCAACAACATTGTCAGATTTGGATGATTCAAGAAAAATGACATCTCTAGATACAACAAACTTTTTATTTACTTCATCATAGAGGCGGTATGCTTTAGAGGTGTTTGAATACCCCAGGAAGATACACTTACGACTTCTAGCACCAAGTTTGTTTCTATGTACCTTTGGTATCAAAGCATAACAGGTGGAACCAAAGATCCTGAGATGTTTTACCGAAGGAACATGTCCATACCACAATTCATAAGGAGTCTTGTTTCTTATAGCATTAGATGGACATCTATTCTTTATATATGCAGCACATAGAACAGCATCAGCCCAAAACATTATCTTTACATTTTTGAAGAAAAGCATGGATCGTACCATATTCAAGATTGTTCTATTCATTCTTTCAGCTACACCATTCTGTTGGGGATTATAAGGCACAGTTGTTTGATGTTTGATCCCATGTTGGCGAAGATAGTTTTCAAATTCATTTGATGTATATTCTTTTCCATTATCAGTGTGAATAGACCCAATATGAGATTGTGCATCATTTCAATCCATTTATGAAAATTCTTGAATGTTTGAAAAGCATCAGATTTGTTCTTCATTAAATAAACCCAACACATTCTAGTGTAATCATCAATAAATGTCATGATATATTTATTTCCATTTGCAGAAGGAACAGGCATTGGACCACATAAATCTGAATGAATGAGTTCAAGCTTCCTATGTGCTCTTGAATGTGAATCATGAAAAGACTGTTTGCTATGCTTTCCTAGAATGCAAGCATCACATTGCTTATGTTTCCTAGGAATTGTAGGCAAACCAACAACACCATTTTTCTTCAATAAGCGGAGACTGTCATAGTTTAAATGTCCAAATCTAGCATGCCATAATAAACTTGATGGAAGTGTACCTTCTTCATGACGAGAAATATATGAGAAATGTTGTGCATGAGCAGAGGTTCCTTGCAGTTTGAGAAGTCTTTCTTCTTCTATTCCCCTTATGACAAGTGAGTGGTCAGATGCTTTTCTTACCTCAAGCTTGCCATCAAACATATGAATGGAGTGACCTTGCTGGCGGATGTGGACCAAGGACAGCAAGTTTCTCTTGAGCTGTGGGAGATATAGAACATGATCCAGAAGAAAGTCTGGAAGATCAGGCAGTTTAAGCCTGATTGTGCCAAGCCCTGATGGCTTGATTTTTGACTGATCTGCAAAGTATACTGCTCCATCAACATTGTCAGTGAAATCTTCAAAAAAATCTTTTCTATGAGTCATGTGACAGGTTGCTCCTGAATCAAGCAACCAATCATTTTTCGAAGAAGCAAGTGAAGCATTAAACAAATCTTCATTTACTCCAATGTTACATTGTGCCTCAATATAGTGAGCGGATTCAGGTGCTTTACCTTTGTCTGTATCATCAGTTTTACCTTTCTGCTGGTTTCTTTTCTGCTCAATTTTGTCCCATGGTAGCTTGCATGTAGAAGCATCATGTGATCCATTTCGTTTGCAGCGAATGCAATGCAGATCTGCCTTTTCTCCTTGAGAATGTATGCCCCCCTGCCTCTGAAGTATCTTCCTCTTCCTCTTCATCCACCTCTTCCTCTTGTAGAATCTTGAGCAGGATGCTTTTCTTTATGAGCAAGGCACACAGTCTCTTCAGAAGATTCAGGAGTTGTCTTCTTTCCAAAGGCTTTTTCTGTTTCACCAAACTTTTTCACAAGAGAGTCAAAGGTTATATCTTTAAGATTTCCATTTGCTTGTAAAGACTCAAGATAATTGGAGTAGGTAGGATAGAGTGCCTTGAGAAAAGCAATAAGAGGGATATCCAGCTCAACCTTAGTGGATTTAATATCATGCATTATAGACTTTACTTCAGATGCAAGAGCAAGAGGATCATTATTTTTCAGTTCAAGAGTGAAGAGTTTAATCATGAGCTGAACAACTTCAAGTGCAGAATGTGAGTCATAGAGTTCTTTAGGCTTTTGTAAAGCTTCAAAGGCAGTTGAATATGATGAAATATGGCGACTTACTTCTTCATTTACAGATGCTGCGATTAATGCATAGGCTTTGCGGTTCTTGTTTTCCCAAATGACAAGCTCTTTATCTGATGTAGGCTGCACTGGGTCATTGTCTCCTTCTCCGACACACACTCCCTTCCACAACTCATTGAAGATGAGGGTGTGTTTTATCATCCGGGACCATTCAGGGTAGTTCTCCTTGCCAGTGAGAACTATTCCTACCATAGAGATGATTGAATGCATTCTGTAAAAAAAACTTCTGCTGATAGAAAAAAATACTTCTGCTGATAAAAAACTTTCGCTGATAAAAAAACTTCCTGCTGATATACAATGAAGTTGTACTCAAAAGGGCAACTCTGCTGATTTCAAATTCTTTATGCACTCTGTTTTTTTTTTTTTAAATGTCTCCAAAATTTATAAAATATCCTCCCCTTTCATTTTCTTTTAAACAAGAAAACCATTCAATATATATATATATATATATATATATATATATATACCACAGACTTGGACAATATATATATATACACCCACAGTGCTCAGCGTTAATACCCACAGTCCCCGGATGCGCTCAGCTTTAATACACATTCAATACTTGAATATAGTGAGCGGATTCAACTTTAATTCAAAAGGGTTACTAATGCAAACGCATTCACACATCAAAACGATAATACCACTTGCCCGTCTGCACTCAAACGTTAATACGACTGCGCATTAATATTCAAGCGTTAATGCAAATGCACAGTAGTGCTCTTTCTCGGCTCCATTCGTCTTCATGTTAATGTTCAAATTTGGTGACAACGAAATTCGAAAAACGGAATGCAGTGCAAAAAAAACTGATAAAACTTGCCGTTAAAAAAGCTATCCCTGCTTGAATCCTACAAAAACATATGTTTGTTACCCATCTGCAGGAGTTTATGCAAATTTTATGAGACGCTGTGTATTCTGGACCTTAGCATACAGTGTTTTGTGGCCGACTCTAACATATCAGAAGGAATAGATTACATTCCCATGAAAAAAAGAGCTGGCATTCAGAGCGATACCATGTCAGGCTTATACAAACACCCAGGCGAACAGTGTCCAAGGCGAACAGCGTCCAAGGCGAACAGCGTTCAAGGCATATACTATGTCAGGCAACTTTAATGCACTGCGCAGTGGTATCTCCGTTCACTGTTTTCACTTCAAGGCATACATACGCCCATCACAATGCGTACTGGTCAAACACCTTCACGTAGAATGCAACATGGTGGATGCTCAATGTAGCTCTCAATTGATAGCTGGAGGTAGAGCAGCGCTCAGGACAGAGTAATCAGGTGAATGCAATGCAATGGAGGCAGACCATTTCAGGACAGAGGCAGTGGCAGAGATAAGGGAGTTACAGCTATTTTTAGAACTGGCTCTGATACCATGTCAGGCCAGGCAGTAACTCTCCAAAGGCAGAAAAACTTATTCATCTTATTACATTAGGTAGCTATTGTTATATACAAGAATGTGACTGCTCAGTTCATCTTCTGATGACTGTTCACATTCCAGGTTCACCCAACCGCAGAGGATTAGGTGTCAACAGCTCCATTAGGTGTATAGATTTTGCATATGGCATCAAGAAAGCCTTGCTTCACTTCTTCATCGTCAATGGGTAGAACTCGGTTTGGTCTCTCCGTATACCACTTTGGATTAAGGGCATAAGCAGCCATGTGAAGAGAGGTATTGAGTTTGATCCATCTCTTCCCTATTATCTTATGAATTTCATTAAAGAACTCCAAAGAGGGGTTTATATCATGAATGATGTGCCTTATCTTGCCTACCATGCCATCAATACATTCATAAACTTCTCCAAGAGTGGGAATCAGAATCTGCATACGTAATCAACTCCACAATTAGAGTTGTGAAAGAAACAACATATTTACAATCAAACCACCAATCATCATTGAGAATCTACTCTCTTTTCTTCTTTTCCTACATTGATTGAGATCCAGACCATGCATTCCACTCTTTGGAAACAACCGTGGCTTGTAAGGATGCATGCACCTCAACCATACCTTGAAGAAGAATGAAGTATGTAGCATATCTTGTTTCTGCAGGTTTCAAAAACCTCTTCCTTGAATACATCCTATAGATTGCTAAAGGTGCATGGTTGTTGCAAATGTACATTTGTGCATCTCTTGCATCTAAAATGAGTTTTGCAATCCAAGATATTTTTCTAATGTCTTTGAGGACATTATTTAAGGCATGTACACAACAAGGAGTCCAAAAGATATGCCTATATCAACTTTGAACCATCAAACCCTCTGCTTTGCAAACAGGGGCTACATATGTGATTACATGTACTACATTTGAAGGACCAAGCTCATCAATTGCTTATTTCAATACTTCAAACATGAAGGTAGCATCCTTTAGTTTCCCACTACAATCAAGTGCTCTTAAAAAATAGGGCCCAACTGGAGATGTAAAAATAATATTCAGCAGTAAGAGGCCTGCTAGTTTTTCTCAGGAAGATGGGAAAAAGATCTAGGTACTTTAAAATTACAATCATTGTCCAAGTTCATTACATTGGATCCTGGGGAAGCCATATGAAGCCTTGTCAACTCCATCCTTTTCAAAATAGTACATGTACAACCCTTTACACCATCACCGGATATGGATAGATGCCACACCCTAGTGTAGCTTCCTTTAAACACATGGTTACACAATGTGCACATCCATTCTTCACAACCATCACTATTATTTTTCTTGTTTTTAGTAATTTTCTTCACAAACTTTAACAAAGGTTTCTTGGGGTTTGTGCTTTGTTGGACTTGACCACTTGGAATTGGAGGAAGAGAAGAATTTTCATATCCACTTGTTGGTATTGAACTACCACCCTCCATGATTTCCCTGATTAATACAAGAGACAAAAAACACATTATAAACAAAATGTACAATGAGAAATAAAAAAATAACATGTACTTATATACAAAAATACAAATGTACCTATCAAGTTCTGCCTATGAATCAAAATTTGAACCAACAATAAGGCTTAACAATGGAAACTTGAGCTTTTTGGATTGTGATAGGAATGAAAGAAATATTAATCATGGAGATATCTAGCCACATTAGATCAAATTTAAACCTGTTATCAAGACATAACAACAAATCATTTTTCTAAGACTCAAGTTTGCTTGCTGCCCTTAAAATAGAACTTAAAATGAATCAACATAAAAATTATATACTAAACCTAGAGGACATATAGTATTTATTATGAGATATATAATAAATACACTATTTGGGATACACTATATAGTATATTATATGAGATATAGTATATAATAAAATTTCATAATAATAAATATTAGATACTAATACCAAATGAGATCCAATATCTCTAGATATATGCCCCCATTACAACAAAATCGGTTTTTACAAAATTTTAATTTTACACTAATTATGTACAAGCATAACAAGCAAGACAACCAATGAATCAGTATTATTGCAAGAAACTAATTTTACGCTAACTATGTATGGGAAAACAAAATCGATATTATTGCTACATCATAACAAAGGATACAAAGAAACAAATTCTTTGGTCATCTTCAGCTTAACAAAATGACTCGATTTACAAAATAAAAATAAGCATTAAATTTTAATTTTACACTAACCACTCATTTGTAATTTTATAAAAGCCTATAAAAACTCTTAATACATGTTAATCCATAAAAACATAAAAAAATATATCTCCATAGATAACCAAATGAGATGTTGTTGGTTGGCCGTAAATATTGAATTCTACCATAAAATCTGATCTGCAATCTACATTAAACAAGATTTTAAGTGGAAGATAATAATGGATTTTCAGGTGTAGCAGAGAAGGAATTCAATGGCAAGGGAGGATTGGCCCCTGATCATGTGCTGCTATTGCTCCTTCTTTCAGTTTCATCCCCAAGTTCCCAGTCTCAAGCAGCTTGAAAGTCCACTCAGGAAAGTAAAACTGGCTGGAACGAGAAACCTTCCAATCGAAGTTCTTTCTGCCCCCAACAATCTCAACCAGTAGCATAAGAAGGAATTTTACAACATTGGCACAATCAATAGAAGACAAAACTCCCAGCAAACCGATATGTGAATCTTACAATCTAAAAAGATGCCCAACAAACCGATATGTGAATCTTACAATCTAAGACAGACGCCCAGCAAACTGAACCTTACAATCTTACAATCTTTATGCGAATCTTACAATCTTTTGCAGTAAAAAGACAAATCTTACAATCTTTATGCAAATCTTAAATCTTACAATATTACAA
Organism: Pinus tabuliformis; assembly: GCA_031772625.1. Classification (NCBI taxonomy): domain Eukaryota; kingdom Viridiplantae; phylum Streptophyta; class Pinopsida; order Pinales; family Pinaceae; genus Pinus; species Pinus tabuliformis. Next base: position 528,655,975 of record CM062814.1, on the reverse strand, counting down.
ACCGATATGTGTATCTTACAATCTTTGCAGTAAAAAGGCACCCAGCAAACCAATATGTGAATCTTATAATCTAAGACAAGGGAGGTGGTCAATTGCAGTAAAAAGATGCCCAAAAAAACACAAAATCACATGAAATGGTGGATAAAATACTAAAAACTAGTGGGATTGGTGCCTAGTAAGCAAAAATAACATCCAAGTTCATACGGATTTGCACTAATGGTATCTACTATGAGACATCTCCAATCAAAAAATATGAAATATATTAAAAATGCAACAAATGCTCGAATTAGACAGAATGGAAGAACAACAACCTAGTAAAAAAGTACCACCGAAGAGGTACTTCTATGAAACGCTCTATAGATACAGCAAAGTAACCATGGTGACCGACATGCCTATGGGGAAAAGTTGAAAACAAAATAGAACAGCACCATTACCTGAACCTCTAAAGGGTGAAACAATAGGTTGACTATTGTTGAAGGGTGTACCAGTCCTAAACTATTCATTGTTAGCCACTGTTCACTCTCAATTGTGCGTTCATAACTATCCCGCTCTCAACAGCAAACAACAAACCTGTGCTCACAATTGTCCCGATCTCAACACCAAACCACAGACCTTAGCGAAAAAAGCAAACATGCGCTCACATCTATCCTACTCTCAATAGCAAACAACAACCTCAAAGATGGAGTGAAAGGAGGTCGAGGAACCAACATTTATGGAGGAACTGGAGTTTTTTGGTGCCAAAAAACAAATTCCCACCAATTTATGTCCAGTCAACTGTGGGAACACTGGGAACTCTACAAAATCCACTCCCGAGTTCCCCATTTGCGGCTTCAAAGCTCTGAAAACCGTCAAAAGCTCTTGTTGTCGTTCCCTCTTAAAATGGAGCATTCCCCTGCAGCTCCAAAGCTCCCGGGAGCGTGGGAACCATGGGAACAAGTTTCCCACCTCTCAGGAGCGGTTTCCATGTAACATAGATGAGTGCATATAGCCAGACTTACATCTTTGATTCCACCAATGGTTATTGTCGTTGATTTTATTTTATTTTTTAAGAAATGGCTAGAAGATTATATTAATAAAAGAAGGGGTCAAGCCCAAATCATTACATATTCTAAGAGCTAGAAAACCAGAAATATTTTAAGATTTGGGTTAGAACACGCAGGAACAATCCATAACCTTAAATGATATCTACATTATACATGACAATTGATTCTATTCCATCTATAAATTTTCCAAAAAAACTCCTAAAATCTAGATGCATTGTCAACACATTCATATTTTAAGTTTTTCCTGAGTTGTTGTTTCACCTTTCCTAGAAAATCCTTCGATTTTCTTTTAACTTGGGTCCAAGTCCTTTTTTTTTGTTGAATCTACACTACCATCCATGTTTAAGGAAACTCGGTTTTTGAAGTCTGTCTTACAATCCTGAGTAGGAAGAAACATTTTTGCCTGATCTGCCCACAATATTTTGCAGACCTCGTTGCATCTGCTACTTCTTTCCCTTTATCCAAATTAATAGGGTTACATGTTGGATTCTACCTCTTATGAAAGACTTTTACTAAGACAAGCGAATCATTTTTTTCTTCACATCAACCAAGTCCGATGTAGAATTGTTAACCTTCACAGGTATTTTAGATGGGACAGATTGAGCCTAAGACTTTCCATTGTGAGATGAATAGGGAGGAACTCCGAGGAGATTGAATAGTTATAGAAGGTTACAGTTGCCCAACATTTTGGATTATAAGAAGAAGAATTTAACTTTGATTTTCTTACATTTGGGCAGTTTTGGAGGGAATGTCCTATCTCATAGTAGGCTCTATAATGGAAGGAGACATTTTCATAGTTCAAGGATTTGACCCATGAGAAATCGAGGATCTATAATGGAAAGAGACATTACATTTTCATAGTTCAAGTACTGGACCCATGAGAAATCGGGACTACTAAGCTTAATCTCAACGGGGAATTCATTATTGAAGTTTATATCCACACATGGGCTAGCATACATGGGCTTTAAATAGAGTCTAGTGTCTTCATTACGACAGTAAAACATGCATAAGGCATTACTGATTGAGGTTAAATAAGTAAGGTTCCATAAATGCAACGGGAGATTGGGGAGATTTACCCAAACATGCGCAATTGTGATAGCGGGTTGAAGGAGGGGGACCGGGGATGCATAGAGACATCAGTGTAGCCCTAAAACCAAGGACCAGTAGTGAGAATCCGCTCCCTATATCTAGCTTTGTTAAAGAAAATGATGAAAAACCCTGGCCATGCACAGTTGTGATAACGGGTCGAAGGAGGGGAACCGGGGCTGCATATAGACGTCAGCGTAGCTTGAAAACCAAGTACCAGTAGTGAGAATCCACTCCCTGTATCTAGTTTTGTTAAAGACAACGATGAAAAGCCTTAGCCAGGAGGTAGATATTTCAATTTGGGTAACAAAGATGTGGTCTGTTAATGGGCATTAGATAAGCAGGGTTGTACATGTCCATTAAGCGAGACTGTATATATCTATTGTTGGATAATTGATTTACCAAAATCCAATAGTGGTCATAGGATAACTGACTTGCCAAAATCCAATCGTGAGTATATACAACCCAGCTCATTTAATACCCATTGACAAACTACTTATTTTTAGCTGTTGAAATGAGATTTTCTAATACCCATTGATCCAGAAGTGGAATTCCATAAGTTTTGAGCACAGCCCAAATGAACCTGCAAATCAAATTGGCTTCAGAGAAAAACTCAACTTCACTGAGGGTCTCTTCTCCCAAGGAAATATCCATTGTAGGAGATTTGTTGACAAGAATCATTTTAATAGCAGAAGAAATATAGTTATCAGACACTTTGACAGTATCGCGGAAAGATTTCGGAGGAGACTAGCAGGAACCCAATGTGGGGGCGACACTAAATCACTAACCTTAGAAGATGTTGTCAAAGGAGGAGATACCAATGAGGCAGAGAGGCTCTCCCATCACTAGTAGAAGCAAAACCCATTGAGAGAGAATCGGTCATGGTGAGAGGAATTGCACTAGAGACCATGCGATTCGATCCAGGCACTGAAGACGCGAAGCAAACGAATGACTGGGGGATTTTCTTCCCATTTTGAACGAATCCACCAATAGACGAGAGGGAAATGAATCCATTGTTGTGGATTGTTTTTTTTTATCAAGTAAGTGTGAAACCTTCCATTAATCTGAACAAAATACATATAGTACAACCCAGCTCTGTGATATTTCAACAAAAACCAGGGATGGCAGAATCCAGAACTGAATTTCCAACAAGACTACAAAGAAAACAAGGACAAGGCAATCCACCCTATGAAGAGTGCCCAGTATCTAAGCTAAACCCAAACAGTTCGCCCTAAAGGACCATCGGATTAAAAACCTACTTATCGACCCTTGAGGATGGGCCCACTGAACCAAAGACCCAAAACTATGCCACAATGCAATATCCTTAATTTTTCGATTAACATTCAAACTCAAAGACCGTGTGATCCTACCCTTGAAGATCTAACGATCCTGATTGATTTCGGGCCTAAACCTCGCCCGTACTTTAACCTTTCTAGCGGACCTGAAAAGAAAATAAGCCACCGCACTAAACTATTTCGGGTCCGATTGACGAATTAACTGTCGATCAATTTCTCGCCCGAAATCCATAGGATGGGGGATTACCAAAGTGATCCCTCCAACAAGCCCACTTTTTAACCTGTCTTACGGACCCGAAAAGTTTATAAGCCACCACACACTAATTTTTCGGGTCCGTTTTGGGAATTATTTCTCGTGCATCTTTCCACCCGAAATCCAAGGGATGAAGGATTTCTGACGAGATCTCGTTAACTTGCACACTTTTTACCATTTCTTACGGACCCGAAAATTAAATAGGCCACCACTTTATAATAGTTCGGGTCCGTTTGGGAGATTAACCTTCATGCATTTTTGCGCCCGAAATGCATAGGATGAAGGATTTCAGAGGAATCTCCGGTTAGCCGCCTTCCAACCTGCCCACATTTTATCACTTTCTTCTGCCCTGTGATTGATCCACTACCTACTATTTTCATTGGTCTTCTCCCTGTTCAGTTCTCATTTTTTGAAAGTGTTCCCTATCTTCGATGGCCTACCTGTGGCAATCCTCACACAATTTCCCTAAAGGCATCCTCATCCAGGCATATCTTCTATTGTTCTTAGAACATAGTACTCCTTCATTCACCAGCCGATCTGCTAACCTATTAGTTGTTCTGCGAACGTGAACAAATTGGAGTGTTCTCAGGGCTCTTAGGTGGGATTGAATGCGTTGATAGACCTGCAATAACCGCCAGTGTTTTGACACTTTTTCTGGTGCTGTACCATTGCATATCTTCTTGACCGAGTTAATTATCAGTTCAGAGTCTGCTTCTACAATGGCATTGTGTAAGTCTGACTCAATCAGCATTTCTAAGCATTGCTCTAAGGCCATGAGTTCCACCATATTTTTAGTGGCATTCCCCAATTGACTATGAAATATAATTTGTATGTATCCCTTCTCATCTCTTATGACTCCACCATAACCAGCCACTCCCAGGTTTCCTTTAGAGGCTCCATCTATATTGAATTTCAAAAAACCATGTGGAGGCAATTACCAAAAGTCCTTGTCCACTGTTATATAGCTTGTATTCTTGCTTGTGCCCTGGGGGATCATCACCTGGAGACCCAATTGCACAAGTATATGTGCATCCTTGATTAGAGGAGGGTTTTCAGGGGGTTGCTTAAGACAGGTGCTTACAGTTTCTTTGAGCTGTCTTTTAATCTGATCTATGATGCTCTGTGTCGAACCAATTCTGTCCTTGAAAATCCTATTATTGCGTTCTTTCCAGACATCCCAGATCAAGAAACCAGGGATTAGAGTCCATGCTTTGTTGACAATTTCATTTTCTGAGAAATCTTTCCGCCAATTCTTTAAAGTGCCAGTAATGTTGGATTCGTCCCGGTCAGTTTGCCTGAAGATTGAGGCTACCCAATTCCACAAGGTAGAGGTGAATGAGCAGATGTTGAGTAGATGATCCATCGTTTCTTCTTGTAGACCACACAACTGGCATCTAGATGGACCAACTAGACCTCTTTTCTGAAGATTCTCCCAAGTTAGAATTTTTTTATGATGCACCAACCACATGAATAGTTTAATTTTCATCCAGTGCGAGTTCTGCCATAGGTCCTTCCATATTTTATTAGGGTTTGGAAAGTCAAGCCCAATGGCAATTCTTTTGGCTTCTTTGAGGTTGAAGTTGCCTTCATTGTTTCTTCCCCATCTTAGTTGGTCAGACAATGTAGATGTTAATATCTTTCTCTGCTCCAAGATGACTGCAAGAGTTTCTACTTGGGCTTTCAAAGGGTTTTCTTCACTGTATCCCAGGTTCTTCCATGTTCTCCATTTATCCTTGTATCTTGTTTGATCCCAGAAATCCCTTACCCTGAGTAACCCTTTATTATCTGTGTCATCCTTAAGATTGGCTAATTCTTCTCTACACAGGTTAGGTTCCTGTTGCCAGTTATCCTCCCAAAACCATGCTAGGTTTCCATCTCTAATCTCCCAGAAATTGTGCTTCTGAACTATGGCTCTATTCTCCGAGGCATTGTTCCAAATGTGGGAGCCTTTAATGTGCCTAGACATCCGAATATGATCCCTTTCTTGCCAATTGTTTGCATACTTCTGTTTCCAGAGCTTGGCCCATGGGGTTGCCGACTCCTTTAGCCATCTCCACCAAAGTTTTGCCCCCCAAGACTTTGCTAAGGGTTTCAGGGTCATGAAGTCCCAGACCCCCATGGTTCTTAGGTTTACATAGCTTTTCCCAAGCTACCAAAGCCCATTTCTTTTTCTCTTCCCCTTTGCCCCAAAGAAAATCTCTTTGAATATTTCTGATTAGTTGTAAAACTCCTTTCGGAGCAGGAAGAGCTGAGAACATGAAGGTGGGAATAGTTTGTAAGACAGCCTTTGTAAGCACTAGTCGTCTAGCTAAATTCAAAGACCTGCTTGTCCATTTCTTGATTTTATCCTACAATCTGTTAGTCACTGGCTCCCAAACTTCCTTGCTTAGAGGTTTATCAGTGAGAGGTATTCCCAGATATTTGGATGGTAGCTGATCTCTTTGAAAGCTGAGAATTCTGGAGAGGTTTCTCTGAACAACAATGTTAGTATTAAAAAAAAGAAAAAATTGATTTGGTGAGGCTTACCTCTGTACCAACGGCCATAGCAAAGTCATTCAGGATTTGTTTGAACGCTTTAGCTTTCTTGACTGTGGGTGTACCCTGCAGCATAGTGTCATGCACAAATTGTTGATGAGTCCAGGTGTCCCCATTTGGGGTGAGATTAAGACCCTGGATTCATCCTTCTATGTTGGCAGATTTAATGGCTTTGTCTAAACCCTCCATCATAAGAATAAAGAGGAAGGGGGAGAGTGGATCTCCTTGTCGAAGGCCTCTCGAAGGCCTAAAGGTTCTGGATGGAGAACCATTAAGCAGGATTGAGAAATTAGTTGTAGTAACTAGGGCCATTATCCATCTTATCCAGTTGTGGTCGAAGCCATATGCTATTAGTACTTCCCTTATGTACGACTAGTTAAGCTTGTCATAAGCTTTCACTAGGTCAAGCTGTATGATCATCCCCACTTGCTTATTTCTCTTCAGAGAATGAACCACCTCGTGAGCTTGAATTATGTTGTTTAGAATCTGCCTTCCTTCCACATAACCAGTTTGCTCCTCAGACACAAGCGTTGGAAGTAGGGGCTTGAGTCTGTTTGCAATTACTTTGGAAATAATTTTGTACACCACATTGCATAAAGCTATGGGTCTAAATCTATCTAGTGTCATAGCTTTTTCCTCCTTTGGAATCAAAGCTATGAAAGAAGTATTAAGCGCCCTCAAAATGGTTTTGGAACTTCTAGAGTCCTCCACAACTTCAAGGATATCTTGTTTGACTATTTCCCAGCATGCTTTAAAGAAGTCAACATTGAACCCATCTGGTCCTGGAGCTTTCCCATTTTGCATTTCTTTAATAACTTCAAAAACTTCCTCTTCAGTCACTGGCCTGTTAAGATTGAAATTATCTTCCCTGGTTACAAGCTTTGGAATATACTTTGTGAATTTGTTGATAAATTGTGATCTGTTTACGAGCGGCTCCTCTACAATGCTTTGGAAATGTTGTACCAGAGCACATTCCATTTCTTTGTGGGTGCTGAGCTCTTTCCCTTGAGTGTCTCTGAGCTTTGAAATCTTGTTATGTGCCCTGTGATCCAAGGTTGACTTGTGAAAAAACTTGGTGTTTCGGTCCCCTTCTTTAAGCCATTGCACTCTCGATTTTTGCCTCCAGAAGATCTCCTCTTGCTGGCATCTATCATCCCATTCCTGTTGTAGAGTGTCAGCTTGCTTTTTTCTTTCCTCTGTAAAGCCATCTGTGATAAGGATCTGATTAATTCCTTGTAGTTTCTGTTCAACCTCTCTTTTAGCTTTGAAAATGTTGCCAAACTCCTTTTTGTTCCATTCTTTAAGCCTAAGTTTGATGTGTTTCAGTCTCTATTGTAGGAGAAACATCTTAGTGCCTTGAACGAGCAGATCTTCCATCCACCATTTACCAATATTACTAATGAAGTCAGGGTGAGTGAGCCAGACATTTTCAAACCTGAAAGGTTTATTCCTCGAAGTACCTATAAAAAAAGCTTCAAGTTGGATAGGCCAGTGATCTAAGCCTCCAAAAGGAAGGATCGATGCAGTTAAGTCAAGGCCAGTGAAAAAGAGGTCCTCCGAGATTATAAATCTATCTAGTTTAGAGGAAACTTGAGAATCCCCTCCCCTCTTATTGTTCCATGTGAAAGTGCCATTTATTGTCTTCGTATCCACTAGCCTTGTGTCCATTAGGAAGTTCTTGAAGGCAATGGAGTCTTTACCTAGTGTTCTGGTCTCGCCTTTTCTCTGTAAGAGATCTAATCATATTAAAATCCCCTCCCAGAATCCAGGGCATAATAGGATGTCTCCCTCTCAACTCCTCTAGTGAGGTGAGAAGCCTGAGTTTGTCTTCTAGTTTTTGAGGACCATAGACATTTGTAATCATATATATTTCCTTATCACCCAAAGGTTGGATCACCATTGAAAGGTAGTTCCTGGATGCCTTAGCATCCAGGATTCCAAGTTTTTGGGGATTCCAAAGAGTGAGAATTCCTCCTGTCATGTTGTCTGCTTTAACTTCTAGATACTCATACTTAATGAGCCATTTACTATGAATCTCTCTGATTTTATCTATTGAACATTTTGTCTCCTGGATAAACACCATGTTTGGTTTTTCTTCTTTTATTCTATTGCTAAGATTTCTTTGTTTCCTTTTGCTTCCTAGACCCCTAATGTTCCAAGTTGTGAGCTTCATTATGAAAGATTTGTAAATGAGTAACTAGTAAGATCTTTCATCTTACCTGAGTTAATCATGAGTGTCCCACACTCTGTCAGCAGCTCATTCTATCTTTTCCTTCCTCTTTTCCTGCCTGGGTTCTTGGAAGTGTGTCCTGATGTTGCCTCCATCGTTTTAACCCCTCTGTTTTCCTAGCTGTCATGGTTTCTTTTGATTCCAGAACCCTTTGCTTGAGATCTCCAGAGGAAGAGTTGTTGTACTCTATCAAACTCCTCTTGTGGTAGAGAATCAACCCCTTTGGTGGTTCCCTGCTCCAAGAACTTTTCTAGATTGAGGTTCTCCCTCTCAAGAATCTCCTGTAGTTCGTGGTCCTCTATTCCCACTTCACTTGGGGTCATCTCATGGTCCCTGCCAAGTTCCATGGTGTTTAGCATATTTTCCTTTAGTTTGCTATTCTCCGGTACATCCTCCATGCTGGCATCTTTTTCCTTCTCTGCAGGATTATCCTCCGATGCTTGGTTCATCGCATTGTTCTCATCTTCTTCTTCTAAAATCTTGAAACTGTTATGACTTGGGTGTTTATCCTCGCTAGTTTTCCTTTGGTACTTTTTTCCTCCTTTCCCTTTGCCTCCCATCTTGGTAAAGCCTTCGGGGTCTTTGCCTTTGTTGGTTTTCATATTGTCCTCCAGTTTGTTTAAAGGGCAATCTCTGATGAGGTGCCCATGCTCATGACATTTGCGGCATCTGAATGGGACATGTTCATAGTCCACCGCCTGCACCCATTCTTCATCATACACTTCTAGAATGATTTCATCCGGAAGTGCTCCTGATAGGTCCATTTCTACACATATGCGTGCAAAGGAGGTATATTTTCCTCACAGAGTCGCCTCTGAAATTTTTTAAAAATGACCTAATTTATTGCCTATGGCCTTTAAGGATTCAGGCAGCCAATAATCTAAAGGTAGGGAGTAGAGTCATATCCATACCGGTACTAATGTGAATGTTTCTCGTTCCAAGACAAAATTCATCACCCATGGTCGCATGTAGAGGCCAGCCGCCGCATAGAAGTATGGTCCTCCTTCGAACACTCTATCTTTGTCCTCTAGGTTTGTGAATACCACTGTGAAGAAACCCTTGGACCCAAGGTGGAGGGTTATTTCCCCCTTAGGTTTCCATTGGTTTCTTATCCACACCTGCAACGCCTTCTCCGTTGGCCATATCCCCATAAATTTACATATAACTGCATATGTCGCCATATGATCCCTGTGCTCCTGTAACGCCGGATTATTTAAAACAACCCGGGGTTTAATGGCTGACCTGGGTTTGCAGAGTCCTGTCACACTCCTGTTCTCAGCTTTCTGACTGCTGCTTTCTGTTCTCTTCTCTCCTCTAACCTCCTCATGATTCTTTTCCTACTCATGAGAACTGTTGTTTTCCAGTTTTTCGTGTTGATCCTCTCCGTTCCTGCCTTGGCTTTTTGAAGTGATTCGAGCCCGCTTCCTTGTTTCTATTTTCCAATACGTGGCTGTAGGAGGGAATAGAACTCCCCCTCCTCGCCCTTCCATGGTAACCAGCAATCCCCTATTGTTCCAAACCCTCGTTCTTTGCTTCCCCCGCAGCGCTCAGATCATTCCAAAAAAAGGGTTGACCCATTGCATTGTAAAATAACCTCCCATTGTTGTGGATTGTTACAATCCAATATACTTTTTATATTTTTATTAGTGCAATATAATCCTATATTTATTGTCGAGGAGTTCAACCAGAAGATATAGGAATAGAACTATTTTTTTTGAAACCTCCCTTGTTTTCATTATGATAAGAATTTCTTCTAGTATCAATTGACATGGCATCATCCTTGTGTTCTCAATAATGTAGCTATGTTTGAATCAAGTATTTTTTCAAAAATTTCTCTCTAGCATTCTTCGAAGCTCACAAGTGCTTTCTTCATAATTTGCTTTACATAAAAAGTATGAAGCTTAGCAAAGTATAGCCTTGGATGGAAAATTTGGGAATAATTTCAAAGCAATTCTTGTGTAGAGCATTTTTTCAAAACTCACAAGTGGTTTCTTCATGATTTGCTTCACAAAAAATGCATTGTCCTCAGGAAATTACATCCTTGGGATGGAAAGTTTGAGAATGATTGTGAAGTTTGTCTTATGTAGAGCATTTTTTGAAAGTCACAAGTGCTTTCCTCGTGATTTGATCCACAAAAGATGTAGCAAGCTTAAGAAAGTATATCCTTGGGATGGAAAGTTTGAGAATGATTATGAAGCATGGCTTGTGTAGAGCTTTCTGAGGTTGATTGAGTGGCTAGATTTTTCTTGAGAGAGGTCATTCTATTATTAATATCCTAAACTAGTTGTAAGAAAATTGTCAAAATAGCTCATTTATTTGAATCATTAAGAGGAAGATCTATCCTTAAGGTTTGTTCCTCATATTTAAAAAAACTTTGTAGGGTTTATCCTAAATTATTTGCACTTTTCTCTTCTAATCTACGATGATAAGGAGGAAAAGTATTGTAATAGTGTATGATAGTAGCTTCATTTTGACATCTAATGACATATGGTATTTTATTAAACAAATTAATAAAACATAAGTTAAAATCCTTAATAGTATCACCTTTATTGTAAGAAAAATTGTTATAATTTTTTAGTAAATTTGTTGGACTTTGAGGTTGTCCATAAGTTGATTTGAACCAATATCTAAGTTCAACCCAAGTAGAAGAGGATTTAGAAGGAAATTTGAATAAGTCAATATCTACCTTTCCTTCCGAAGAATTTACAAACAATCTCATAAAAGTATCATTATCATTAGCACCAACATTATGACAAGCATTAGAAAAAAACCAAACACACATCAACAAAATTAGTTCCATTACCTGAAAATTTAAGTTGTCTTTAAATTTTTAACAAGGATTAGTTGTTGGATTTAGATTCAAAGGTGAAGGTACATGCCATGAGGTGGCATTAACATCTTTTTCAAATTGAAACAACCCATATTTTCATATTACATTCATTGGATTAATTGTTGACTTATCTACATTTAAATGGTTGTAAACGCTCTCAATCAATTGAGAAGTTGAGGCTTGTGAGGAATTCATTTGACCTATACCTAAAGTAGAAGTCATGTTGTTCTTTCTAGGTGAAAAGGTTCAGGATAAACTTGTAGCTTCTATTTCAAATCAAAATGTGATTATCTAAGCTTTCTATGAAGGCCTTCTAAAATTATTTTTTGTCTTCCAATTTTTCCTAAGTGTAGGAACCTTCCTAATTATACTAATAATATTATTATTATTACTCATACACATGATTGTCATACAAAAAATTTATTAACAAAATAAGTTATGATTCCCAAAGTCACTAAATTATAAAAATAATGAGCACCAATAAATTTTCGTTTAAGTTAATTCATCTAATGAATGATGACAACCAACATAATGGATTACATATAAATAAATCAATGTACATATACCAACAACCAAGGATTTTGCAATGATACAACATTTATTTAATATCTAAATCCAATAACTTATTACAACCAATAATAATACATGTAGGAGATTTTTTGCTAATAAAGATTGATATTGTGCACCAAGAGGATGGAGCTTGAACTCAGATCTGTTGATTCCTTGCACTCTCTTGATGTAGTCCTCGCGCACGTCTGGAAATTATGCAGCCCAATTACATGTTGTAGACTTGTCGATTGACCACCCACCCTATTCATTGGGTACTCTTCTTCCCTGTGGACCCTCGAACTGCGATGGGGTTGTATGGAATAAGAAAAACACTAACAAGTGGAGAAGAGCACTCCAGCTGAAGAGTTTCCCACTCAAAGAGCCTCCACTTCCAGCAAACTCACCATAGAACTCAATAGTCACATAAAGCACACAATAGCATTAGGAAGGTCATGCAACGATAGGGCAAAAGAGAGTCCCTTTCTCATAACTCGCTCCTTTTCTAGAAGGTTTTAGTTATGAAACTTATCACTTCATGTAAAATAATTGTTTTCATTAATCCAATAATTTGATATTCATCTATCCATGTGTCATCCTCTCACTAGACTTCTAAAATTATTTATTTAATTTCTTATTAAAAATGTTATTTTACCTCACCCACACATGTTTCCCTATTTTGTGTTTATTAGCTTAAGTCAACAAGTAGGTCTCATATTTTGTGCCCCATCTACTCCCTAATTTTTCTCATGTTGAAATCTTAGTTGGAGATTTGTGTGTTATGCTCTTGCCACATGGAGGTTCTCTCCTGAAAGTCAATTTCTCTAATTTTAAATTAGTATTTATTTTAACTTCATGCAAATCCCTCTTTTCTTAATGAGAGTAAATTGTCCTTGGACTAATGTTCCTAATTTAATTATATATCCCCTTTTTCCCTTTTGTTATTAGAACAGTTAATATACTTAGGAGTTCTTTAAATGTACCTTATATATATACTTAAGGTTTTCTAAGAGTGAGGATGGTAGGGTTACTTATTTAGTTCAATTTTTATAATTATACCTATTCTCCCTTTTCCTAAAGTTTGCTTCTAATTTAATTTTCCCAAAAACTCTTGCTTTATTTTATGAGTATTAGTGTTTATCATTGCATGAGCATGAACTGTTATGTACCTTCCATTTTCCTTAATGCCAAGGGTGCCAAGTTGGTTGTTCCTTTCAATTCCTTTCAGATTTCCAAGGGTTCCACCTCGCTTTCCCTTAGGGCATTCATGACTAAGAGGAGAAAATTAGGCACAACGACACATACCATTATCATCCCATGTGCACCCTCTCTGGTGAGACTAATGGTGATGGGGATCAAGGAATCTTCCTTGATGCCACCCCCCAGCAAATTCTTGTGGGCGACCTAATTTGAAGTCTTCCCTCATGACACTGTGAGCTTTGAAGCAAAGGTATCCCAATACCTTCCATCCCAAGTCATGATGGGAGTGCTAGCAGGTGGAATCATGGACATTATCCCACCCCTCCCATGAAGTTCCATTTATCCTATACAGACCAATCACCCATGTTTGAGTCATTTTTCCAAGCAACTAAATTGTACCTACAACCATTATCATGCCATTAGTAAGCATAGCATAATATCAATTAAAATTTTAAATTCTAGTGTCAATAGTATGCAATAGATCAAACCATAGGTCGTTGACTCATCAGATTGCATGTTCATTCGGGTGGTCTCCTACCATGCTCAATAATCATAAGTAATATTTGCTCATAATGTTAGTCATTGATATAATTTCACATACTAAATTTTCATTATGACATAATCGCTAACTGTAAGCAAGAAACTAGTCTTCAAAATACATAAACAAGACAACATATAATGAATTCATCAACATGAATACACATAGTCATCATATAGGCCCATCATAGTCATATTCACAACCAAAATAACATCAAACTAGTATATCACAATTATCATCACATCCACTAATAATAAAGTAGAATAACTGGATCCTTGACTTGAGGTCCTCAAAGAATAATATATGTGCGATAAGGTTATATCAAGGTTAAATTAATATCAAAGACCATCAACCAAAGTGGGGCACGACATAAAGGATCAAATTAAGGGGATTTATTTCTAATTCTACGTATATATTGAAGAAAAGTGGACATAAGATATCTAAAATTTGTTGAGGATAGTTTCAAATTTTCCTCTCATTAATATCTCTTGCTCTTGAATTTTTATTTCACCAAAAATAACATTCCAAGTGCATTAAAGTTGTTCACTAGAAGCGGTCATTTCTAGGATATAAGAAAACAAGCGGGACATGATATTGGTATGATCTCGAAATTGAATTCGAACTTATGGTTGACAAGTCATTAGCAAGGTCATGAGAAGAACAAGAGATTCAAGAAAAGAACAAAGAAACTAAGGACTAAAAAACCATCCTCGTTATGCTTGCCAAATTAATGTTGAGACAAGAACTTTATCATTTCACATAAAACATTATAGACCTCACAAGGCTAAACAAGGTAAGAAGGATTATTACCCTTAAAGCCTAAAAATGTATTCAAGGTTCAAATGAATAAAATTTAAGCTAGATGAAATCTTATGTATAACTTATAAGTTTTAATTTTTTATGTTTGTATATGAAAAATAAAATAAAAAATAAAAAATAAAATAAAAAAAGTAAATAAGGGAAATGATTGTTGTACCACAATTTAAATGTATAGAAGCATGTATAGAAAAGTTTGTAAATTTTAAATTTAATAACAACAACAATAATGAGTGAAATATAAAAGTACAAAATCTAAAAAAGATCATTTAACCGAAATAAATTAAGAATCGGCCATGAGGAAGATGCAATGATCCTTTATTAAATGACCATAAAATAGATTTGGACTAATCATCCTTTACAAGTTCCCATGAGAACTTGGACCAAAGAAGTCTTCAAAAGCCTCAAATGCTAATAGACTCATGCAAAGGCAACCAAGTGCCATAGAAGGAACAAGAAATCATAAAATTTGACTTGGACCACCTTAAGTAATGTGAAGCATACAATTTATATTTTGCAAAAGGAATCACTTATTAGCAATGAACAAATTCAAAAAAATTTAAGAGTGTAAATAAATGTAGAAAACAAATAACCTTAAGGAGGAGACCACAACTTAGTATCACTTCGCCTTTCTTTGTCACTTTTATAGAAAAACTCTCTATCAACAAGTAGTTTAACTCACATAATACATAGAATAGTGATGAATAATCACTAACAAAGGGTCTCAAACCTTTACCATACCTTTGTATTCAATAAATCTTCTTTTCATTGATGTCTTCATCTTCTTTTATATCATTTCCCAACAGTTAATTAGTTTAATTATCTTATTTTAATTTATGATCTTTTGAGAAATAAAAGGATAAGAAGGATTAATAAGTTGACTAATAAGAGGTTGTAACTTTTACTTAAGGTATGTAGGGTCCATGTTGGGTTTGTGTTATATTCTTTGCATGACTTATTTGCACCACACGCATAGGGGGGTCAAAAGGGGGTTTCTACGTCCATTTTTGGTGGTTTTCACTTTTAATGGTTTTTGGTTGCGTATTGGTTTTGTCCATGGTTTTATAGATCCGGTAAAAGGAACTATGGTTGTATATTTATCTAGGGTTAATGGATTGGGGGTTTATGAATGTTGCAACATACACATATTGTTTATAGCATTGTAAAGATAATGTATTGAAAAAATCTTGCTAGTTTACCCAATTTTTGGTTTCTAGGATAGAACCTTTGTGTTAATGTGTGTGTTTTCCATTGAATCTTTTATGTTTGATTGAGAATATGCTTGTAGGAATTATCTATGCAAGGTTAAAACCTACAGGTCTCACTACACTCAATTAGAAACAAGAAATTTTATATCAAGGAAATTTCTCCTTGTAGCTCCCAACTTATCATTTCAAACATTATATAATAAATCCATATGTATAACAAAAATATCATGAAAAACTCATCCATATACATCATATAATACTTATTCATCCATGTGTCTCAAAGCTTCATGAAGCGTGATATTCAAATTTTCAAAATAGATACCATAAAGTTCTATATGAGACAGAATTTGAAAAACAATATCTAGTCTGAGTCAACAACATACTATTATGAAAATAGAATAGAATTCCCCTTAAAGCAATTTAAGATGCATATCTAGAAAAGGAATTCCTATTTTTTCTTTTGGCCTTGTCTTTTGAGTGCCTGATTTTCCATGGGATGAGGTAGACTGAGATGATTCAGTACTAGGCATCTCAAAGTATATTTTCCTTTCATATCATCAAGTGAAAAAGATGGAGGATGGGACTTGATTTTAAATGGTAAGTTGTTAACAGAAGAATTAATTGCAGGAGCAATGGGAGCATTAACAGGTAATGGAGGATTTTTTGGGTGTCCTGGTCATTTCATAATTTTTTATGCATGTCTAACATGGTGTTCTTCACATCCATCATTCTCGTGCATTGTATGAGGTACTTCAGGGACATCAGTAATACTAAGTTGAGGTTGGAAAGGAGCATTTGCAGGTGCCAAAGGTTGGGATAAGGCTTGATGTCCTCCTAGAGAGATGTTCCTAGTTTGCATCGGCTGATTGAATTCATTTGAATTGGCATCAAAATGTACTAAAGTTTTGATTATCTTATTTCTCCCCTCTTTCCAAATGACATTTGGCCTCCTTCATCATTCATCATCCCCTTCTTCTTTCCCTAAAGCCTATGCTAAAAAACATCAACTAAAATCATATGTTGAAGTGATTCTTTATTTTGCAAATATACAACAATTATTAACTATATGTAAAAAGAAAAATAGAGTTTTCAATAAATATTCATTGAATATAGTTTGACCATAGCTTATTTTATGAGAAAAGGAAAGACTTAAATTAGTGAAGGGTTGTTGAAAGATAAGTATTAGTTAGTCATGGATTTGAGTGATGAGTTCCTTTTTTATAATCCAACTTGTAGCAAGTTAATTTTGTTTGTAATGAGAATTATTATAACTTTGGGTGATGCCTAGATTAGGAACAAATATTTTATCTCTATTAGTTATCAAAAGACCAACATATAACTACAACATGCATGATGTATAGAAAAGCATTTCATGGTAAGGGATAAGTTTGGCTATATATCCAAATTTGAGAATAGAGGCACAAACTCCAAATTTGGCTCAGAAACTTGTGTGATTAACCATTGGGTAGAGTATTTATAATATCTCGAAGAATGAAAGGTATATAGCAGCACCTAAAATGATACTAATCTTTTGCATATCAATTACAGTTTAACACAATTTCTTTCAAACACCCATTAAACACAAATTATATTTGTATTTCTTCTTCAAATGAAATAGGTTTCGTGATACCCTTATTAAACAGATGGGTAAAAAGAAACTCATGGTTAAACATAGACTAGATGAAATTTCTATGGGTAACAGGTATATAAGCTTAAGCACTGAAATGAGTATGAGAAAGGTTTAAAACTTTGTAAGCCTCAGAGTAATGTTGCAACAACAATATATTTTCACACTCGAATAAAGCATGTAGCTAAGTTGAATATAAATGAAGAATGAGTAACGGGGTAAGTTGGAGGAAAAATGAACTCAATCTAAGCTATAGCAATCCATTTATATAATGGCTACAAGAAATAAATTCCTCATCTACACCAATGACATGCTACATACCATTTTCACTGAAACTTGAAATTATTTCCAACTCTACTCTACAACGACTATATTTATCCACCAAAGATTCAATTATTGATTTTCAAAATTAGTGCCAAGTTTACAAGTTTAAATAGGGTTTTATTTCAATTTACAACCCACTCAAGCATACAAGAAAATATTTCAACCCTAAAGCTTTTCAAAATAACTCAATAAATTAACCTACCATCATTTAATATATCATCATATTACCTTAATTCCAAAACTAACCACTTATATAACACACTAGAATCACAAACCATATCAATATAATCAATCATCATACATAGCAACAATTTCCTATTTCACAAATGCATAACTTATAAACCACAACTTTCATAAGAGTTATGACATGCCATAAGTTCAAATATATATCAATTCCATCTCAAACCTTATTACATTCTCAATACCCATAAGCCTTCCACATATGATCATTGAAATCCCTGCAATATGTTTAGAATTTTGCTTGCCCTAATCTATATACAAGTATTTTATATTTGTATATGGAAGACATAATGAAGAATTATAACTCTATCAATAAGAAAGAATGCTTTCCAAAATTGAGTATAGCTTTTGACCTCATCATATATGAGAGCATACTTTTTGAATCTAGTCAATCACATTTCTAGTGGGAGCCCTGTCTAACCTAAGAAAGGTGAAGTAAAAAAAATGAGAAAATTTAGACTTACAATCATTTACTAGATTTTTTGAAATCAATTGGGCCATATAATAGATCAACACATGGATTGCATTCTCTCTTAGAACATAAGAATACAACATGGCGTGATGGGACTTGGGAGAAAAAGAGTATTCAAAAAGATGAGTGGAAAAGAAAAAGAAGAAGAAAGAAAGAAAGAAATTATTTTAACGTCCACGAGGCTAACGATAGCCTATGGGATAGATTTCTTCTTCATCTGCTTGATGTATTTGGCAATTTTTCTGTGAAGCTTCAAAATAAATGCTCCCATCTTATCGACAAACCCCTCACTAAATAGATTATCCCAAGAGCTAGCTGCCAGCATATCTGCATAACTTTCCCTGTTGCCTCTGAAAGCCTCACATTCTAAAATGAAATGTTTTTCTGTTTCCACTTTTCTGGAAGAACAAAAAATGGATATTCTTTCCTCCCACACTTCCTTTGGCCTTTTAAAATTCCCTGTTTCACAATGAAGTTGATGAGAATTAGTCCTTAACTGAGCAATAAGAATTTTGGCTCTCCAAGAGATATTAGCCTCTATGTATGTTTTTGGTTGATGACTATGAGTGGGATTAAACACTTCAATATAGTAATTTTTCTTTCTTCCTAGCTCCTTATCCCAAGTACTCTTGTGGAACTTTTCCATAACAAAAGCTTTTATCTCTTTGTTGTTTATGGGACACGCGTTCAAGCAAATACCCCATTTACTAAACCATTTGTTATTTTGTTGCATCCAAGTTTTTTTGCTCTTGCACAATCTATCATTAAAGACAACCTTAGGCCATCTACCCTCTTCCATTTGCTCAATTTTTTTTAAATACCTTATGACTCGCACCATAGCAATTGTTTCAATAGGAGCAGTCCCAGTTTCACTTAACAAGATATCATAAGGAACTACTGTTAAAATTGGAAACTAGGGAAAAACTTCATGTGGGTCATCTTATTCATGGCTGATAATATTTTTATTAGATTCCTCTCATTGAGAGGTGTAGGATTGATATAAAGATCATCCGATTCTGATAAGTATTCATGGAGATATGAATTTATTTTGATTATGGAATTACTATCAAGCCGACCTACAACTCATGTAGGCTCAGAAGCCCAACAGTCGCATCTATTCAATCACTAATGTTGTGTATAAATACAGGAGGACTTTTCCTCATTGGGTCTCACTCATATCATCACATCTCTCTCTCTCTCTACTGCGCAGAAAGGAGTCTCTTCTCTACTGCGCAGAAAAGGGTCTCTCCCTCACACATGTGAAGCTGGAAGCCGCTGAAACTGAAGCTGCAACTGCTGAAGTAAAGATTGACCTGCGTGGACTAGAAGATCTCCTCATCTGAATTGCGTTGTAGGTTCATCTGAACCTCCTCTAAAATCTGCAACTTTTGGTGGTGCAATCAAGTCAATCTGACGGACGGTTTGCAAGATATCGACTGCCCTAGTTTGAAGCCAGAAGCTGTCGAAACTGACGCTGCAACTACAGAAGTAAAGATTGACTTGCGTGGACTAGAAGATATCCTCATCTGAATTGCATTGTAGGTTCATTTGAACCTCCTCTAGAAGCTGCAATTTTTGGTGGTTGAATCAAGCCGATCCAATGGTCGGTTTGTGAGATATCATCTGCCCTAGTTTGATGATGAAGCTGCTAATGCTGATGCTGCTGATCTAGGGTTTGCTACTGCTGATATGAATCAAATTTATTGTACTATTTCTCTCTACTGAATTATTGAAGATAAAATAAGATTTGATCAAATGGTTTCCCCACACATTGTGGGGTTTGTCCCTGGCTAGCCGCCACATCTTGTGTCTCTTGTCTTGGTTTGTCTTATGTCGATCGTTTAATGTTCTATCTGCACTTTACTTTATGTACATGTGATTGCTAATCTGTGGAATATAATAAGAAAAAGAAGTAAACTGTCATAAGCACAGAACATACCATAACTTAACATGGAATCGGAGCGAAGGTGAAGATAAAGCTTGAGCAAGAGCAAGAGCAATCACCGAAGAGAAGATTGGCAAGGCTATCCTAAAAGAACTATGGGGTCCTCAACACTCTTTCCTGTCAAAGACAAGCTCCGTGAGAAAGCTGACTATCACGTATGGAAGATGTCTATCGATCTAAACCTAAGAAGATCAAGGAGTGCTAGACCATGTAAGAGGCAATATTGTTGAGCCTCCATCAAATGCATCTGCTACTGCCTGGAAGAAATGGAAGAACGGAGAAGTCAAAACAAAGAAGATCATCTGGGACTCTATCGACAAGCACTTGGTGGCCTACATCTCTGAATTGGACACCTCTAAGGAATCTACGATAGACTGGTGAGTTTATTTAAAGTTAATGATGCAAATCAAGTTTTGTTTCTTAGAAATAAGCTGAAGGAAATTAAGAAGGTTAAAGATGAGAGTATGCAAGCATACTTCTTAAGAATCACCGAGATTAAGAACGATCTCCTATCTATTGGGGAAACTA
This sequence comes from Pinus tabuliformis, assembly GCA_031772625.1. Lineage (NCBI taxonomy): Eukaryota > Viridiplantae > Streptophyta > Pinopsida > Pinales > Pinaceae > Pinus > Pinus tabuliformis. The sequence continues at coordinate 528,635,259 of CM062814.1, read as the reverse complement.
TTACTGACAAGGAAATGGCACTCACAACTCTTGGAGGATTACCATCCGAATGGTACGTGTTCAAGACTACTCTTCTGAACAATAATGTAATTTCTGGTTTCGAGGAATTAATGGCTAGATGCATTCAAGAAGAAACAAGGGTAGAAGAGCAAGAAATGCCCATGCCTAAAGGTCCTCCTACTACCTTTTCTTCAAAAGGAAAGGTTGGACTTAAGGGTGGAAGAAAAGAACGATGTTACATTTGCAATAAAGCAGGTCACTATGCAAGGAAGTGCCCTAATAGAAAGGACTCACACTAGGATGATGATCAAAATCCCTCTAATGGCAATCAAAGGAATGACAAATTCAATAGCAAAGGTAAGAGGAGAGTTGGGAATCAAGGAAGAGGACAACCATTCAAGAAGGCTAGAAATTCCAAGATGTATTAAATGCACCTGACCTCAAAAGAACCTGGTGTCCATCTCAGCAATGAAAGACAAAGGCTACAAGGTAACCTTCAACAATGGCAAGGTACATATATGGAAAAATAATGTTAAAGATGCCTTTACTCTTGGGTTTTGTGTTGATTCATTATATCAGGTCGATGGAAGTCCGCTAGGTGTCATGTCTTATGACACATCTCTTCAATCCGAACTTTGGCATCGGAGGTTTGCCCCCCTTCATTATAAAGCTCTACCCGGTGTAAGACAAATGGTGACAGGGATGCCTGAATTCCGAGTAGAGAAAGAAGGTGTATGTCCAGGATGTGCCGAAGGAAAGCTCAATAGGGGACCATTCCCCTCAAACCAAAGCAAGACCTCTAATATATTACAGTTGGTTCACTGAGGCATATCTAAAGCTGGCATTAAGAGGGAGACTACTACACCGCATTCTCCTGAGCAGAATGATGTGGCGGAAAGGAAGAACTGTACGATTGTGGAAGCTGTCTCTATGGGTAGATGATGTAACAATGCTTGATGTGGAGGAACCCATGGATCTTATTTATCCACCTGAGCCTCCCTCTTCTAGGAAGAGGCCTTCATGGCTTAGGGGGATAATTGATGATGTTGAAAGACATGTTGCACCCCGAGGAACCTTCCGTGAAAGTAAGAAACCCAACAGGTATCAGGGATACCTGACCAGTATGAGCACAATCATACAAAATGAGCCTTCATCATTCTTAGATGCCGTCAAGCATCAAGTATGGAAGGATGCTATGACCATTATGGAGAATGATGTCTGGGAAGTAGTTCCCAGACCCCAGGACAAGACAATTGTTACTTCAAAATGGCTTTACAAGATAAAGCTGCAGCAGATGGAAGTACAGAATAGTATAAGGCTCGTTTTGTTGCTCAGAAGGAAGGTATAGATTGTGATGTGATATTTGCACCTGTTTCCAGATATACGACCATCCGCTTGATCATATCCCTTGTGGCTTCACAAGGATGGTGTTAGTGTCGGTCTTGAGCCCTCCATCGGTGATCAAAAGCTCTTTGCATTTTGCATAAGTAGGTGTCTCATCAGTGTCAGTCTTGCATCCCATTAGGCATGCCATAACACTGATGGAGGAGCTGGTCTTTTGTTCCCTTCTTGGTTTTGCTGGAGCAGGTCATGTCATTTAATGAGCTTGTGTTATACTTGTTTATTTTGGTCTTGAGATCCCAAGTCTTAGGTCTAGGGTTTTAAGTCAAAAATCACTGCAAGGTCATGAGTCAAAGGTTCATGTGCCCAGCAAACCAGAAGGAAGCATGTACATATGTTTCATTAATATTTTTCATCAGTTGCAGCTCATTTATACCTTGGTTTTAAAAACTCTGTTTTTAAACCCAAGGTCATGTGAAATTTGCAAAAATAAAGAAAATTTTCAAAATTCTCCAAAATGCCGGCAATAACCCTGGTCTCCTCACTAGCATCCCTCAGATGGCTAACCTGCAAAAATAACGGAGTTAAAACATTCAAAAGGCCAAAATCAGGACAAAATGAACTCAAAAACAGTGTTAAAATGAATGCCAAAGCAAAAACATTACAAAGTGGGTTTGGTAAGTTAATTTTTTCAAATTTGGGCATATAAAGGCCAAATTTCCCTCTAAGGAGCCTCATTATGCATTTGAGAGCAAGCAAACACACTTGAGAGGTCGAAGAAGGCGATTTGCAGCAAAATTGGGTATTTTCCTGGTGTGCGACCACTCAGGCAGGGTGCGCGACCACTTGGGTGGGGCGCGACCACTCAGCGCAATTTTTGCTGTGTAAATTTACAAGGGCGCGACCACTCAGCAGGGGCGCGACCACTCAGGCCGATTTGCCCAGGAACCTCCAAAATCGACCCAAACTCTCTCTCATTCACTCAATCGGTCGAGGTAGGGTCTCTTTATACATTTGAAAGCTAGAGATATGAATTCATGGGCTTGATATGTATGTTATCACAGAAAAAATGCATGGAGAAAGGATAGGAATGATTGTTTGTGTTGTAGGCATTATGCTAGGGTTATGTTTGTTTTTCAAGGTTTATAATTCCTTTTTCCCTCCTTGGTTTCCATTTTGGTTCACAAATGTCAGTGTGTCTCTCTCTTTTATCTCATTTGCAAACTATACTAAAAATCCCATCCCAAAGTTCCTAAAACCCTAACCCCTCCTCAAAACCCTAATGCCTATCTATCCTTCCCAAACCCTAATGCCTATATACCCTACTCAAACCCTAAAGCATTATCACACAGCAGTTAATAAAACAAAAGATATATAAAAACACAGCAAAGATAAGAAGAAATGTTATGAAAAAGAAAAGAGTATATATATATGGCAAATGCATGTGCATGTTCGCCACAAAAACAGAGTCAAGTATTACCATGCCATAGCCTAGCCACTACAAGAGCAAAAAGACATATTGTTGTGTAAAAATCAGAGGCAAGGATGCTGTGTAAACATTCATGCCAAAATCAACAATATACAGTTGTACATGATGCTCAAAATGGACAGTTTGCTGTGATAGGGTTTGCACAGGGACAATTGTTGCATCTCCCCAATTTTAAACTCTGTTTTCCCTACTTTTCCCTTCATTAAAATCCCAGTTCAATTGCTCTATTCCTTCCCTAAAAATCCCAGTGCAATTGAAATCCCTCTTCCCTTTTGTCAACATGTAACTAAAGCCCCTTTTTCCCTCATGACAAATGCAAACTAATGCTTTGTTTCCCCTTAGCATCAAAAGCACATAAACTTGAAAAAACAGAGTATGCTTATAAAGTACAGTCAAAGACAAATTAAAGGAGCAGCCTGTTGATGCTAATGATTGATGCTACCCCATACCCCTATGATCATGCTGTCCTTTACCCCATGTTTTAAAAAAAAAAAATATTGTCCTTTCCCTTGGTGATCATTACACATATTTTCCCTAATAAAGTATTTATTTGCAAATGATTTCCAAATGATAAGAGATGAGGAACATGTTTGATATTTTGTGAATCAGTCCTTTAAATTCCCTGTTTTTATATATTTCCCTTTCCTTATTAAAAGTCCCCCCCCTAACATTTCCTTCATGATTTTTTCCCCTTGAAAACAGCATACTTCTCAGCATTTTGCAGGCAAGGCAGCAATCAGTTGTGTTCTTTTTCTCCACCTTGCTCAATAACATCATGTCAACCACTGAAACTAATGAGCAAGGTGATGACCGGTCTTCTTCTTCGGAGTCTGAGGTACAGAGGCCTCGGAAGGGTGGCAAAGGTGGTCATCATAAGAGAGAAGAGCCCACTTCTCTAGCAGAGTTACAGGCTTGCCCTTTGGCAGTGACTTTTTTCCGGTACATGTCATGTCTTGAGTTTTGTGAGAGGCTGGCCCAGATTCAGCACCACAGGGAGTTGGCCCGATTATTTGTTTTGCACCTTCATGACGGGCAGGTTACTCTTGCAGGGGTGAATTTTGTGTTCTCTCCTGAGATGATTTCAGAGGCTACCGGGATACCCAATGTGGGTGAGGTGTGGCCAAAGCGCAAGATGCTGGACTATGTATATTTCGAGCCATATGTCAGGCCAGCATTCATGAGTCATTTGTCGGGGATCTTTCCTTTTAGGTTCCTCCGGGCGGAGTATGCTTCTATTATGCGGCTTATCATGCACTACTTCACATGCGAGGGGAGATTTTCTCGGGTCTTCTCTTATCACATTCGCTTGCTGATGCACTTCACCCAGGTGAGGATGATGAACATCCCGGTTTTCTTTTTCCATGATATTCAGAGGATGGTGTCAGTGTTCCAGAGGCGGTCTCCAGCTCAGCAGTATCGGAGTTTGTGCCATCACGGTCTTATCCAGCTTATTGTTTCCCATCAGTTGACTCAGCAGGGCATTGCATGGGCAGACTTCATTTCTCAGGATTTCTTCACAGAGCCACAGCCCGAGCCACAGCCCGAGCCACAGCCAGAGGTCATTTTTGAGGAGGGAGGTTCTTCACATCAGCCTGAGATCACTGTTCCGAGACACATGGCTTCCTCACCTCGCCTCACTTATCAGAAAGGCCCGAGGGCCTTGTTTGCAGCAGCTCGGCGAGTACTTTCTCCACAGCAGGTGGAAGGGGTCTCGCCATCATCATCAGCTACAGATCAGCGAGTGTTATCTCCACACCAGGTGGAAGGGGCCTCGCATTCTTCATCAGCAGAGGCAGTGCAGGAGGGCAATCAGCCCATGACAGAGGAGGAGAGAGCCGGTGACACACAGGTTGACCTCATTGATCTTAATGCTCGCTCCCCTACATCAGATTTGCATGAGATCATCCGACAGAGAGAGGCGGAGAACCTCGTGTTGCAGCAGAAGCTCCAAATGGCTCAATGGACCATCACTTATCTGGAGCAGCGCAACAGACAATTAGAGGCGGAGAAAGAACTTGATGAGCTATGGAGGATCCGCGGTAATAGAGGCTTGAACCGTAGGAGGCCCGGTGACTTGCTGCCCAAGGAGAGGGAGTCCATGCTTATTCGTGTGAATGCACACTTGGAGAGACTGTTGGAGAAAGCCAACAAGGACAAAGGGCTGCTACGAAACATGAAGAACCATTATTGGGCAAGGTTACAAGTTTGTAAGGCAAAAATGAAGATACTCCAAAGGAAGTTGTCCGAGGCCCAAAAGAGGAAGAAGAAGACCAACCCGCTCCGTATCTTGGCTGAGGCATCACTCACTCACCATGATACTCATTAGTATCCTCCCAGCAGCAAACACAAGAAATTTTGAGGATTTTGAGGCATTTTTGGCATTTTTTAGCATTTTACAGGTTTTGGTCATTTGAGTGGTCTCACCCCCCGCGCGACCACTCATGGGGACAGCTCAGATTGAGGAAAACTCTACATATTTGGATTTTTCATGACAAAATACACTTGGATATGGATGGGTTTCAAATTTTATGGAGATTTGGGCCTCCAAAAGCTCAAAATACATGCAAATTTTGACTTTCTGCCCCTTTTTTTAGTTGCAGAAAGCTGTCTTGGGAGAAATGATTTTTGAGGGATCAAATCAACTCCAAATTCAGAAATTCCACTTGGGTTGGAAAGTAGACTCCCAGACCTTTCCAACGAGCTATCTTGCACCTGATTTGGACACCGGGAAGGCCTTCAACCAGAGCTGCAACGGGGCGCGACCACTCAGGGAAAATTGCCAGATTTGACCATTTCGGCCAGCAAAACACTGTTTTTACTCTTGGATGACTTTTGGGCATGTAAATAAGATACTTTGGTGTAATTTTCATGGCACATGGATGCATTTACTCTCCTTTGACACTTCTAGAACTTTCTTTGATGTAAATAGTGAAAATTTAATGCATGGATTAGTTTCCTAAGTTTTAGAGGCAAGTTGTTTTGACTGCCTATTATCTAGTTCTTAGTTTAGAATTAGTTCAAACTGCTCCTAGGAAGCTGAGCTCGACCCCTAGAGGTGGGGAAAGGAGTTAGATCAGCTATATGATGCCTTCTCATCCTCATTTTGATGGTTGGACTCTTGAGGGAGAAGCTCTATTGTATATTTTACTTGTATCTCTGCAATTTGAGGAAAAGGAAGGCCAGGGTTTTGCAGACATCATTGTGGATTCTTGTGGATTATTGTGTTGATGGTGTGTTTCCTACTTGTCATTGTAAGTGTGTTTATGTGTTCCATCTCTTATTCTATTGCTGCTAATTAAACAAAAGAAGTGATAAAGTTTGAATTCATGCATGCCATGCTCAGCTTTCAATTTTGTTTAATATTTATGTTTTCCACTGTCTAAAGAGGATTCAAAGTCATTGTTTGCCCTCTTTAGCTCCCTCTCTTTCTTCCTTGATCATCCATCTCAGCTAAAGGCATCAGCACAAACTCCTACCTTGCCCCAAAGACCCACCTGCAAAAACTGAGCTCAATCCCCACACCCTGAATTGCACTCCCTCCAATTGCCACCAAAAACCCCAAAAACTTTAAATCAACCCTCCTCATCAATTTACTAGCCTAATATCTTTGATCCTAATTGGTCAGCTCACCCCATTGAGAAAAAATACCTTGAGTCTGACTGGAGAGAGCCTTCTCCTTCCTCGTAGGGCTAGCTACGAGGTGTAATGGTTTGATGTAGCCTTGAGATTTGTCTATCTCAGCCTAGGTGAAATTTCAAGCGCTAACAGATGGAACCTACATTAGATGGATGTCAAGACTGCGTTCTTGAACGGTTCAATCAAAGAAGAGGTCTATGTGGAGCAACCCAAAGGATTTGAGATTTATGATTGAAAATCTCATGTATGCAGGTTGAAGAAGGCTCTTTATGGGCTGAAGAAAGCACCCCGAGCATGGTATGAGAGGATCGATAGTTACTTGATGAAGCTGGGATTCACTAGGACTGAAGCCGATCCTAACCTTTACTTTAAGGTTGAAGATGACAAGCCTCTCATACTAATGTTGTATGTGGATGACCTCTTTCTAACAGTTGCATACCCTCTCATTCACAAATGTAAGAGGGAGTTGGCTTCTGAATTTGAAATGAAGAACCAAGGACTTGAAGTGTGGCAAAAGCCAAGGGAAATTTTCCTATCTCAAGGAAAATATGTGGTGAAGATTCTGAAAAGATTTGGTATGGTGGACTGCAAGCCTGTGACTACCTCGAGGATCTTAACTTTCAGAAGTTATATGGTAGTGATGTTGGACCAGATTTGGGAAATGCCTCTAAGTTTCAAAAACTCATTTGCATTGATGTTCTTGGTGAACCTCCATCTGAACATATGTTTTGCAGTTAGCATTGTGAGCTCATATTTGGTTGAGCCTCACTATATTGGTGCCAAGAATCTTCTGAGATGTCTTCAAGACACAATCTCTCATGGATTGAGATACACTACCGGAAATATGAAACTGCATGATTATTCGAATGCTGATTAGGCAAGTAGTGTGGAGGATCACTGGAGCACTTTTTAGTGTTGTTTATCTTTGGATTCTGCTTCGATATAATGGATGAGCAGGAAGCAGAAGTTGGTTGCCATAAGCACCGCCGAGACCGGATACATATCTACAAGTATGATCTCGTATGAAGCTCTCTGGTTGCGAAAGCTCTTTAGTGAGCTATTTGGATTTACATTGGATACCACTGTTATTCTCTGTAACAACCAGAGGTGGGATTTGATTATTGAGGAATCTCGTATTCGTCGATTTCTCTAGCAAATAGACATCATCTAGGATATGGTAAGTCGATGAGCAAGGAGGCTCCATCACATTAAGATGATGTACAGGTCGATACACCTTGTCAAAGCCCCGAGGAAAGATCTAATCTGTGATTTTCCCAAATGACTTGGAGTCGTTAAGAAACCCTTGTACAAGGGTCCTGCATGTTGCATACATTGAGCTCTGGAGCTCTGAGGGCTTGCGATTCTTACTAGAGCAACATACGACCACAAGGTGACTCACCCTCCCTTGGTGGTGCGCACTAGAACAATATGATTCGCTCTCTTGTGGGACAAGATGATTCACTCTCTTGTGGAACAGGATGATTCGCTCTCCTGTGTAGCAGGATGATTAGTTCTCCTATGAGGCCTGGATTGATGTGTTCTCCATGGCAATTGTAGCAGGATTGATGTGTTCTCCTGTGAGGCCTGGATTGATGTGTTCTCCATGGCGATTGTAGCAAGATTGATGTGTTCTCCTATGAGGCCTAGATTGATGTGTTCTCCATGGCGATTGTAGCAGGATTGATGTGTTCTCCTGTGAGGACAGGATTGATTAGTTCTCCTATCGAGGCATCCTACCCATGTAGTCTAGGACTCATGGGAAGTACCTCTGATCTGATCAATGAGCAGGGAAATGAAGTTAGGGACCATAGTAGTACCGATGGACACATCGTTGTATCTACCGTACTCCCTACGCTAGGATGACCTCCATTGATCTGGGATAATTGATACTGGTCTGGGACCAGTGGTAGGAGTTGTACCATACTATGACACTGACTTCGGGTCGGTTGAGACTGGACTGTGACTAGTGGTACATACTCTGAGACTTACTTCGTGTCAGTGCAACACTGGTCTGGGACTAGTGAGAGTGGTACATACTATGACGTTGACTTCGGGTCGGTTGAGACTGGTCTGGGACCAGTGGTACACTCTCTAAGACTGCGATACTAGTCTGGGACCAGTGGTAGCAGTGGTACTTACTATGAAGCTAACTTTGGGTCGGTTGAGACTGGTCTGGGACCAGTGGTGCGCACTCTAAGACTGACTTTGAGTCAGTGGAGGATGATGCTAGTCTGGGACCAGTGGAGTTGTACTCACTATGATGTTGACTTCAATGTGGTTGAGACTAGTCTGGAATCAGTGGTACATACTCTGACACTGAATTTGAGTCAATATGATACATCCTCGATCATTTCTTCTTCTTCATAATTCAGATAGAAGCATAGCAAAACAGAACAAAGCAGAGCAGCGCATAGCAAAGCAGAGTCGTACAGATCAGTACAGGGCAAAACAAGACAAAGCAGAATAGGCAGAATCGAGCAGAGCAGGGCAAGGGTCAGGCTGTACAAGGCAATGCATTTGATGGATGAATAGTAACGACCGATAGACAGATTGCAAATGAATTTCTCCCTAGTTGAGAGGGAGTGTTAAAATTGGCAACTAGGGAAAAAAAATTCATGTGGGTCATCTTATTCATTGCTAATAATATTTTATTAGATTCCTCTCGTCGAGAGGTGTAGGATTGATATAAAGATCATCCGATTCCAATAAGTATTCATGGAGATATGAATTTATTTTGATTATGGAATTATTATCAAGCCGACCTACAACTCATGTAGGCTCAGAAGCCCAACAGTCGCATCTATTCAATCACCAACGTTGTGTATAAATACAGGAAGACTTTTCCTCATTTGGTCTCACTCATCTCATCACATCTCTCCCTCTCTACTGTGCAGAAAAGAGTCTCTTCTCTACTGCGCAGAAAAGGGTCTCTCCCTCACACATGTGAAGCCAAAAGCTGCTGAAACTAAAGTTGCAACTGTTGAAGTAAAGATTGACCTGCATGGACTAGAATATCTCCTCATATGAACTGCGATGTAGGTTCATCTGAACCTCCTCTGAAAGCCGCAACTTTTGGTGGTGCAATCAATCCAATCCGACAAACGGTTTGCAAGACATCGACTGCCTTAGATTGAATCCGGAAGCTGCCAAAACTGAAGCTGCAACTGCAGAAGTAAATATTGACCTGCATGGACTAGAAGATCTCCTCATCTGAAGTACGTTTTAGGTTCATCTGAACCTCCTCTAGAAGCCGCAACTTTTGGTGGTGGAATCAAGTCGATCCGACGGTTGGTTTGTGACATATCGTCTGCCCTAGTTTGATGATGAAGTCGCTAAGGCTGATGCTGCTAATCTAGGGTTTGCTACTACTGATATGAATCAGATTTATTGTACTATTTCTCTCTGCTGAATTATTGAAGATAAAAGAAGATTTGATCAAAGGGTTTCCCCACACATTGTGGGGTTTGTCCCTGGCTAGCCGCCACATCTTGTGTCTCTTGTCTTGGCTTGTTTTCTGTCGATCGTTTAATGTTCTATCTGCACTTTACTTTATGTACATGTGATTGCTAATCTGTGGAATATAATAAGAAAAAGAAGTAAACTGTCATAAGCATAGAACATACCATAACTTAACAACTGCACTTTTAATCTTAAATTTGTTTGTAATCAAACGCTTCTGAATTTTCTCAATTTGTCTCCACTACATGTCAGATGTACTGCTGGCCCATAGTTCACAACCATAGAGAATCACTAGAATCACTAGAAGCCCAAAAAGAGTTTGAGTGGTTTTCCAGTCCCATAACTCTGCCTCTCTACACCTATTTTGAAAAGCATAAAATTCTTTCCAACCCCCCAAAGTTATTTTCTTTCTACAACCATTCCAACTTAGATTTTTGTTGAAGTCAATTCCGAGGTATTTGTAATCCGCAACTTCTTCCAGAATGTTGCCTTCAAAGTAGAACTTATGCTGGTTATGTTTTCTTTTCTTAGAGAAGACCACTACTTTCGTTTTGCTGATATTGACTTGCATCCCCACACTTCTACAAAAATGCTCAAGGGATAATAAGTGTATTGCAAACCAAGAGTCCATTTAGCAATCAGAATAAGGTCATCTGCATACAAAAGTCTTATAACAAACTTGCCCAAATAGATACCATCACCCCCTTGCGAATTTAACCACTCCTCAAGCTTGTCGATATATAAACCAAAAAGGGTAGGAGACAGTGGGAAACCTTGCTTGACCCCGATATCACTTCTAAAACTTTCAGAAATGCCTGCTGAAGTTCTAATTTTGACTTTCACCTCTTCATACAGCCTATGCACAGCTACTCTCAAATTTTTAGGAACCCCAAGTTCCTCCATTTTGTGCCAAAGCTTATCCCTAGGAACCGAGTCAAACGCTTTTCTGAAATCAACAAAGCAACAAAAGACTTCTGCCTTTTTCTCCCAAACTTTTTCAGTGATGTGCCTTAAAGTTATACAATGATCACTTATCTCTTTCTTCTGCCCACTTGCTAATTTTGTTTTCTAGCATGCTTCCAAATAGCTTTGCAAACAAAGGGTTTATCATTATGGTCCTATAATTGGAGGGATTATTGACGTCACCGCTCTTGAAAAGAGGTATTTCCAGACTAGTTGTCCAATCTGTGGGGAGACCTTGTTGTATGATGTTGTTGAAGATTTTTGTAATGTGAGGTGCAAGAATCTTTGAGCCCCACTTTAGATATTCTTCTTGGAGTTCAGCTAAGTCTTTTGCTTTTCCAACACCGAACTTCTTGATACCAATCTCTACCTATTGTACCGTGAAGAGTTCAATATTAGTATTGACAAAGTGGGGAGGGTCAACCTTGGGAACCTGCTCATATAGTTGTCTTGCATAGTCAAACCATTTAGAAGCTGTAATATTATTTCCAATTTGTATCTTTTTTGGTTGGAACTCCTTCCAAAATAATTTGGGATTATTTTTCCCAAGGAAGATTAGTTCTTCCCTCCTTGAAACCATGAAATCAGCCTTTTTCTTACTTAATAACTGCTTGTAAATTTTGAGCTTTATGTTATCCTTGTTTGACTCTTTCCACATTCTCCTTGCCTTTTTGCATTCCTCGTCAAACCAAGCATTAACCAGAAAGCAATTTGTTTCAGACTTCTTAATTTTTTCTCTTTTGCACTTTGCAAGTGCGCATTGAATTAAATGTGTTAATTCATGACTCTGAAGGCTGTGAATTGTAATTTTCTCCTTCTTGAAGAGCCTATCTAGCATCATTTTGAACATTTTACAATTTTCTGGGGTCAAAAGAATTCTGCCCTATGGGAGATTTTGTTGGACATGATGAATTTTTTACTCTAATTGTTTCTTTCCAATCCAAGAGAAACATAAATAAATTGGCTTGTGATCTGATTTCAAGTCCCAGAGCTGATTTCCAATCAAAACTTCCTCCATTTTCTCACACAAACCATGTGAGAAAATTACATAATCTACCACACTTACTCCATTGTAAGTATTGAAAGTGAGATTACCAAACTTTGCTCATCTAGTCAAGCCATTAAAAATGACTAAATCAAAGGCCCCGCATAGAGTAAGCAATTGTTCACCAAAGATATTGCAGCCCTTGTCCTCTGAAATTCTTTCCCACTAATGATTACTTTCTTCTGTAAGCCAAATAGGGTCACAATTATCTTTACAATAAAGAATGCTAGCTTCCTCACTTGCAGTCCTAGCATTGAAACCACCCACTATAAGAACTTCAACTAGCTGTGAATATGTTGCAATATCCTCTTTTAAGGCTACAAATGGATCTTTGTGGTCAAGCCCTCTATCTTTGTATATTTTTGAAACCTGCGGCGCAAAATAGCATGCTACAATTCTGATGTGGTTTCCATTTTCTCATATTTTAAACCAAATGAATTGCTTATTTGAGTCTTCTTTTTCTAACTAAATGAGATGACCTTATTTCTCCCTTACTAAAACCATGATACCCCCGTGCCCTTTTCCATTCCCTGTTTCCTTGTTCCACACTGCCATCTTCTAGTATCCTTCAAACATAGGTGTCTTGCACCCTTTATGCTCATGTGTTTCTATGAGGCAAATTATGTCTCTATTTTCTGCAATAGGCCCTAACCCAGGTCCTCGTCTCCATGGGTAACCTCTGCAGTTACAACAAACTAATCTTAAGGAAACTGGGTATGACTTGATTGCTATTTATTTTGACATGCAAGACTCACATTTGAGTCTTTGTCCCTGCTTTCCCATACTAACCTTGCTTTCTGATTTCCTATTGAAAATTTTGTTGCCTCTTCTTTATACCATCTTGCTGCTCTGTTTTGGAAAGAGGTCCAAATTGCGCTATCACGGCTTTCCCTTTATAAATCCATGCTCTCTTGCCTTCATCTCTTGCTGCCCTAACCTTTAAAATTTCCTTCCTTCTTTCCTCCTATTGTTTTACAGTTAAATCTTCTTCTAGGGAAAAACGAGAACCCCTCAAGAGATGTTGCTTTCTTAGAATGATATATTTATCACGCAAGTTAGGCATAATGACTTTTACGGGCCTGGCTCTCTCCCCATTAAACTTATCCACCCTCCATGCTTGGCATATTTGTCCTTGCCATAGCAACTTGTCTTTCAAGAAGTCTCTTGCAAGGTCAAAAGTACATTCATTTCTCCCATAGTCTTTCACCCCTTTAATAATTATGTTTGCTGCCCTATTTTGTCTTTCCTTGCCTTCATTATCTTGCATGTTGTTAACTTGAATATTTGTTTCTCCTTCCCTATTAGCAGAATTGCTAATAACTTGAGCCCAAGTTTTGGAAACTTTGGTGGAATCTCCTTTCGTTTCTTCTCTTGTGTTCTCTTCATGGTTGTTTATTTGGGCAATCATTTTCCCTTTATCTTGGGATGATTTCACATTCACCACCTCTGTACTTTCCACTACAGATTTCTTTATGTTTTGCACATCCGCCTTCATGCGTTGCCATTCTGTCTTCCCTATCAGGAGAGCTTCTTGTAGCAATGCCACTTGTTCTTTTAAAACTTTATTGCTTTCTGCTAAAGCCTTGTTCTCAGTTGTTATTATATGAATTTATGATCTATTTCCTTCCCTTTAGCTTCTAAAACCTCCAACCTTTGTTTTGCATTTAACAATTCTTTCACATAAAGATCAAATGACCAGGTGAGAGGTGTGGATGTGGGACTATATAAGGCAGAATCATCAATGACTTTTCCCTTGGACTTCTTGTTGCCCCGTGCTTGTAGAGGAGACTTGTTTGAGTGCTTTTTGTGAAGGGCTCGCGTACTTTTCTTTTTAGACCATTTCTTCCTTGTTTGTGTTGGGTGTGGAGCCTGATTATCTTCTGTATTCAAAGGTATCCCCGCATTCGCTGCAGGGGGAGTCCAGGGGGGTGGCTGCACCCTTTTGGGAGCCCCCCCCTAGCGAGGGATTTCAGGGGCACTCAGTTTGGGCTACATCCACAGAGAAACAGCCAGTCCTTCTTTTTATATTATCTAGCAAACCAAAGAGATACAACGTACAGCAGATCCGTTGTAACTCCCTCTTCGCTCTCAATCTCCTCTCTCTTCCTCACTCAGAATACAGATCTACATAGACGCAATATAATCCCTCATATATAGTGAGGGGTTTCCTTCTAGAGCAAAAAACCCTAAATTAAACATAAATTCTACCGTCAGATCATTTGCCAAATGAATGAGCCAGATTGACTAGAAATTACTATACTTTTACAAAGCAATTTTACATTTATTTTTAGCTTCGGGGCGCTGCCCCCGAAACCCCCCGCCAAGGGGGGCCTCCCAAAAGGTCTCAGCCACCCCCCCAGACCCCCCTGCAGCGAATATTTTACAGGCGGCGTTGCCGCCCCATTTTGAACTTGGGTCTAATGCAGCGATACCTTTGAATACAGAAGATAATCAGGCTCCACACCCAACAATCTCCCACTTGGAAACTGATTATAGCAACTTCATTGCTGCTTCATTTGTTGTACAATGACTCCACTTTGGACCTGGTTGTTTCTCATCTTCTTCATCATACTTGAAGACCAATTGAAACTGAGCAGATTCTAAGTTTCTCCCTGGTTACAACTTTTGTTAACATATTTGCAGGATTCTGGCTAGTGTGTATCTTTTCCAGCTTCAACTATCCATCTTCCAACGCTGACCGTATGAAATGGTACTTGAGTTGTATATGCTTAGTCTTGGAATGAAATGCAGAGTTCTTTGCAAGATGTATGGCACTCTGGCTGTCACTGTATAACCTGCCCAACTCCTGCTTCTTACCCAATTCATCTAGAAACCTTTGTAACCAAATCATTTCTTTACTAGCCTCTGTAGTAGAAACATACTCTGCTTCTGTTGTTGAGAGTGCAACAACACTTTGCAGTTTTGAGACCCAATTGACAGCTATTCCACCTGCAGTAAACACATACCCTGTTGTGCTCCTCTTGTTATCTCTATCACCCGCCATATATGCATCAACATATCCCTGTAGAACAATGTTTGAACCACCAAAGCATAATGCTTGATTTGTGGTACCTCTCAAATACCTTAGAATCCACTTCACTGCCATCCAATGTTCTTTTCCTGGATTGTTCATGTACCTGCTTACAACTCCCACTGCATGTGCAATATCAGGCCTTGTGCAGACCATTGCATACATTAAGCTTCCAACTACTGATGCATATGGAACTTTAGACATATAATCCATGTCTTCTTGGGTCTTTGGGCATATCTCCTTACTAAGTTTGAAATGGATAGCAAAAGGTGTACTAACTAGTTTTGCATTGTGCATATTAAATCTTTTCAACACCTTTTGTATGTACTCATTCTGAGACAATGTTAATTTGTGATTTTTTCTGTCTCTAGTTATTCTCATACTAAGGATTTGTTTTGCAGCACCCAAATCCTTCATTGCAAATGAGTTTGCCAATTTTCTTTTGAACACATTTATTTCCTTCATGTTAGAACCTGCAACAAGCATGTCATCTATATACAATAACAATATAATATAGCTGTCATCATTTTGTCTTTTGAGATAAACACAATGGTCATAGTGACATCTAGTATAACCTTGTTGATACATAAACTTGTCAAATTTTAGATACCACTGCCTTGGAGCCTATTTTAAGCTATACAAGCTCTTCTTTAACCTGCACACTATTTTCTCCTTCCCTTTTACCTCATATTCTTGTGGCTACTGCATATATATCTCTTCCTCCAAATCCCTATGGAGAAAGGTTGTCTTTACATCTAACTTCTCAAGATGAAAATCTTCAACTGCTACTAGACTTAGAATAGTTCTGATTGAAGTCATTTTAACAACAGGAGAAAATATTTCATCAAAATCAATACCTTTCTTCTGTGCAAACCCCTTCACCACAAGCCTAGATTTGTACCTCTGTTTTCCTCCATCTTCTTCCTTCAACTTGTAAACCTATTTATTCTACAACGTTGTCTTACCTGCAGGCAACCTGACTAAGTCCCAAGTCTGGTTATGTGCTAAGGAAACCATCTTTTCTTTCATGGCTTGCTCCCACTTCTTCCTGGTTTCTACCTGCACTGCTTCTTCATAACATTCTGGTTCACCAGAATCAATCAACAATACATAATATAATGAAGGAGTGTATCGTTCAGGGGGTCTACTTATCCTGGTAGATCTTCTAACACCACTTTCAGGTGTTTGAAATGCTTGTTGCTGTTGTGGTTGTTGTTCTGGCTGTTGATCATTATGATCTTCATTCGCCATCACTTTTCCTGTGACATCGTCAAGCACTGTGTATTTTGTGTTTTCTTTTCCCTGTCGCTGATCCTTATACAAAACCTTTTCATTGAATATGACATCTCTGCTCCTAATGATTTTGTGTTTTTCATAATCATAAAAGCAATAACCAAAATCATTAACACCATATCCAATAAAGGTACATTTCTTTTATTTTGCCTCAAGCTTTGTTCTATTTTCTTTATTAATGTGGACAAAGGCTTCACAACCAAAAGTCTTTAAAAAAGAGTAGTTTACCTTTTTACCTGTCCATGCCTCCTCTAGAATACCACCATCCAAGGAACTTGAAGGCCCTCTGTTTATTAGATAAACAGCATTATCTATAGCATTTGCCCAAAATTGTAAAGGCAATCCTGCATGCAATCTCATACACCTTGCACGCTCCATGATTGTCCTATTCATCCTTTCTGACACACCATTTTCTTGTGGTGTTCCTGGAACTGTCTTCTCTCTACGAATTCTATTCTCAAAACAGTACCTATCAAACTCTTTGCTGCAATATTCACCTCCATTGTCTGATCTGAGACACTTCAACCTTTTTCCTATCTCATTTTCAACCAAAGCTTTCCATTTCTTGAAAGTATCAAATACATCAGAGTTATTTCGAATACAATAAATCCAAGTTTTCCTGGTTGCATCATCAATAAAAGTAACATAATAACGAGAGCCATCAAAAGATGATACCTGAGCAGGTCCCATACATCTGTATGTACAAGCTCTAATTTTTTGTTCTTCTTTTCTTTCCCAATTCTAAGGAATCTAACTCTCTTCTGTTTTCCATAAACACAATTCTCACAAAAATTTAAATCAACATGCTTCAAACCTGGCAACAAATTTCTTGTGTGAAGAATCTGCATCCCCTTCTCACTCGTGCCCGAGCCTATGATGCCACAATGCCGTATCTTCTCCTGTAGAAGTTAAAGCATTAACAGAATTAGAAATACCATTGCATAAATACAATGTACCAACCTTTCCTCCTTTTTCTATTACTATGGATCCTTTAGTGACCTTCCAAGTTTTATCTGTGAAAGTAGTTACGCAACCTTCACCTCCCAACTGCCCTATTGAAATCAGATTTTTCTTCAAATTTAGAACATGCCTTACCTCCTTCAATAGCCACTGATTTCCATTTTGCTGTTTTATGAAAACTGTACCCATTCCAATGATTTTACAGGTTTTATCATCACCCAAACACACCTGTCCAAAATCTCCTTGAACACAATCATAAAAATGTTTCCTATCAGGTGTGGCATGGAATGAGGCCCCTGAATCTACCACCTAGGCATCAATAATATTTTCTAATGAAAGAATCAAAGCATCTTGCAACACATCACCTGTTACATTCGCTTCATGCTTAGTTTCTTGCTACGTGACTCCTTCTTTTCCCTTCTGAGACTTGCAATCTTTCTTCATGTATCCTTTCTTCTCACATTTCCAGCACACTATCCCCGAGCTGGACCTGGATCTACCTTTTCTTGACTTACTGCGATATCCCGGGCTCTTTCCTCTTTCCATTTTTCTTCCCCTAGTCTCTGCAGTCAAAGCATTACCTGATATCTCACCAGAGCTTTTCCGTCCCATTTCCTCGCTAAGGATTGGACCGACAACATCATCAAACTTTAAAGTACTAGATCCAGAGACAGAGTTACTAATGGCCATAACTAAACCATTCCAATTTTCTGGCAATGAGCACAGAAATAACAGAGCCCTAACTTCATCATCAAAAGTTACCCCTACAGAACTTAACTAACTAGTAACTGTATTAAATTCATTTAAATGGTCTACAACAAATCCACCTTCTGACATCTTCATATTAAATAAATGCTTCATAAGAAATACCTTATTTGAGGCCGAGGGTTTTTCATATAGTTTGGCCAATATCGACATTAAACCCTTTGTTGACGTTTCCTTTGAAATATTAAACGCTACCGACGCTGCTAGGCACAGCCGTATTGTTCCAAGTGCCTTTTTGTCGAGAATATTCCATTCTGTGTCTGTCATACTCGTCGGCTTCTTTGTCTTTCCGCTCAATGGTAGGTATAAATCTCTCTGATACAAATAATCTTCCATCTGCATCTTCCACAGCTGGTAGTTTTGGTCGTTGAATTTTTCGACCCTAAACCTACCATCTTCCGCCATTGCTCCCACTCGAACCAGGAACCCTTCTCTCCTGCAAATTTATCAGGCAAATAGACCTTCGACTCTAATACCAGTGGTTAGAAAATTATATATTACAGAGCAATGGAACACATAAAATATTGCAAAAATTTAAACGCATAAAACAAGAGAGACACAAATATGCGTGGTTCACCCAGTTTGGGCTACATCCACGAAGAAACAGCCAGTCCTTCTTTTTATATTATCCAACAAACTGAAGAGATACAACCTACAGCAGATCCGCTATAACTCCCTCTTCGCTCTCAATCAACTCTTTCTTCCTCACTCAGAATACAGATCTACATAGATGCAATACAACTCCCTCATATATAGTGAGGGATTCCCTTCTAGGGAAAAAAACCCTAAATTAAATATAACTTCTACCATCAGATCATCCGCCAAATGAATGGCCCAAATTGACTAGAAATTACTCTACTTTTACAAGGCAATTTTACATCTGTTTTTTAGCTTACTATACTTTTACAAGGCAAGCGCCACTGAAGCTAAAAACAGATGTAAAATTGCCTTGTAAAAGTATAGTAATTTCTAGTCAATCTGGGTTGTTCATTTAGCGGATGATCTGACGGTAGAAGTTATGTTCAATTTAGGGTTTTTTGCCCTAGAAGGCAACCCCCCACTATATATGAGGGAATTGTATTGCGTCTATGTAGATCTGTATTCTGAGTGAGGAAGAGAGAGGAGATTGAGAGCGAAGAGGGAGTTACAGCGGATCTGCTGTAGGTTGTATCTCTTCAGTTTGCTGGATAATATAAAAAGAAGCACTGGTTGTTTCTCTGTCAATGTAGCCCAAACTGGATGAACCACGTATATCTGTGTCTCTCTTGTTTTATGTGTTTATATTTCTACAATATTTTATGCGTTCCATTGCTCTGTAATATATAATTTTCTAACAGTTTGCTCCCTTTTTAGACGGGCTATTCTTCATTTTAAAATGCCTTGATATTGTTTGCCATTGACCCAAACCCACTTCCCAGCTTTGGCGGATGAGGCAATTTTCACTTGTCCTAAATCATTTGTCTCCACATATTCTGGAATTTCTTGTTCCTTTGTCATCTTTGAATGCATTCGCTGCTCCTTGCTCGCTACTCGATACTTATGCTGCATAAAAGCTCACTGCTCTCACACTACTCACTATTCACTGCTCACTGCTTTCACCACTGATCACACTGCTCACACGGATGACCACACTACTCACACTGCTCTACACATAAATGCCCTGAAAATTTCAACTGCATTTTTCAGCGTTTGTGCCAGCTTCTCCCTTCGATACCCCAATCGTCGTCAAAATTGAAGTCGATCCGTTAATGGACAGATCAATCCACCGTTTTTTTTCATGTTGGCTTTGTCCACCATGCCTCCCTTCTCAATGCATATTAAAATAGAATGCCGCCGGAATAAGTTCTAAAGTGTTGCAGCCTCACGCTGAAACTCCACGAAAACAAGGCGAAAAAATGTAGCCAGTAAAATATTTTTAACTAAAAGATTGGGCAAGTTAAGATAAATAAAATAATGTTTATATATACAATTCAAGCAAGCACTTTCATAATTTGAAAAACAACGAAACTTTAAAAAAAAAACATGGCTAAAATCTAATTAAATATTTTTGAATATCAAATTATAAATCCCAAATGATATTAAAACAACGCATGTAACATCTTTTTCAATTTAATTATATAAAATTGTCTTCTATCATGTTTAAACACGAATCTCATTCATAATAACCCAAAGCCCTTACCAATACTTCTCACTAATATGAACAAAATTAAATGTACAAGAATAATAATTTAGCCGACAACCTTCATTATAATATGGAGAGAGAAATGAATTAGCATTGCTACATATTACTAATAAATTAATGAATAGAAATCATTTATAGGATAATGAAGCAAATGTGATAACAATACTAATGTTATTAATGAGCTCAAAGTAAACCTTTAAACTTTGTTATTACCTTAATTTTAGCCATTGAGAATATTTACAAATCTAACAAAATTTATTTTGGATTGGAAAACAAAGTATTTCATAATGGACTTTCAATGCACTCTCTGAACAACAATCTCATTCAATTTAAGCTTCTAGCTAGGAATCGTTAATTTTCAAGATTTTTTTTATTTATTTTTTCTATTTTTTCTTTATAGATGAATGAGTATTCATTATTTTTTAACAAAAATTCTTTTGGATTGGAAAACAAAGTATTTCATAATGGACTTTCAATGCACCTCGTGAACAACAATCTCATTCAATTTGAGCCTCTTGCAAGGAATTGTTAATTTTCAACTATATATTGATCTTTTTTTAAAGATGAATCAGTTTTCTTTATTTTTTGGGAACATTTAATCATAAAGATTTATATAAGGTCAATCTTTGTTAGAGTCTTAACTTACCTAACCTCTTAAGTAAATAGATTAATATGCATAAGTATGTATGACAATCATCATTTTTTTTTAAATCTAGGATAATCGGTAACTGGTAAGAGTTATCCTAAATAGACCCAAGATCAAATCCAACTGGCTACCACTATAAATCTAGGCTAGGTGCCACAGCCTGCAAGCCGCACAATAGCAATTAACTTATGCCTCAATAAGAGCCGAGACGTCCGCTCTGGGGTCGCCTACTCTTCTAGCCAAGACACAACAGGTCATATATACTCAATGAGATTTGAACCTTCATCTCGTGGGTTTCACCCAGCGAAACTTACCGTTAAACCCCATATCACTGTATATGTATGAGTAAATAAGCTCCATATAGTAGTAGGACATGATTATTATAAGAAGGCTTATTAGAAGGTTCCACCTACTAAAAAGTTCCTTCTCTTGGGTGTCTTTGGGAGATACATAGTACTATAAAAAGATGTAGAAACATTGTAAAAGGTGTCCTAGAAAGCATTTGTTATATGAGCTCTACTCTATTGGAGGTAAGCCCCTCAAAGTAGTAGGTGAACAATGCTTCCATATTACTAAGCATATAATATTTTGGTTTATATTATCCATTGTGTTTGTTATTATATTTCTTTTTGCAATATATCGAACTAATATTTGTAATCTCTACTCTAAATATTTCTATTTGGTGTAATACAAGATGTATCTCAGTGCATTCTTGGCACATTTTTAGAGTATTTTTTGTAAGGTGAGAAACATCTTCCAACATCTGTAAATAACACGGAGATATATCATTCAGTGGGAAAACTTGTAGTTGGGGAAGCATGCACATAAAAAATACAAGAGGTTTCACCTAGTTAGAAACCCTTGTAACCCTTGTTGGCACTCTTTCGAGTAGTATTGCATCAGACAAATCTTGTATACAAATTCACTTCCACATACCCTCACGAATATCAAAAGTCATGTAGGTGTCATAAAATTAGCCTTAGATAAGTTTCTCAAGTACCTAATTGTTATAGTGGCACTAGAAACAACACTCAAGAAGATTACTCTCTAGCACCTACATAATCAGGTAGTATAGTTAAGGGTATAGTTGAACCTCCTTAATTAGTGCCTCGAGACATCAAGCCAAGTGTCATTATTGGAACCCTTAAGTATATCATAGAGATATAGCACATGGAACTCCCTTGTCCTTAGTACCCTTGAAGCCCTGATCCTAGTTTTCAATCCAAAAACTTATAACCCAAGGAATTGTGTTGAAATTTTGAATATTGGAAATCCTACTTCATACTTCGAATTTAAGAAATTCTTATATAATCTTTAATATTAAGTATTTGAGAATTCTACCAATGTAGTATTATTTAGATGGGAGTATAACTCCACATGAAAATATATATATATATCTAAAGTAGATCCATTTAAACCTTTATTTGAAAATTATCCCAATAGAATCCTTGTGTTTTGTTGATTGCATTGGTACCCCTCTTTTACAAGCCTTTTTTAAGTGGACCCACTTACCCATTATTGGCTACCTATCTCAACAACTTCAAAAAATCAGAACAATCACATTAGTATATTCTCCAATAAATACTTTTGTTAGGACCCACTAGACCCACCCTCCAATCACCTTTTTCTTGTATGCCCCATCTAGGTGGTAACTCAAAACCAAGACTAGAAAAACCCCATTGTTAACTTGGAAAAGTTCTATGACAACTTACAAGACAAATTCTCATAAGCTCAAGCTAATACCCATCAAAACTTTGCTATAATTAGCAACTAACTTGCCCTAGTTAATGACAAACTCTCCAAACTAGACAAAATACCTAACCAGTTGTCTAACTTTTTTTTAGTAAATTCATGGCCAAATATTCTCCAGAGTGGCTTGTACATTGAGAAGGAGTTGAATCATCCTATTCCATAAGGTTTCGTTCTAATATTGGTGTTCATGGGTTGTGCCTTCCTAAATTAGATGTGAATAAATTTGATGGATTTGACCCAACTCGCTAGGTCATCCAAATGGAACACTATTTTTCACTTCATAGCATCATCAATGTCTGTTGAATCTTTGTGGTAGTGCATTGTATTTATACCCCAAGCAGTGGCAATGGTTTAAGAATTCCCACATAGGTCTTATGGCTCAAACTCAATTTGTCATCAATCTTTATGAATCTTTTGACATTGATACTCATCATTTGGGCCACTTGACCAAGCTTAAAGAATCAAGTGCAATTGAAGACTACATCTCTAATTTTAAGAAAATTTCTTTTCACACTAAGGGTTGTTAAATACCTTCTTCTAAGAATGCGTTGTTAGTGTTCTAAAGGAAGAAATTCATGCCCAAGTCTTAATGGCTCACCCTACCACTTGGCTTGAAGCCACTTAGTGAGCCCACGAAGTACAACATGTTGTCCATGCTCAAATAAAAAACCATCCTCCATTCATGTTCCTACCCTACCAATCTCTCTTCTCCCTCTCCTCCTCTCAATATCCAAAAATTAACCCATGTCAAAATCGTAGAATGTCAACTCAAAGGCCTTTGCTACAATTGTGATGAAAAATAATTTCTTAGACATAAATGTAAAGAGAATAAACATTTCATGGCCATTTTAAAGGACATGCCAAATTATGATTTTGCTCTCACTTCAAAGCTTCTACCTCAGCCTAATGATGGCCTTCCACCCTCTAATCAACCAAACGTGGAACCTCAAATCTCCCTACATGCCCTATCAAGTATTCAACTACCGAGACCCCTAAATTAACCGATCACATCATGCATTGTAAATTCATCATCCTAATTGAGAGCAGTAACACCCATAACTTCATTCACCATTGATTCACCCAAGGGAAACATCACTATATCCATGCTATGAACAACTTTTAGATCATGATTGCAAATGGAGATTCCATGAAATATGGGGGTCATTATAAAAAAGTGTGCCTTCAAATTGGTAAGTACTCTTTGAAATCATACATGTTTCCGTTGAAATGGGTTTTTGTGACATTGTTTTGGATGTTGAATGGTTATGCACACTAGGTATCATGGCCATCAATCAACGAATTAAACATGAGTTTCAAGTAGGCAATGAATTGCTACACTTTCCAAGAATCATGGTTCTCTTAAGATCATCAACTCGTGCCATATGGAAAAAAATCCTTAAAAAGGGACATTTTGGCATTATAGCCTAGTTAAATGGCATTCAATCCCTTGAGTCCCCTTCCCAAGTATTATCCAAACATCAATTAGTTTTCAAAATTCCCAAAGGCCCCCCACCCTCCCACGATGCACATGATCATTATATTACTCTCGTACTTGGTATCCTCCCACCCAATGTTACCCTTAGCATAACCCATATGCTCAAAAAAAATAAATTGAACATATTGTTGAAGAATTATTTGTTGTAGGTATCATCCACCCTAATATCAATCCTTATTTATGCCATGTTGTCATGGTTCTCATGAAAGAAGGCACCTAGCACATGTCTCCTACTTTTTGTTGTTATGCAACCAATTCACAAAATAGAAGAAGAGATAGATCAACGACTTCAAAATTAGCCTCTTCGAGGGGGCAACCTCCTTTACATTACACACATGAACAATTCTTGGATGATACAAATGACAATACCTCCTTTATGTATATAGGAGTCTAAGGGGTCACAAAATAATCAGAGCCTACATAACAATAATATTGTAAGGGCACAAAAATAAAAATAGTGGGCTTTTATGAGGCACAATAATAACAATATGGGGGCTACATGGGCACAACAATATAATAAGGGGGTTGCACTAATAACAATAAGGGGATACACTAGTAGTATAGGGACATATTCCCCTCTCCTTCAAAAAAGTGTTGTCCTCAACGCTTGAGTAGTTTTGGATGCTTTTGTATAAAATTCTCATCCTCCCATGTGGAATCTTCAGTAGGTAAGTTGTTCCACTTGATGAGATACTCTGAAATTGATCGATTTCATAGCTGTCAAGTTCTTGTTTCCTTGCTTCTTCAAGTTCCAATTTGATTTTTCCTTCCTTGTCAAGTTCCAACAATATTGTTTGAACTGGGAGCTTGTCACCTATAGCCTTCTTTAAGCATGAAACATGGAGAATTGGGTGCAATCGAGAAGATGCAGTAAGCTCCAATTTGTATGCCATAGTACCAATCTTTTGCAACACCTTGTATGGACCATAGTACTTTGGTGATAATTTATTATCCTTCCTAGCTATCTTGAGGAACATTTCTTTGTCTGGTTGTAGCCATAAAAATACCCAGTCGCCTACATCAAAACTTCTTTTGCTGCGATGTTGATCTCCCTGTTGTTTCATTCAATTCTGCACTAAAGTATGGTTATCCTTTAAGATTTGGAGAACTTTTTGTTGATGCTCAATGTGATCTTCCACTGCTTGACCCTTAGAATGATTGTCGAAGACTTTTTAGAGACCTGGAGAAATAAATGATTTCATAGTTTGAACCTCTAGTGAACATGATTATGCAATTACGCCCCATTGTTCTTTCTTTAAAAGCTTTGTCATACCATTAGAGTTGATTATCTTTCCAGGTTTCCTTGTGATACCCCTTAATTCAACTTCCTTTCCTTCCCAAAAAAAAATTCAAGAAAAGTTCTTGAAAATTAAAATCTATCGTAGCCAAAGATTGCAACCATTGGACTCCTAGTACAACATCAACACCACCCATTGGAATGGAAAGCATTAGAATATTAAATGCATATTCTCCCATGGATAGCTTGATATTATGGCACTTTCCAGAGCAATTAATGTTTCGTCCATTTGCGACCAGCACTTGACACTCTGGTGGTGGATATAGGAAGCTATTCAATTCCTTGGATATCTTACAATGAATAAAATTATGGGTACTACCTGAATCAATCAACACTATTACCTTTTTCTTCTTGATATGTCCTTATATCTTGAGAGTTTTAGGAGTGTTAATTCTTGTCAATGCATTACAAGATATGGTCGAATTCATTTCTTCTTTCTCTAGAGTTGATTCTTGGTGTATATCCTCTTATTTTGATGTGTCCTATTTATTTTCTTCCTCCTCTTCACAATCGATGTAAAATAATTTATTCTCAACACACTTATGACTTTTAGTGTATTTGCTATCACAATTGTAACAAATCCCTTTTGCTCTTTTTTCTTCCAATTGTTGTGGTGTCAACCTTATAGGTTGTGGATGGATAGGAGCAACAACACTTCCATCTTTATAGTTGTGAGTGGTAGGATTCCTTGTTTCCATAATTTTGCTTTCATCTTTTCTTGCCAACCTGAATGCCTTCTCCAATGAATCAGGTTCCCAAAGAATAACCTCATGTTGGATGTTATCCTTTAGAGTCCCTATGAAGACATCAATCCTATGCTCCTTTGGAATATAATTTACCCTTATATTCAAATTTTGGAAGTCCTCAATGTGCTCCACTATTGAACCCTTTTGTTTGAGATTTAACAATTGGCTAAAGAAGGTGTTGCTCTTTGTATCTTCATAATGTGCTATCATTTCCTTCATAAAAATTGACGAAGTGACAATTTGTTTACGAGAGCAAAGTCATTGATACCATACAAACTGATTGGGTTCTAAATATAAAGTGGAAATGTGTACCTTTTTTGTGTTTTGCACATTATGGAGATCAAAATATTGTCCCATCTTTAGTATCCATGTTACGGGATCCTTGCCATCAAACTTCCTCATATTGATATTTTCAATATGGTGGGTCTTCAATCCAATGTTAGATTCTATGAAATCATGATTAACATTTCTTTTGTTCTCATCATGAGTTTCCTCTACTACCTTTTCGCCATTAGGAAGTCTTTCTTGTAGCAACTTTGTCAAACCTTCCATGTCTTTCTTCAAATCTTCCATGTTGCCTTTCAATTTTTCTTCTATACCATCGATCTTAGCTTCCATGTCATTCTTCAAACCATTCATCTTAGCTTCGATTCCATTCTTCAAACCATCCATCTTAGCTTCAGTTACTTTTTGTGAGAGCGAAATTTGTTGCACTTGGTCTCGTAATTTTGATATATCATGTTGCATTTCTTCCTCTTTATGTGTCATAGTAGATATTTTGGATTGCTTACTAGGTATTTCCATTTTCTTTCTTCGGTTCATCAATTAATGATAATTATTCTTCATAATGCCCTTTTAATCACTTCAAGCTACTTTCTCAAACAAAACTTATGCAAATTTATAATAAAAAAAACCACACACCTTTTTATTCGCTTTGTAGGAGCTCGATATTGAATCTGATTTATCTCTATAATTTAGGATCTCCAAGGTTTGAAATTGTGTCCTGTGGTAGAACTCTAAGTCCTCTTTCCAACCCCAGAAATTTGATCAATATTGGATTCTCCAAGGGAGAGTTATGCCCACTCTCCCACGATGACCTAAGTATAGACTAGTTCAGTAGAGTGAACTTGTACAAAGTGTCATGTGTCATTGTTTCGACCTTCGGCCATGAAAATGATACCCACTAAACTAAAGTTTGTACTCTTTCTGTCAATTTTTACGAAATTTTAATTTGATGCTCAGAGAGAAAGTTATGATTATTTTCCCAAGGTCACTTGTCTGAGATCGAATTCTGGAGCTTGCAAAAGCCCTAAATTCCTCGGATCATACCTCCAAAAATATAGCGAGACAATATCTAAAATTCGTACATGAGGTTTACCAAGATTTTGGATCAAATGGGTTTTAATTTCAGCTTCTGAATATTTGTATGAAAAAAAATGATAGTGAAAATTCCACGATGACCTGTTTGAAGCAGCAAAACCCTAGAATCTAAAGCTCTGATATCAAATTTTATGCAACGAGCTCACAAAATAGAAGAAAAGATAGATCAAAGACTTCAAAATTAGCCTCTTCGAGGAGGAAACCTCCTTTACATTACACAAATGAATCATTCTTGGATGATGCAAAGGACAAGACCTCATTTCTATATATAGGAGTCTAAGTGGTCACAATATAATGAGAGCCTACATAGTAATAATATTGTAAGGGCACAAAAATAACAATAGTGGGCTTCTATTGGGAACAATAATAACAATATGGGGACTACGTGGGCACAACAATATAATAAGGGGGTTTCACTAATAACAATAAGGGGCTACACTAGTAGTATATGGACCTGACATTTGTACTCTCTATAGAATCATTGTAAATAATAAGTTTCCCATTCCAATCATAGATGATCTTTTGGATAAACTTATATGTGCTCAATTTTTCACCATCAAATCCATATGAAGGAGGTCGGTATTCCCAAAACTACTTTTTACATTCATGAATGCCACTATGAATTCTTGGTGATGATCTTTGGCCTTTGTAATGCACCATCCACCTTCCAGAGTCTCATGAATCACACATGTAAACCCTTTATACATAATTTTCTCCTCATTTTTTTTATGACATCCTAACCTAAAGTTAAACTTGGTAGGCCTATGTTACACATGTGGATCAAGTACAACTCCAATCTCACCAACAACTCTTTCTAAAACAGTCCAAATGTGCCTCTAATGTCTTAACATTATAATATTTGTGTCATATTTTTAGTAAGGATGGCATATGAGTGGACCCAAAGAAAATTGAAACATGAATGACTAGCCTCATCCTACAACCCTTAAAAATTTACATGGTTTCCTCAGTCTAACAGGGTACTATAGAAAGTTTATCCAAAGCTATGGAAATTTTTTTGCTTCCCTCATTACCTTAATAAAAATGCTTTTAGTTGGAATGTAGCAGTAGATCATGCCTACCAGGATGTTGTGTACAACACCCATGTTTGATCTACCTAATCTCACTCAGACTTTCATTTCAGAATGTGATTTCCTAGAAAAAGGCGTGGTTTTTTTTCTCATGCAAGAAGGTAGACCTTTGGATTTTACTAGTAAACAACTTTGTGAGTGACACTTGGGAAAATTCACAGGTGAAAAAAAAATGATTGTTATTCACACACTATGGATGTCTAGATTCCCTACTTGCTTGGACAATTTTTCCATATTAAAAGTGATCATTACAGCCTCAAATGATTTTTGGAGTGAAGGATTTCATCCCCTGAATAACAAAAAAGAGTTACCAAAATATTAGGCTATGATTATGAGCCCATTTACAGAAGGGAGAGAAGAATGTGGTAGCTAATGCTCTCTCTAGAAAATATGAAGAGGAAGGGTCCCTATTTTAACTCTCATTCATTGTTGTTTATTAGATGAAGGAAGTTTGTGAGGATTGATTCACTAATCCCAAGATTTCCAACCTAATCCACCTAATCCAACAACTTCAACATGATTCTAATTCATCTCCAAGCTAGACTTGGCTCAATGTGGAGCTTCTCTATAAGGGGCATCTATATTTGATCAACAAATCCAATTTTAAATTAACAAAGTTATATGAACTCCATGCATCACTAACAGCAAGTTGTATAGCTTTCATAAAACATATGAATCTCATACATTCATTCTTCTAGGAAGGCATGAAGAAGGACATCTGCTTTTGTGGTTGAATGCAACCTTTGCCAATGACATAAGGGTGAAATAGTGAAAACTCCAAGTGCATTACAATCTCTACCTATTCAACCTACTATATAAATATACATTTCTATGGATTTTTTTCCCAAATTTGGCCATGTATTTGTCATCATGGTTGTGGTTGATCACCTTTCCAAACATGGTCATTTTTGTGCCCTCCAACACCCTTTCAATTTTTTTACGATTACTTGTCTTTATGGATAACATCTTCAAACTACATGGGAAGCCACAATCAATTGTCATGGACCATGATCCCACCTTCACTAACAACTTCTAGCAAGAATTGTTCAAGCTCTAGGGCACTCAATTACATCTTCTCACTACTTATTACCTCTAGACTAATGAACAGACTAAAGTTTTTAACAAGTATTTGGAAGCATATTTGAGGTGTTTTAATTTGGAAGCATGGTCCTAATGGGATCATTCATTACCCCTAGCATAATGGTGGTACAATACAACTTATCATGGTGCCACTCACCTTACTCCCTTTTAGGCGGTTTAAGGCCAAAATCCCCCATCAATATTATCTTACTAGATGTCTCCAAGGCATAAGAGGTCAAAAAAAATATTGTAGGTAGGGATGACATTCTTTGCACTCTCAAAGATAATCTGGTCATGGATCATAATAAAATTAAGCAATAAGTTGATTGGCATTGCTCAGAATGCCATTTTGGAGAAGGGGATCATATGTTTCTTCATCTACAACTATATAAGAAGACCTCCCTTAAAGATGACTACCAATCGAATCCTGATCCCAAGTTTTATAGCCCCTATACGATCCTTAAGCATATTGGGATAACAGCTTACAAATTAGAACTTCCAAGCCACTCTAAGAACCATCATGTTTTTAATGTCTCTTTCTAAAGAAAGTGTTTGGATCCAATTGTTTTGTTCACACTAGTCTACCTAAATTGGCTAAAGAAGGTTCCATTTGGATGTAACCAGAGGTTTTCCTTGACAAATAAAAGTATCTTATCCACCAATACACTATCCAAGAAGTTTTGATATAATGGGAGGATACATGGCCAAGGGATGTTACATGGGAACTAGTGGCCATTCTACAAAAATTTCCACATCTCCATCCTTTAGGAAAAGGACCGTTTTTTTAAAGGGGGGGAATAATAGGGGCATAACCTCCCTAACTCCATAAGTATATAGATTAATATGTATCACTATATATGGACACCATCACTAGTAAATAAGGCCCATGTATTAATACACACACAATTGTTGTAAGAAGGCTTACTAGAAGGTTCGACCCATTAGAAAGTCCCTTCTCTATAATGTTATTAAGAGAAAGTATTATATAAAGATGTAGAAGCATTGCAAAAGATGTCTTGGAAATCATTGTAATCTAAGCTATACTCTATTGGAGGTTCCCCCTTGAAGAAGCAAGTGAACATTGCTTCCTTATCAACAAAGGTATGGTAGTTTAGTTCATCTTGTCCATTATGTTTGCAATTATATTTCTTTTTGCAATATATCTAAGTAATACTTGTACTTTCCACTTTCGGCATTTCTATTTGGTACACCACAATTTTAAGAAAATTCTAAATATGGTTCTTGATTGCTTATCTATTAGTCTTGGTGTCATTTCCTTGTTTAATTGGTGAAGCTATTAGGCTTTGAGCTAAAAAAAAAAACTTTGTGGAATGCAAGTTTACTTGTGGGCACAAATGGCTTAGTTGATTCCATTAACTAAATAATGTTTTAGGGTCAAATCTAAATTAATCATTTAAATTTTTTAGCTTTAGGTAATCAATAAGTTTTCTTTAGATCCTATGAAGACCGTTTTATCATGATCCTTTGATCATGTGGTTGTGTAATTGGTTGACACCCATGTCACTTTGGTCCAACTTGACAGTGTTATGTTTTTCATGGAAAGGTAAAAAAAATATCAAGCATGTTTTTTTTGTTTTAAGATAAGGACAAGGTATTGGATGATTCATTCAATCTCAACTTACATAGTAATTTGTCTAGCTAGGTAACAATCTAACATGCATAATAAAACTCAAGATAATCCAACATATGTTCAAGGTGGAAATTGTTTAGCATGTATGGAAAAACCAAGTTAGTATCAATTACAATTGCGTAAAGGAAGACTAAATGTTTTCATGGCATGGCCTGATAAAATTAATGTGATTGTTAATTTATCTATGTAGATCCAAGCCTAAGGTGAAATGTGCTTGCTTGAATTAGATCACCTTTGACAAATTTTGGAATATTAGTGCCAAGATCCTTGGATGAGATTATTTCCACTTTATCTATATCAAGCCCTACTTGTTGTACCCTACTATATGTAATGTCAAAGCCCCAAACACCACCAACCTTGTCACTAAGTTGGTAGATGGGTTTGTGAGTAGCGGGAAATGAGATAGAATAGATGTATCACTAACTGCATGTTGAGGTGTCATTTATGCCTTTAAAATGCAAGCTATATTGCATCCCCTTGTGAATGTTTAATGTCAAGGCATAATACACCACCAATCTAATCATTGAGTTGGTAGATGGGTTGATGAGTAATTGGAGAAGAGATAGAATAAGACATATCACTAAATACATGACGATATGCAATTTATGCCTATAAAATACAATATATCTTTCATCCCTTTGCCATATTTAATGTGTCATGTTACCCATGTACATACAAGGGTAAACCTAGGAGAAACATTTCTCATAAGATGTAGATTTCCAGTCGATAACCTCATATGGTCCTTAGTTATCAACCTCTCAGATGCCTCACAACCACACACAGTTTAGTACATCCACTTGATCAAGTTGCTCGCCAGATGAAGATAGGTCAATGATCATGATGTACATTAGCCATTCTTTCATAAGAAGTGTTTACATTTAATGTTTTAAGACATCTAATTAAGGATCATAGGTTGAAGTTAGATAATGGATCATGATGCTTGTTGTACCTCTGTGTTGCAATTATGATACAAGTGTTGTCCTTGATGGAAACTCTCTCACAGGTCAACTTGGATTTGATAAAAGGAAACTCACAGTGTAACATGTCAATTCAGATGTAACAGGGCATTGGTGCAGAAGAACAGGAAGTTGGAGCAAAGGTATATTGATCATATTCAAAAATTTGAAGGAAAAGGATGTTTTCAAATAATTTAATCTTTATACGCAAGTTCAACTTGACAAAGTGGCGTATAAATGCAGGTTCACAGAACAAAAAGATCGTATATGTATGCACGCACTTTCACAAGAGGAAAAGCATGTATGGGTTGGAAAATCAAGAAAATTCAAGAGTAAAGAATACCAAGGGTCAATACCATGGTATTAGCCCACAATTTTGAGCGAAGTAACGACTATTTGATCCCATCCAAGAATACCACAGGTGCTAAGCGTTGTTTTGGTCCGAGGTATTGAGGAAGGCCAAAAATATACAAGGAGGAGAAGATCAAAGGGTCAGTGTGCAAGTGAAAGGGTTTCTCAGGAATACTTCTATCTGAAGTATATTTTATGTTGCAGAGGCTATGATTGTGATATGATCTGAAATATTTTGTGCACCTCGAATTCAATGTTGGATTAGGATCATGAGACTTGAAATGACTTATCATTGAATGATCTCATATTGGTTGAGCTAGATCTGATTGCTTACGCATGTTTTATTCTTTAAAATGACATGATCTAGGTATGTCTAAAGTCTGAAATAGCAGCGAAGTTGTAAGATAATATTTGTAGATCTATAAGTTGGTTCGCCTTGGTAAAGGTGCGTATACACACAGGTTTGACTCTTACAAGTAGTGTATGCAAAATAAAATCATGTTGTTCAAAAATTATTGATCTATATGATCAGTGTTGTTGTTTTGTTGTTGTT
The DNA here is from genome assembly GCA_031772625.1 of Pinus tabuliformis. Classification (NCBI taxonomy): domain Eukaryota; kingdom Viridiplantae; phylum Streptophyta; class Pinopsida; order Pinales; family Pinaceae; genus Pinus; species Pinus tabuliformis. The sequence goes on along the minus strand of CM062814.1, from coordinate 528,602,100 downwards.
TTATTGTTGTCTGTCAATGAAGTCTTCTTAGATCTGAAAGTAAAATTAAATGCATAAAGAGTTTGTGTTTGATTGAGTGAGAAGGGTTATCTTTGTTGCTGACTATCTAAATCTCTACAATTTACACTAGATGCTTAGAATATTATTGGTTGTTACATATTTGATTCGAAAAAAAAAAAAATGATTCAGTAGTTTTGGAGGTATACGTGGGTTTTGTTGCAAGAAGTGGTGTATACACGCAGGTTGGGTTCATTAAAGTAGCATATACATTCTAATGTATGATTCTTGAGGTTGCAGCTAGTTCTGAATGATTATGTAGGTTTCTGGGTTCAGCACAGTGTTCTGGTGACATTGATCTGACTGTTCAAATTAACTGATTGTTGGTTGATGCAGTTTGAGTTTGAAAGTTCTGATGGGTCCAGTGTGAAAATTTGATGAAAAGAGGCCTTCATTTGTATTGTTGTGTACTAGGAGCATCCAGTCTAAAAATTAATGAAACGTGGTCCCTGGAGGAAGAGAGAAGGTCGTAGCCTTCTGTAGGCTGGAGCCTACGTACTAGTAAACATATCGACTAGTACAAGAGCTAGGGGATTGTAGCTCCCTTCCAATAGAAGCTGGAAAACGAGAGAAGGTTGTAGCCTTCTCCAAGTGGGTTCCTGTGTACTGGTATTATTATGCACCAATACAATATTGTAAACAAATTTTATTTATATTAAAAGAAGACAGAGACGACATCAGTAGATGGTTTTTCTCCCGCATTGGGTTTCCACCTTAAATCTTGTTGTTCATGTGTGTTGTTTATGTGTGATGGTTTTGTATGTTATTACTGCACATAGTTACTGTATAATAAGATACTGATGCACTGATTAAAGATCAACACATGATAAATTGACTAGATCATAAGTTCTTTGGGTATACATTGGTTTCCTTAATCACAGTGTTCACTTCACTGAAGTAGCGTATATAAATCTGATTGGGAATTGAAAAATTATTCTATTGCAAATACTGATTCACCCCCCCTCTCAGTATTATTTCCAACACTCTGAATATAATTCTAGGTTAGGAATTAAGTCAAAGCATCTAAAATATTTTGTTGGTTTTTTAAAATTTTTGGATGACCAATGTTCTAAACTAATTCAAACAGGTGTCGAATCTTAATTAATTATGATATAATAAAAGGGTTGGTTCTCCACCTCTTGACAGAAATTTCTTTTAAAAGAGTTGTGTAAGGCAGAAATCAAAGAGTCCATGGCATATCAAAAAATCAGACATATTATTTAATTCACCATATGGAAAAGATGCATGTAAGCAATGTTTACAGCCCAACAAAAATATAAATGAAGTGACAATTTAAAGATGTAGAGGAGTTATTTCAGACAAACAATCCAATAAACTAATCTCTGTAAAGGAAAAAGAAGGGGCTCTGATGGCCTCGCGGTTTTTTCGTCAAGGGCTAGGATAGCCGCAGGCGCTACAGTCACACGGAAGGATGGGTGCGCGGTCACGAGGGTTTCGAAAAGGTGATTGGGTTTTCAAAAGGGAGCCGCAGGACCATCGGGGAGCTCACCGACCGGACAGCGACAGAACGAGGGTTGAGGGAAGGATCGCTGGAATAGTGGGTTTCCGACAGCTGACAACGAAGGCGGTTTCACTACAGTTGACCGGGATGGAGTTTCACGAGGAGATTGACGGGGATATGGAGCTGGTTGATTATTCGGCGGACCCACTTGACGGTTTCGCTATTTTCGGAAACCCTAGACTCCGCCCCGAACCAGTTGCAGATTTTACTATCTCGCATCATTCGCTTCCGGGTATACCTTCGAACCCTCCTCCCATACAGCCCGCACTGGAGGCTCCTCCTCTTTCACCTGGTTCTGCTATACTACTTTCATCCTTCCCGCCTGAGGATTATGCCCTAGATTTCCCCTCGCCGCCCCACTGTATTGCTCTCACCGATCCGCCTCTAGCTAGGGCAGAAGAATTTCCTCCCTCTGTTACAGGATTATGCCCTAGATTTCCCCTCGCCGCCCCACTGTATTGCTCTCACCGATCCGCCTCTAGCTAGGGCAGAAGAATTTCCTCCCTCTGTTACAAATCATCCCCTCCCGGTTGCGGAATTTGGGGAAATCAGGGATGTAGTCCCCCCCCCTCAGACACCAGCAGTGGATCACCCAGGTTCAGGTTCGACGATACAGCAAGGAGAAATTAGGGTTTCGGCATCAACACAATTGGGTTCCTCAGAGCACAAGACTTCGGGCAGCTTTAGCACGCCTGCCCTAATTCCACAGGCAGTAAATCCCTCTCCTAGGGTTGCAACATCAAATCCATTGGACGACCACCCCACCGGGCCTCGATCGAAAAAGACGAAGTGCATAAGAGAAACATCGAAAGACATATCGGTTTCCATTGGTGACCCAACCGATTTTGCAGGAACAATGGCTCTGGCCCGAACAACTCTGGTAGGCCACGTCCGAGGTCGTATCTTCACGGCGGAAAGGCTCAAGTCCTGGGTTAAAGAAATCTGGGGTGAAATGTTTTCGGAATTGCCAACTGTTCAGAAGCTCCCCCGTGGCTGGTTCTCACTTCACTTCACCAAGGAGGAACACACGAATACAGTATTAGCCCAGTACTGGCACATAGATTTGGCTCCTGTACTCCTGAAGCGATGGAGCCCTCTGTTCGACCCGGAACGCGAACAGCTTGGTGCGGGTCCTCTCTGGGTTCGTCTGCCGGGATTACCTCTTCAATATTGGACTGAAGAGGCTTTTATCAAGATTGGGAATGCACTGGGAACTTACTTAGACCATGATCGATCATATGTGGAGAAAAATGAGATGATCATTGCTAGAATCTTGGTCTACCTGGATACCAGAGAAGGGCTAGAGGGTAAAATGACCCTGAGATGGGGGAACTTCAGCAGATCACAGATATTAGATTATGAAGGAGTTCCCTTCAGATGTAACCGGTGTCACCAAATTGGCCATGTATACAAGGATTGCCCGCTAGTAATAAGCCTGGATGGACCGTCAACTCAGGCCAAATCGAACTCAGGCAGGGCTCCCTCCATTATTCCTCGATCGCCGCGGATTAGTGCCCCCTTTCCTTCCCCTCTGGCGCCCAAGATCAGCGAGGTACAGCGCGGACCACTTGCGGAAGCGTTCCAGCATCAGAATGTTCCGCCTTCTCCCCCATTGACCAGGGCTCGGGCAGCAGAGGCAGCAGCAAAAGTCTCGGGTACCCCTTCTTTCCCTATTACTTCATCATCTGATATCTCTTTTATGCATGATCATGCATTTGTTTGCACCATGGTTCAATGTAACATTCCCACACCTCCTCTGACGTCGTCCACTGCACCGCCTTCGCTTCCCTTCTCATCCCCGCCTCCTTCGCCCCCATCGTCCCGACCGATTTCAACTCATCCCTACTCTCTTAGACCTCGGGCCCCCCGGTTGGAGTCCTCTGATCATGTGGCTGGGCTTGGAATTGTCCCCATTGAACCTGGAATTCCTCTGACCCGAGGGCGTAAATCAAATCTCAACAAAGCCATCAGACTTGCTGGAGCCGAAGTTGCGGCTGGGCGCCAAGCCACCATAGTAGGGGTCCTTAGAGCCACAAACCCCCCTCAGCATGGCCCCCCATGAAATACATCTCCTTTAACTGTAGGGGACTGGCCAGCGCCCCAAAAAAGCTGGCCCTCAAACGACTTTTTGAGGTCGAATCTCCGGATATTATTCTGTTACAAGAAACTCTTGGAACGGCAGATGCATGCACCCTTGCACTAGCCTCTATTGGGGCTAAATGGAACTATATTGCCTTGGATGCCATGGGCAGATCAGGGGGGATCGCATTTGGTTACAACCCCGCAACCATCAAGCTGGTATCCTCCTGGGGGGGTCAGGGTTTCCTTGGAGCAGACATTTTCACAATTGAACTCGGTCTCCCCATTAGAATCCTCAATATCTACGGACCTTGTCATCATAGGGAGCACTTCTGGAGAAACATCCTAAGCAGCAGTCTCCTTGCGGGCGACAACATCATTATCGGGGGAGACCTAAACTTCTCTTTGGGGTACAGGGAGTCATGGGGTGAGGGGGCCCAAATTGATCCCATCACAAACCTCATGAGCCAGTTAATGGAACAACACGATCTCATCGACGTCCCTATGCAGAAGCTTCAGCCAACATGGAGGAACAGAAGAACAGGGGAGGCGGCATTAGCCAGAAGGTTAGATAGATTCCTTATCAAGAGCCCCTTGATTCATCGACTGCACTCCTACAAACAGTGGGTTAGCATTGGGGGCATCTCCGATCACTCTCCAATAGCCTTGGAAATTCGGGGTCCGGAACAGAAACCAAAAGCCCCCTACAAATTCAACCATATGTGGCTTCAAGATCAGAATTTCACAAACCTGATCACATCTTTCTGGAGAGCTCACCCCATTGAAAGAGAAAATTCGATGGCAAGGGGATTTGTTAAAAATCTTACTGAGCTGAAGCATATCGTGATCAATTGGGCAAAAGAGAAGAAAAAGCAAGAAGATGAACAGCTAAGCAAGGTAGAGGAAGACCTGAAGGGTCTTCTGGATGAGAGAAATCTGGGGTTCTTAACTCAAGATGACAAGATGCGACTGGTGGACCTGGAAAATCAGAAGAAGGCTATTCTTAAGGGAAGAGAGGAAGCTACCAGACTTCGTAGCAGGGCTACATGGCTGAAAGCAGGAGATGAAAACTCCAGATTTTTCCACAATTTCGCCAAAGGAAGGAAAGTGGCAAACACCATCTGGAATCTCCCTCTTCCCGACGGGGGCAGGGCAGACACTTTCAACAAGCTATCAAATTTGGGTACTACACATTTCAGAAATCTATACAAGAGCCCTGGAGGTACAAATCTGGCCGAGATCATCAATGTAGCCACACATCTCCCCAGATTTGTAGAGGCAGATGATTCCGAGGATCTGGAAGCACCGGTCACTATGGCAGAATTGGAGAGCACTATAAAGTGGTTCAAAAAGGAAAAGAGCCCGGGTCCAGATGGCTGGACCATTGAATTCTACTCGGCCTTCTTTGAACTCCTGGGAGGTGATATTCTTAAAGTAGTGGAGGAGAGCAGGACATCGGGGAGTATCTATCATGCGATTAATTCAACTTTCATTGCCCTCATCCCAAAGGTTGACAACCCTTCCTCTTTTGATGATTTCCGTCCCATCTCCCTCTGCAATGTGCTGTATAAGATCATATCTAAGATCATAGCCAATCGGATCAAGCCCATCCTTTCCAGACACATATCTCCTCAACAATTTGCCTTTCTGGAAAACAGACAGATCCATGAAGCTATAAGCTCGGCTCAAGAAGCAATCCACTCCATTTGGACAAAGCATCTCAAATGCATTCTGCTGAAAATCGATCTTTCAAAGGCTTTTGACAGAGTCAGCTGGCTATACTTAAAAATGATCCTCATCCACATCGGTTTCCCCCTCTCTCTTATCAACTGGATTATGGCTTGCATCTCTACCCCCACCTTCAGTATTCTGATTAATGGATCTGCCTCGCACTTCTTTCACTCTGAAAGAGGACTGCGCCAGGGCTGCCCCCTTTCACCCTTGCTTTTTCTCTTGGTCATTGAAGCTCTCAGCTGCCTCCTCATCTCGGCATCCAGGGAAGGATCCATCAGAGGCCTCAAGATATCAGACATCTGTTTCCTTACTCATCTATTGTTTGTAGACGATGTCTTAATTCTTCTGGATGGAAGTGTACAGGACTCGACCAATTTCTCCCGCATTCTGAATCTTTTCACTAAAGCAACGGGCATGGAAGTGAACCGAGCAAAATCGTCTATCTCTCTGGTAGGTACCTCTGTAAATGAAGCTCATATTGCTAGGACGGTCTTCCCCTATAATACTCAGCAAATAGACAGAGGGCTAAAATACCTGGGATACTGGATTAAACCCAAGAGCCAGAAGATTGCTGACTGGGCTTGGCTGGTGTCGAAGATTGAAAAAAGGATCACATGCTGGAGTTACAGATACCTCTCTAGGGCAGGAAGGCTGATTTTAATCAAAGCGGTGCTCGAAGCCACCCCAGTATTTTGGATGGCCCTGGCATGGATTCCAAGGAACATCTTGGCCAAGATACAACAATTGTGTAACCGATACTTGTGGGCTGGAAATCAAGACAAACGAACATTTGCTTGGATAGGCTGGAATAAGATTACTCTTCCAAAGAAGTGGGGCGGATGGGGACTGAAGGAGCTCCCATTATTTGCAAGAGCACTGGCTGGCAAAATGGGTTGGGCTCTTCTGACCACCCACAGCCTTTGGACTAGCATAGTTTTCCACAAATATATCTGGCCCCTCAACATCAGTGACTGGGTAAGGCTGCCGACCTGGAATAAAGTTGGAATATCATCGATCTGGAAGGCCCTACTGCACTCCTTACCTCTCATCAGGGATAACATTGTTTGGCGAATCAGAGATGGTAACAGTGCTAGAATTGGTCTTGACCCCTGGTCGGGCAGTGGTGGCAGACACACTCTCCCTCATGACCTTATTGCTATCCTTACAGCTCGTAACATAAAGGTCATTTCACAGATTGCAGACCCAGCACACACAGACATCTTTCAGCAAGCATGGAAATCGGCTGATCTTTTGAATATCCCGAGGAGATGGCATGCTGTATGGGAAGAGTACCGAGAAGCTTTAATGGAAGCTCACATCAGAATTACAGAGGGCCCGGATGAACTCATCTGGCACCTCGCTGACCACGGTGCCTACACCCCCAAGGAAGGCTATTTACATCTCATTGATCACAGAAAGCCTGAGGCTCTTGAATCTTGGTGGCAGCATATATGGAAATTGACTGCCTCCCCGCGATCGAAGCTATTTTATTGGTGCATCCTCAGGAACAAAGTCCCCACCTGCGACCAGCTCATGAAAAGAGCCATCCACGGACCATCCCGATGTGTCTTTTGTAAGGAGGATTCGGAATCTATTGAGCATATATTTCTGAACTGTCGAGCTACTGTAGAACTGTGGCGGAATATAAAAACACACATCAACTTCGAAGGAGCCTGGGAGGGACCAAACATCAAATATGCCTGGACAGCATGGGATAAGAAACACAGGGGAACGAAAATCATAAATCTACCAATCATAGTAAACTGGGCATTATGGAAATCCCGAAATAAAGCCATCTTCAAAGAGGAGCCAATCCACTGGACGCTGCTTGAAACTAGTATTGTGACGGCCCTCCAGGAATTGCCCGACCCTCCCCCGCCATCTACAAGACAGCCTACTCCGCATCCTCCCATAGACACTAGCATGCCGTGGGCATATTTTGACGGAGCCGCAACTCAGCAAAGTTGTGGAGGCGGTTTCATACTTCATACATCTGAAAATCACCTATACAAAATCAAGGCTGGCCTGGGGGTTGGCACCAATAATTTCGCTGAGCTAATTACACTCCGTCACCTTCTTCATTTTGCACTGAGGCATCACTGCATGAGCATAAATATTTTTGGAGACTCACAGATTATTGTAAATTGGATAAATGGCACTGCTACTTGTCACACACACACTCTCAGCGCTATATTACAAGAAGCACTCCATTTCAAAGCAGCTTTTAATCATATTAACATCTCTCATATATACAGGGAACATAATGAGGGTGCCGACAAACTTTCCAAGGAGGCATCGTTGATGGATAGAGGTCTATGGGAGATTACAGAGATCACTGATCAGCAGGAGCAAAAGTTTTATCACAGACCTTATATAGATCCAGGATACCCAACCCTGGATCAGCATATAGATCACTAGACTTAACATTTTTGACAGCTTATTGATAGCACTCTATAGAAATATCTCTGCAAATTTTTGTTATAAATCTTAAATGAACAGCAAGTGCAGCGAACAGATAGCATACCCTGCGTGGTAGTGCGACAAAACTATTTTTATTTGATGATGCATCTGAATATATTCAGACTCTATATGTAATTATTTTTGACACTATTTAATGAAATATACAGTGATTTTTCCAGAGGAAAAAAAAACTAATCTCTGTAATATATTATAACTTCATAGGGGATTTCAGACCTTATCTCACTCAAATTTCTTCATTCAAAATTAAATATATGCATAAAATTACAATATGAAATGAAAAACAACGAATAACTCACAAGAACACAGTTGCTTTGAGGCAAATTCAGAATCCTTTCATTAAAATCAGAGAACTTCAAATGAATACAATTATGCTTGATAGCTTATCCCAAGGGTTCAACCCTTTGTACTTTGATATATGAAGTATTTATACAATTTTCCTCAAAATATCTTGATAAAATATCAAGAATTCTTTACAAAATATCTAAAAAAATTGTTTACAAAAATAGTACAAGAAAATAGGAAAATTAAACTGCTGAAGCTTTCTGGCACTGATTTCGAGGATTTTGATGATGACTTGGGCTGAAATTTTGTTTCTTCGCTGCTAAAGTTTAATACCTGTTTACTCAAGAAGATGACATAATTTATCCCATCTTTCTTCATATGGGATGGAAAATTTGATTAACTTTCTATAAGTTTCATCCACTTCGGTATATTTCTGGAAAGTGGGCTTGATTATAAACAGATGTTTTATTTCATGTTTGATAAATAAGTCGAAATTCAAACCTTCCATGAAAGCCTTCCCTGTAATAGTTCCCTTTATGGTGGAAAATTTGGATTTATCTCTTGCTATGGAATATAACTTTTGTTGATAATCATCTAGCTGAACTAATTTATCTCCCATCCCCTTTAAACCTGGAAGTCCTTTTTGATGCAGTATATTGAACTTTCTATGGAATTTTTGAATGCTAGCCTGTAGATTATGACATTTATTCTCTAACTGTAGCATTAAATTTCTTTTAGTAAGAACTCTTCTTACCTCAAGAATTGTCTCAGTTATATCTGCAATCTCATATTCTTCCAATTCTTCTTTTGTCTTTGAATTTAAAATTCTTATTAAGGCAGTAGCTTCACCTGGTTTCTGTCCCAAATCCTCCTTTACATCTTCTATGACTTCTTTTGATTTCTGCACCAACTCTTCTTACTCGAAAATAATTTCAATTGAAGGCCAAATTTCTATCATGGCTTCATTAATCTCTACCCAAATATTCTCCTTTGCTTGTGCAATTGTTTGTGCCATAGTAGATTCATTTTCTAGAAATTCAATCCTCTAAGTTAATCTGTGAGTTTTCTGAAGCTATGACAAATACACATTATCACTTTTTAACTTTTGTTCTTGGAAATTATTACGCTGAGCTTTCAGTTTTTCAATCCCCTTCCCTCTGATAAATAAATCTTCCATAGCTCTGATTAACTTAGTTGATGTATATGTAGACTATGTCTCCATTGTTGTAGTAGTTGTTGAAGTAGAAGCCCCTACTGTTGATGTACCTATGATTGGAACTGTTGTTAGAGGAATGACTGCTAATTGAGTTGATTGTTGTTCTTTTTCCTTTAGTAGTTTTTCTATTTCAATCTCCATTTCTTTAATATGTCCATTCTATTCAATGATAATTTTGAACATATCTTCTTTCTCTTTTTCCATTTGATCAACTTACTTTGTTTGTGGATCTTCAGTAGATGGAAGTTTGAGTTACTTCTTTAAGGCTGAAATGTCAACATTTTTTCTCTTAATGATTTCCTCAATAGCTTTTACATTACTAGGATCATATCCTAGTTTAATCACCAAATCTTCTAAAGACTTTATCTTGGTGTCTTTAGCCAAAGAAGATATTTTTTCTAATTTTAATTGAGACTGAATATTGTTAACTGAAGCTTGGAGTCTGGATGCTTCCATTGTTGAATTTGTCAAAGTAGAATATAGCATTTCACCTGTCTGTTTATGCAAGTCCATTTGATCAATAGGATGGATTTGATCAATGTTAAAAGAGAAAATGGACTTTTTGTAGTCATCTGCAGTCTTAGGAAAAGGAACTTCGGCTTCAAGGAAAGATATTTGCATTTTTCCTTTCTCAGTATCAAAAGCATAGAGAAGTCTGTGTTGTGATGATGTTGTTTGTTTCCAGAACTGAGAATAGGTTGTAGATTTCAAGATTAATTCTTCGTTTTGATTTCCTTATATCTTGCAAATATATTTTGTTCAGCTTGATCATGGACTAATTCTCTTGATTGAGATGTTTCCAATGGCTCTTGAGAAGCTGAAGATGATGGTGAACCTATGAAAATTTCTTCATTTCGAGGGAAGACAATAGCATAGGGACCTGTTAAGACTATTGTATTATCTGTATTTTCTTCCTGCAAAGACTCTTCTGTTGGATTAATTGTTTGCCCCTTTTTGTATATTTGGAATTCTTTCCCTTGAATTTCTGAGTCTATAGGGGAAGCACTTTCCCTTGGTCTTTTATCATGCTTTTCCTGTGGCACTGGAGTCTGTGATGTTGTAGAAGAAAGTACTTGTTCCTCTGCTTCTTGCAATGTATTTTCTTGCCATTCATCCTGATTCATATATTGCTAAATTTCAGGTCTAGGAGTGTGAGTATAAGGAGTAGTTTTTTGCTCTAGTCTCAACTTCGAGACAATTCCTAAAGGATTGTATGACCAAGTAAAATTGAGTTTAAATTTCATTTGTTCAAGGAGAAAATTTGCTTCTTTTGCTATTGTCCTGGCATTACAAATGAAAGGTCCAACCTGTGTTTTGATCTTAAACTAAGATTTCTTTTTGGCTGACACAAAGTGTATCTCATCCATATTTATCATTTTCCTAATATACTCTAATGCAAAAATTCTTATGGGAACAAGCTTAGGCAATCTATATGGAGGCAATTCACGTCCATACACTCGGATCTTACTATAGTTCTAATACAAGTATCTGTCATCTGTCTTTTTCTATTCACTGAGATGTAGAATTATCTTAATCTCATGTCCAATTCTATGTTCAGCATCACTATTAAGTAGGCAAGAAAATCTGTACAAAAATTGGTCCACATAATCATTGAATGTGAATTCATTGGTATTCTTCCTTACTAAGGAATTCCAATGAATCACAGACTGTGCATTTCCCTCCATCTAGTGTTTGCAGTGGAAATTGAAATCTATCTGCTTGATGAAATAAGAACAATTAAACCAAGATTGAAGCATTCTTGAAAACTCCTTATGTAGAAAATTTGAGAAATTGTTCATGGATTACCTCTACCAAGAATTCAATATAATGAAAAATAACTGAAGGTTTTTCTCCTACTGAGAATACTGATAGAAAACCTATAATTTCTTCATCAACCCATTGATCAGTTTGATAGCCCAACAAACAAGAAACTATAGAAATGATTTGTTTTGTCATTTCTGGAAACATTGAGGACAGATAAGGAGGGTTTGTTTTGGGCAATTGGACATTTTCAGGCAAAAATGTCTCAAAAAATTTTGCTATGTGGGAAATATTCACGTTTTTGTAGAGTTCCATGAGGGAGTCTACAGAGAAGGGGTGCAGAGAGGCTGAATTTTGGATCTGGAGCATTTGACATATGGAGTCAGGGGTAATTGTGAACAGGATATCGTTATTCTGGGAAACAATAGCTCTTTGACTGGGTATGTACCTGAAATGGCACCATGAGACAAATTCTAGGAAATGGTGGGTTTGTGGAAAAACAAATTGAGGTAGGAAGGAGTCCCACAAACTCAATTCGTCATTAAGGTCAACAAATTTTGCATAAAGGGAGACTAAATTTTTTCATGGCATGGCCTGATAAAATTAATGTGATTGTTAATTTATCTATGTAGATCCAAGCCTAAGGTGAAATGTGCTTGCTTGAATTAGATCACCTTTGACAACTTTTGGAATATTAGTTCCAAGCTGCTTGAATGAGATTATTTCCAATTTATCTATATCAATCCCTACTTGTTGTACCCTACTAGATGTAATGTCAAAGCCCCAGACACCACCAACCTTGTCACTAAGTTGGTATATGGGTTTGTGATTAGTGTGGAATGAGATAGAATAGATGTATCACTAAGTACATGATGAGGTGTCATTTATTCCTACAAAATGCAAGATATATTGCATCCCCTTGTGAATGTTTAATGTCATGGCACAAGACACCACCAATCTAATCATTGAGTTGGTAGATGGGTTGATGAGTAATTTGAGAGGAGATAGAATAAGACATATCACTAAATACATGATGATATGCATTTTATGCCTATAAAATACAATGTATCTTTCATTGCTTGGCCATATTTAATGTGTCATGTTACCCATGTACATACAAGGGTAATCCTAAGAGAAAAAAAATCTCATAAGATGTAGATTTCCAGTTGATAACCTCATATGGTCCTTAGTTATCAACCATTCAGATGCCTCTCAACCACACACTTTTTAGCACATCCACTTGATCAAGTTGCTCGCCAGATGAAGATAGGTAAATGACCATGAGGTACATTAGCCATTCTTTCATAAGAGGTGTTTAAATTTAATGTTTTAAGGAAACTAAGTAAGTATCATAGGTTGAAGTTAGATAATGGTGCTTTAAAGTTGTACTTGTTGCTTCATTTTACCATGGAGGTTATCCCTTCTTCCCAATCAAGTGCATCGCTTGGGGGTCTCTTGTCATTGTCTAGGAAGGGCATGAATAGGAGGCCTGGATAAAAGTAGTTTTTCCACATCCCTCCATACATTATACTTGTAATTTGTCCATGATCCTTTGTATTCTCTTTTATTTGGTTGTTGTTAGTTGCTTGTACTTATTCCCTATTTGCCTCATCCTATGAGAAGAGGGGCTTGGAAATTGCCGAAAATTTGATGTAGTTGGAAAAAGGAAGAAAGATAAAGGCATGTGTCGATGTAACAACCCCAGGTTGAAATTTCATGTAATAAAAGTTAATAAAGGAAAAAGAAGACCAAGGTCAAGGGCCACTTATTCCAAGCTTAATGTTGGGAAAAATATCCTAGTGGGCATCACTTGTTGTGTATTATGGCTAAGGAGAATTGGCAAAGGCAATGGAAAAGGCTTTGAAAAGGAAAAAAGGTATTATTGGCATTTTATTTATGAAAAAAGGGAAAATGGGAGAAAAGGGAGTTGAAATGTCACAGGTTGCATGTGAGGAGGAAATTGAAGGAAAATTAAGGAAAAATGAAGATATTAGAGGCATCAATGATAAATGACATCAAAGCATCCGTTTGTAGCCTTTTGTCAAATTTTTTTTGGAATTAGTCTCATAGAGGAGAAGAGCACCAAGAGGAGAAGGAAATTAAGCAAGCAAAGGAAGGTCAAGGAAATAAAAGGAAAGAAAGGATCAAGCAAGGAAAGGTTGGATCAAGAAGCTTCAACAGGAATACTTGCAGATAACAGGTTGCATGTATGATTCCCTAACTGGATTTGGCATGCATGGTATGTGCATGTGTGTATTTGGTTTCATTTTTGTTGGTGGCATGGATTTTTTCAGGTTTTGACAGTGGTTTTTAGCCTTGCCTTTCCATTTTCATATAGCCATGGTGTGATGGGATTATTTCTCGGTTAAACTCTAGATTTACGAAAGGTTTTGGATCTGGGTGAGGTGGTCTCATGAAAATCCCAAGGGTTGGGGGTGGAGATGGTATTCTTTGAGAAGCCCTCAACAGGTGGGTGGAGACAGGAAAATTCCTCAAGGGATGGTGAAGGAATTCTAAGGCATCCAAGCTCGGTTTGGTTTTGTGATCTCGGAACTAGTTTAGGTGAGATCACGATACGATGAGGGTGGAGGTGGTTTAACCTCTGGATTCCATTAGTTTTTTATGGATTGGTTTATCCCATTAGATACCACATTCATGCTTGGAATATGGCATAGGGGTGATTGGCTGAAAGAAAGATTTGGTTCAACCCAATCTATGGTCGAGTGATACATGGAAGTCCCTGACTTGGTTGGCTTTTGCATATGGTTAATAAGAGCTAAGTTTCTCTTGTCTCGATAAGTAAATGTACTTGTTATTATGTGGCTTTAATATATGTTCTATCATTGTTATCTAGTTAGTTATGTGTTGGTTATACACATGGTTATATGACAGATCTAAGTATGGCTCTTATCACATTTCATTCAATGAATGTCTAGTTAATGAATGCATAGCCTGATTGGTGTTATGGCAACTATTGTAAGAAGACATAAATCCTTCTTGTTAAACCTCAAATATGTTTTCAGATCCTTATGTTCAGATATGCATTCATGACCTATAGGTTGCATGTTCATCATGTGTTTGGCAGAATGTCAGTCCTAGTTGGGAGAGATCATGTCAAGTCCTGGTTTGGAAGCCTTGTTTCTATGTGATTCATCATTTCTGGAAATTTCACCGAGTTCCGGGCAGGGGCCTAAGTCTTAGCCCTAAAAAGTGGCTCGGAATTTGGGGGGATTGGCATAGAACTGATTGAAAATACCGCAGTCACTGGGAAGCAAGCCTATGGTAGCGACTAGAGGGTTATAGTCACTTGGGGCCCTTGGAAAGGGAGCGACTGAGGCTCTAGGTTAGTGAAACATAGATTTAACTTAGGGGATGGACACCTAGAGGGGTTGGGTTACTCCTGGAGGTCCTGTGGCACCTGAGGGAGGTCAGTAAATTGTTAAGTTAACAAATCCATTTCCTTAAGGTCATATAGGAGGTTGAGTCTTATCATAGTGACCATCATATCATGTTTACCCCAGGCAAACCAGTGAAAGTGGGTATGTGGGAGGAGGTGGTTATAGGGTGGTATGATAGTGAGGTTGCACTCTCTTTGGGTAAAATCTCATGTTGTCTTAGTTATGGTTGTCATTCATGGGGTCATGGTACACAGTTGGTATGGTCATGCATGATGTTGTTATATTTATATGATTATTATTATACATGTATCGTGCTAATGGTTTTGCGGATGAGGTAAGCCTCCCCTGAACATCAATGAGGTATGGTTTTGATCTTGGTATCTATCTGGTTTATATGACATGGCCTAATTGCAAGAAGAAGAGAATCAGAGATGACAAGCAAAATAGTAGACTATAATTCCCGTGACTCTCCCTACAGATCAGTTGAGAAGCAAGGAGATGAGTATTCTCCTGGTATAGTAGATACATTGAGGATTTTGAGGGCAGAGATTAGAAGTTACAAAGCAGACAATGACAGGTTGGTTGAGGCTCAAGAAAGACTTGCAAAGGCTCAGTAAAAGAAGGTAGAAGTCGATGCAACAATTATTTAGAGCTTGTCAGAATTGTAGAGACAGGGACAGTTGAGGATTATTCAAGAGAAGGAAGAGAAAATTAATGGATCCTATGGTAGCAAGTCTCGGTCCAGATACCGATTGGATAAAGGGGATATAGTCAAAGGTGACATATCAATGGATACACCTGACATGAGGACTAGTATTTGTGGGCATCATTCTAGTTCCTCATCCAGGAGACATTATCATCATCATCACCGTCATCATCCTTATAGGAGGAGTGAGTACTTTCCTGAGGAGTTCAAGAAATTCAAGCCTCCTACATTCAATGGAGAGATGAAGAGTTCAAAAGATGCAAAGCCATGGTTGCTTGGGATGAAGAAATTCTTCAAATTGCATAGCTATTAAAAGAACATGAAAGCCAATATAGCCACCTTCTATCTCCAAGGGAACGAAAATATCAGGTGGGAAGATGTGAAGAACGTTAAGGGCATTCAGGAAGAATAGTTGATTTGGGATGATTTCAAGAGACTCTTTAAGAAGAAGTACTTATCAGAGACGTACAATGATGACAAAGATAAGGAGTTCTATGAGTTTCATATGGGTTCTCTTACAGAAGATGAGTATACTAGTAGGTTCCTGGAGTTGTGCCTTACCTCAAGGATGAGAAGGCGAAGATTCAAAGATTCATCAGTGGGTTTCCAATAACATATAGAGACTGGATTGAGTTTGATGAGCCTAGATCATTGGAGGAGGCCATCCAGAAGTTGAAGCATTGTTATGAGTATTTAAAGCACAAAGTTGAGCCTAAGCGTGAATTGAAGGGGAATGAGAAAGTTAAATGGAAATGGCCACCAAAGCGGGGAAGACCTCAAGATGCAGGTCAGAAAGAAAATGTTGCTCCTTACAAGAATTTCATTGTAGTTGAGAACGGACATGGGTCACGGCCTGGAGAGCAGTAGACTAGACGTGATGATATGAGACCATTGTAGTGTTGGATATGTGGCAAAGATCATTGCAATATGGATTGTCCATTGTACCAGGGTGGTAGGCCTCAGATCTATAGTGCTCAGGAGGTGCAGACAGTTGGGGATGTTGGTCATAGCATTCCTCGGATTTACGCATTTGTGGACAACAAGAAGGTAGATCACCAAACATCCATTATTCAGATGGAAGGTAAGATATGTGGTCAAGTTGTTACTATTTAGATTGACCCTAGATCTAATTATAGTTACGTTAATGCTGACCTAGTGGATAAGTGTTGTTTGAGAAAATAAGTGCATGCAGAGTCTTGGTAGGTGCAGTTTGCTACAGGTACTAAGAAGAGAGTTCATCATTGGGTAAGAGGTTGTGCATTTGAGCTGAATGGTATGCCTACAACAACACATATGAATGTACTACCAATGGGATCATATAGTATGATTTTGGGTATGGATTGGTTATACCTCCACAAAACCAAAGTAGATTGTTATGACAAGGTTAGTGAGTGTCTAGATGATAATGGGGAAAAGAGAATATTTTGGGGAAAGAAGAATCCTACCTCAATTAGGATGGTCACAATTATGTAGGCTAAGCATGGTTGCAGGAAGGGATGTGTAATGTTTGCAGTTCATATTTCCAGTGACAAGGGTAAGGATGTTGAGGATGTAGAAATATTCAAGAGATACCCTGTATTACAACAGTTTCAAGATGTGTTTCCAATAGAGATTCCAGATTTGCCTCCCCACAGGGAAGTGGACTTTTCTATTGAGTTGGTACTAGGGGCAACACTAGCATCAAAGGCACCTTACAGGATGAGCACACCAGAGTTAGTAGAGTTGAAGTTGCAGCTGAAGGAAATGCTTGATAAGGGATACATTAGGCCAAGTGTATCACCTTGGGGTGCACCAGTGTTGTTCATGAAGAAGAAGGATGGTACCCTCAAGTTGTGCATTGATTACAAGCGGATGAACAAGGTGACGATCAAGACCAGGTACCCATTGCCTAAGATTGATGACTTGTTTGATTAGTTTAAAGGAGCAGCAGTGTTCTCGAACATTGATTTGATATCAGGATACCATCACGTACGCATTAAAGAAGAGGACATCTACAAGATTTCTTTCAGGACCAGGTATGGGAATTATGAGCTTGTTGTGGTTCCTTTTGGTTTGACTAATGACCCAGCTACTTTTATGTGCTTGATGAATAGTGTGTTGCGTATTTATCTGGATGAGTTTGTTATTGTATTCATTGATGATATATTGATATACTCTAAGAATGAAGAAGAGCATGCCAAACACTTAGCAGCAATATTTAGATTGCTAAGGGAGCATCACCTATATGCTAATCTTAGCAAGTGCAGCTTCTTTCAAATGAAGGTACATTACTTGGGACATGTTGTCTCCAAGGAGGTTAGCAGGTAAATATAGGAGGTTCTCACACATTGCATATCCTATTACATCATTGCAAAGGAAATGTAAGAAATTTGAATGGACAAAGGAGTGTGTAGCCAGTTTTGAGCAGTTGAAGTAGTTGTTGACCAATGCTCCAGTTCTTAAGATTGCAGATCCAAAAAAATAGTTTGTGGTGTGTACAAATGACTGCAAGAGAGGAATTGGTGGGGTCTTAATGTAGGAGGGATAGGTAGTGTGTTATGAGTCTAGGAAATTGACGCTCGACTATGTGACTCATGATCTTGAGTTGGAAGATATTATACATGCCTTAAAGATGTGGAGGCATTATCTTCTTGGCAGGAGGTTTGAATTGATGAGTGATCACAATGGGTTGAGATATCTGTTTGACCAACGGAATCTGAATGCTAGGCAGCATAGGTGGTTGGTTGTAACCACCCTCCTCCCACATTTACCCAAGCTAACCGGTCCACCTAGGTAAACATGTGACGAAGAGTTACCATGATATGATTCAACTCCCTAAGTATAGTTAAGGAAGTGGAACTGACATGACAAGACCAATCTTACCTTCCACACATGCTACAAAACCTCCAAGAGCTAACCAACCCTTCCAGCTGACCAACCCTTAAGGTAACTTACCTTTTTCTGAACTAGAGCCCCATTTGCTCCCTTTCCAAACCCTCCAAGCAACTCAGAGCCTCCAGTCGCTCCCATGAGCCTCCCTGAGTGTGACTGTAGCCTTTTTCTACCAGTGTTATGCTAGCAATTGCATGATTTAAGACTATTTTCCAAGTCTAGGACCCAGTCACTGCCCAAAACTCCATGAAACTTCCAAAACTCATAAAATACATGAAGACAATGCTTTTGATAACAAACATGATCAAGAACTCTACTGGACCCCTACTAACCATGACAGGCATTTCATCAAACATGTCACAAATATGCAATCTACAGGTCATAACAACATATCTGAGCATAAGGGTCTCATACTTACCCGAGAATCACTAAGAAGAATTGATGCCTTATCACAATAGATGCATTATCGCCTATTGGTCATATATTCATTTTTCATTCATTTACAAATCAAAACATCATGAGAGTCATACATCATCACTATCATAAAACATGCTCATCCAACATATAACCAATAGAAATAACAAGGATATAAGAACCATAAAAACCACATGTGAACAAGTATATTTACCTATCAAATACCAAATGAAAGAAGCTCTTATTAACATATGCAAAATGCAACCAGGTCTGAGACTTCCATGTACCACCCGACCATAGATTGGATGAACCAAATCTTTCTTTCAGCCAATCACCCCTGTGTCTATTCTAAGCATGAATGTGGGATCTCATGGAACAAATCCAACAAAACCAAACCAAGGCTTCCAGAGGGAAAACCACCTCAACCAATGATTCCACCTCACGGTCAGACATCACTAACCATCTCTAGATTGGTCTCCGCCCAAGTTGTCTAGGGCTCTAGAGTGTTTGTTCAAACCAAGGCTTCCAGGACTAGTAAATCAATCCACAGTTGTTATTGGGTTCCAAAGCATTTGTCTAACCAAGGCTCCAAGAATAGTAACTCAACCCACCAAGGGCTCCAAAGCATTTGTCCAACCAAGACTCCAAGACTAGTAACTCAACCCACAACCAAAGGAATATGAGAACCAACAAGAAAACAAAAGTAAAATCCACAACACCATGGCTATCCAGGAAATGGAAATGTTAGGCAAAAACACTGTCAATCTAGGCAATCCTCCATGCCAATGACAAATCATAAACAAATAACCACATGCATATGCTAGGCATGCCAAAACTAGCAAGGAAATCATACATGCAACTCAGTACCTGCAAGCAAAACCCGTTGTAGCTATTGATCCTAATGTCCTCTTGCGCTTTCCTTCTTTTCCTTTTCCTTCTTGCTTCAAATCACAAGTATGTCACACTCCTCCAATAGTTCTCCAGGAAAACTCTAAGTGTCCAAGAGTATGTGAGAGAGAAAGAGAATAGAGAGAGAGCTCCAAAACTTAACAGGTAAAAGTTTGAGCAAAAGATACCAATTGATCCTCAAAATCCTTTTATTATTGAGGCCTCTATTTTCTTCAATTTCTGTTATTGTTTGTTCAATTTCCTCCTCACGTGAAACCTATGACCTTTCACCTTCCTTTTCTCCTAATTTCCATTATTTTCATAGTTAAAATTCCAATTAATGCCTCATGCCTTTCCAAATCTTTTACCATTGCTTTTTCCAATTTCCTTTAGCCATAATAAACCAAAATGAACACCCACTAGGATGTTTTCCCCACCATTCATCTTGGAATACGTGTCCCATGACCTTGGTCTTATATTTTTTCTTACATGAATTTTTAACCGAGACTACTATAGAACCCTCCCCCTTGGGGGAATACCATCCCCAATGTTCAATGACACCTATAACCAACAAGACCGCTGAAAACAAAACATTCTTCCCATGTAGCTTTATAACACAACTTGTTGCAGTATTTATAATGACCACTGCTAAAATGTGACAAACATATCATTTACTGGAGCTTTATAACACAACTCATTACAATATTTACAATAAAAACCACATACATACTCAAGCACATTTGCTTCAACCAACAAATAATCATATTGTCTATGGAGATTTATAAATCCATCTCAATATAGTATTTACAATAATATACACATGTATACATATGCACACTTGCTCAACCAGCGAATAAAAGGATATGATGCCTGTATCAATCAACAATGGAATCCAGAGGCTCACACCTCCACCCTCAAAAGTAGTATTAGGATTCACCTCTTTCCCAAGAAGTCCAGAATCCACTGCCAAGATCAAATTCCACATCTAATGTCTAGCGCTACATTCCTGCACCACTTGTCCTCTCAGTGAACAGTTATCAACTCATTGTTCCAGGGCACATTCCCAATGTGCATCTGATTCAATCTGGCAATGATAATGACCAAAACAAATCCAAACTCGACCTTCCCTTCTCTACTACATAGTCTCTCGGACAATCCGGTCACACCCTTCCATGTAGTCACACACCTTCCAAGTTTTGTGGGAGTCCCCTTCTCCGCTACACAGTCCCTCAAGTGACCCCTCCCTTGGTAAGGTTTCCTCGCATTGGAAGGACAAAAAACAAAGGCATATCCCTGCCTCAAAACCATCATACTGGTCATATCATGCTCATGGAAATCAAGGGACACTATTGGGTACCAATATCCCACAATGGCCCTCCTCCTGAAGTGCTTTACCAGCATAGGGTTGCATGTTTCAATTCCTTTCACTGCTACTACTAACATTCTTTGATCACAAATTATAATCACCCAAACCAGGAATTCCCATGCTTTCTTGTACCAAGCACATAATTTCCATTAGATTCAAAATAAGTTGAAATAAATTCACATCATACCTCATCAGTAGCTCGTCAAGGAGGTGCACTTGTAATTCTGTTCACTTCCTGTCACAACAAGTCAAATTAGTTGTTTGATCAAATCATCATGTATAAACACATCACATCTAGTTATCTCAAAATGCAACCATCATAGTCAAAATCGTATATCAAAATCATGAATCTATGCCATCATCATAAACCATAATCATAGATCACATGTAACCATCATAAATTAGAATCATAGATCACATGCATAATAAAACTGAAATAAAATATTAATACTTATCCTTTAATCGGTCATTTGTTTCTACCTTTGTCCTTTTTCCTTTTGTACACACACCGGATTGGTTTCCACACCCAGCAAACACCCAATGCCTTTTTCGTCTCTTCAACCACGTACACATACACATTGTACATCACAACACATACATCCACACACAACGTACGACACCACACAATACATACACCTACACCTGATATACATCATGACACATACACCTACACCCGGTGTACAACACAACACAATACATACTCCTACATCCGATGTACAACACAATACATATACGTACACATATTACAACACAATGAATACACATGTCACGATGCCACAACTACACAATGCACATATATAGTACCGCATGTACACAACACATCATGTATGACATGCACACAATACCACATGTACAACATGCACATAGTACCACTTGTACACAACACCACCTACACAACGTGTACACAACATCACATGTACATGGCACCACTTGCACAACGTGTACACAACACCACATGCACACCACACCACCTATACAATGTGTGCACAATACCAGATGTACACAACATGACATGTACACGACACCATATGTACACAACACCACATGCATGACATGTACACAACACCATGTGCAAACAACGCCACATGTACAACATGTACACAACACCACATGCACACATAACCACATGTACAATCATGCACACAACACCATATGTAAATAGCTCCACATGTACAACATGCATGCAACACCATATGTACATAGCACTGCATATACAACATGTACATAGCACCATATGTGCACAGAACCACATATCCAACATGCACACAACACCACATATCTAACATGCGCACAGTACGATATGTACATAGCATCATTTATACCCAACACTGCATATGAAATATACACAAAACAACATATATATAACAGGCACACAACATCATATGTATGCAATACTATGTATGCTCTATGTACACAATACTAGTATTGCACATCCGAAGACCACTTTGTCTCTACCAAGCAACCTTGCTTCTAGTATCTCTTCGTTGTTCATGCTTGTCCCAACATGTCGCAGATCACACTACTTTCATTCAGTTTATGTATCCCTCAACATTACCTACCATAACATAAACATGGACATAGTACAAGCATATAATATCATATCCACAGGATATTGACCTTGTAGAATTGTCAGGGTTACTCTTCCCACTTGATTCCTCATAAGACCAAGAACCTCTTCATGCCATTCACCTGCATAAACAATCATTCCTCCATAAGAATGATCCCTGACAAACTTGTTAGACAATGACATACATACATACATATATATAATCATTAGGATAAAGCAATCATGATCCCGTCAGACAATGACATACATACATATATATATACATGTAAACATATATAGGCATCGACATAATCATGATCATAACAAAATTATCAGATATCATAAGGTCAAGGTTAAGAGAACTCCCTTTATCCATGCACATCATGGACAACATTGAGAACAACAGTTCCCAACTTAGCTAAGGCATATGTTACCTTAATCCCATTTACTTTACCTTTCATATTACCTTTCTCATGATTCTCCTACCACCATCCATTCATCCCAATGGACCCAACCAAGTCAACCAGTTGTCATACTCTTGCCTTCAGTTTCCCTTACACATGCATCGAGCTTCATCTGAGTCTTGCATTACTTGTTGGGTTTCATCCAGCTCTTCATGAACTCCATTAACTTTCTCTTTCCCCAACCAAATCCTAAGACTCTCAAGACATAAAAGGAAAGGCCAAGAAACAAGCTAGAAGAAAAACATGAAAATGAATAGCAATACGACACCACATACAAAGTGGCATGATCATGCACTAGACGCAACCAAAACCACAAATCAAGCGCAACAAATCACAAAATACCAAAAGCACAAGACTAGCAACAAACACCATGACTCAATCCCCATGGTTCCCAGTGCTTTCAAGGGAAAGTTCAACTAAATCCTTCTTCAAGGTTTCATGTCAATCTCTTGCCATGCAATCCCTGCATCATACTTCCATAAACACATAACTGTCAACGCATAAATAAATATAACAATATACCAGTTATCTTACCTTGATGTACTCAGCATGTTGATATGTAACTGAACAATACACTTCTCAAGGAACTCCAATTCCTTAACGAATCCAGCTATAATTGGAAGCCAATTGTTATACCTGTCAAATACATGTTCATGAATCTACCACATATCCACATAATGTCAGAGAAAATCAAGGTTAAGAAGACTCATGTATTCAAAGCATTCATTCTTTTGGAATTGCGGTTTCCAAACATAGCAAAAGGAATTCTCATCCCATTCATTTCTTTTAACTTTACCTTGTTGCAACCGAGTTTTAATATGTAGTGTCACACCACCCAACTATTAGTTATATAAACACATCAATTATTACCTTGTCACCCTAATACCAAGCATGTTACCCTACAATTGCTCACACATGTCAACCACATGTTCCAAGGATCAAAACATCATGTCTATTGATTGAAATCAACCTTTTCCAAAACTAACAACCATGTCATAATGAACTCTCAGTCATCAATCATAATACTACAACTATTACCCACTTAAGTACATATTTGTTGTCTTAGCACATAATGTGTTAGTACAAGTATAACAAGATCATTCCTTCATGCAATATTATAGACACATACTCATATCATGCAATTAATCAAATATTCAAACAACATATAGGCGACATAATAGACATCAAACACTCAAACACCAAATAGACGACATAATCAAACATTCAAACACCAAGTAGACAACATAAGCAAACTCATACCTTTATATAACTCAGGGAATGTTATCCTATTTGCACAATCAATCTAGATTAGCACATTATAACTTCACAACATATCAACTCAAACATCAACAAGGTTATGATATCCATAAAAGTAACTAGCTAACATGTCCACATCATAAACTCATAAACAATTTTCATTCATGCATAACAATCACATATGCACAGTCAATCTAGATTAATACAACACAATATCACAAATATGTCGACTCATACTTGAATGTCATAACCCTAACCATTTGCATAGGCCAATCAAAATTAGCATGATACATATAACATCAATATCTTAGTTTCAATGACCATAATCATCAGGCACATGACCACAATGCATACAACAACAGGTTACTATCATTCATGACTATCTAACTCATGTTCATATGACTACACTGACCAAATGGCATTTATCATACATGTAACCACAATAACAATAGAATGACAAGAATATACGTAACCTAATGCTTATAACAACCATTAACCACATACCTTCATGCCAAACATACAAACCTATATGACGATTTTCTCTTACCCCAAGGTCTAGTGTTGCAACCTCGCTTTGATGATCTACATCTCCTACTCTATCTCAACCAACACATTAGCATCATAACAACCAACAACATCATGATGACACAAACTACATACAATGACCTCACAATGCATGTCTGACCTACTATACATGCATAACTATAACCATGACAATGCATGCATAACAACATATAGACACTGACATGCATAACAAATGCATATACAACCAACATGCATTCATGACAAACACATCCCAACAACAACATCATCAACTTTTACATGACAACACAACTGTAACAATGACCACTGCCATGCACACATCACAAGCACATATACAACCTACATGCATGCATGACAATCCACATTCCACCCTTCTAGTCCAAGTGTTGAACCATGCTCTCATACCACCCTATAACCACCCTCCTCCCACATTTACTCAAACTAACCATTCCACCAAGTTAAACATGTGACGAAGAGTTATCATGATATGATTCAACTCTCCAAGTACAGTTAAGGAAGTGGAACTGACATGACAAGACCAATCTAACCTTCCACGCATGCTATAGAACCTCCAGGAGCTAACCAACCCTTCCAGGTGACCAACCCTTGAGGAAACTTACCTTTTTCTGAACTAGAGCCCCAATCACCCCCTTGCCAAGCCCTCCAAGCAACTAAGAGCCTCTAGTGGCTCCCATGATCCTGCTTGAGTGCAATTGCAACCTTTTTCGACTAGTGCTATGCTAATGTCTACGAGATTTAAGGCTAGGACCCAGTCGCTTCCCATAACTCCATGAAACTTCCGGAACTCATAAAATACATGAAGAAAATGCTTTTGATAACAAACTTGATCAAAGACTTGACTAGACTTCTACTAACTATGACATACATTTCATCAAACATGCCACAAATACTCAATCTACAAGTCATAACAACAGATCTGAGCATAGGGGTCTCATACTTATCTAAGAATTGCTAAAAAGACATGATGCCTTATCATAATAGTTGCATTATCATCTATTGGTCATATATTCATTGTACATTCATTTACAAAACAAAACATGATGAAATCCATACATCATCATTGTCATAAAACATGCTCATAACCAACATATAATCAACAAAAATAACAAAGATATAACAGTCATAAAAACCACATATAAACAAGTATATTTACCCATGAAATACGAGAGGAAATAAGTTCTTATTAACATATGCAAAATGTAACCAGATATGGGACTTCCACATACCACCCAACCATACATTAGCTAAACCAAATCTTTCTTTCAGCTAATCACACCCGTGCCATATTCCAAGTATGAATGTGGGATCTCATGGAACATATCCAAAAAAACCAAACCAGAGCTTCTAGAGGCCAAACCACCTCAACCCTCAACCAATGGTTCCACCTCACAGTCGAATATCACTAACCATCACCAGATTGGTCTCAACCCAAGTTGTCCAAGGCTTTAGAGCGTTTGTTCCAACCAAGGCTTCCAGGACTAGTAACTCAACCCATAGTTGTATTTGGGCTCTAGAGCGTTTGTCCAACCAAGGCTCCAGGACTAGTAACTCAATGCACCAAGGGCTCCAAAGCATTTGTCTAACCAAGGCTCCAAGACTAGTAACTCAACCCAAGTTGTTACAGGGCTTCCAGAGTGTTTGTCTAGCCAAGGCTTCAGGACTAGTAACTCGACCCATCAAGGGCTCCAAAGTGTTTTTCCAACCAAGGCTCTAGGAACTAATAACTCAACCTACAACCAAAGGAATATGAGAACAAACCAGAAAACAAAAGTAAAACCCACAACACCGTGGCTATCCAGGAAATGGCAATTCTAGGCAAAACCATTGTCAATCCAGGAAATCCTCCATCCCAATGACATATCATAACTAAATAACCACATGCATATGCCAAAACTAGCAAGGAAATCATACATGCAACTTGGTACCTGCAAGAAAAACCGGTTGTAGCTGCTGATCCTGATGTCCTCTTGGACTTTCCTACTTTTCATTTTCCTTCTTGCTTCAAATCCTAAGTATTCCACACTCCTCCAATAGTTCTCCAAGAAAACTCTCTAAGTGTCCAAGAGTATGAGAGAGAGAGAATAGAGAGAGAGCTCCAAAACTGAACTGACAAAAGTCTGAGTAAAAGCTACCAACTAATCATTGAAAGCCTTTTTATTAATGAGGTCTCTATTTTATTCAATTTCCATTATTTTCCCTTCAATTTCTTCCTCACATGTAACCTGTGACCTTTCACCTTCCTTTTCACCTCATTTCCATTATTTTCATAATTAAAATGCCAATTAATGCCTCATGCCTTTCCATCCTTTTCCATTGCCTTTGTCAATTTACTTTAGCCATAATAAACTAAAATGAATACCCACTAGGATTTTTTTCCCACCATTCATCTTGGAATATGTGTCCCATGACCTTGGTCTTATATTTTTTTTACATGACCAGGGTTTTTACATTGGACACAATCAACGAGTTTGAATTTGAGATCAGATAAATTAAGGGTAAGGAGAACATGATTGCAGATGCTCTCAATAGGAGAGTGCAAATGAACCATGTTGCAACAATGAGATCTTACGGGACATATTTACATGATCATATCTTACAGGTAAGCCAACAGAATGATAGTTACATGGAGCTTAGGCACAGGTTACAATAGGGTACAAGTGATCAGGATGCAGACTATCATCTCATGACAGATGGTTTGGTGAGATTCAGGGACAAGATCTATGTGTCGGATGATAGTGGGCTCAAGAAGTTTATCTTGAGGGAGTTTCATGTCAAGCCATATTCAAGACACCCAAGATATCAGAAGATGTTGACAATAGTGAAGAAGTTCTACTATTGGCCAAATCTGAAGAAGGAAGTGGTAGAGTTTGTGGCTAGATGTTTGGACTGTCAGCAGGTGAAAGCAGAGTGTAAGCATCTAGGTGGGTTGCTTCAGCCTATTTTGATTCCATAATGGAAATGGGAGGTCATTTCCATGGATTTCATTACAGGTCTTCTGAGGACATCGAGGCAGCATGATTCTATCATGGTTGTGGTCGATAGGTTGAGCAAGGTAGCTCACTTCATTCTAGTGAAGACTACTTATTCAGCTAGTGAGGTGGCACAGGTCTTCATTAGGGAGATCATGAGATTGCATGGTGTTCCGAAGAATATTGTGTCAAATAGGGATGCTAAGTTCACTTCCAAGTTTTGGAAGGATTTGTTTGCATGTTTGGGGACAAATTTGGCCTTCAGTACAACTTATCATCTGCAAACAGATGGACAGACATAGAGGGTCAACAAGATTATGGAGGATATGTTGAGGATGTATGTCATGCACCAACAGAGGAGATGGGAGTACCTTCCATTGGTTGAGTTTGCTTACAACAATGGTTATCAGGAGTCACTGAGGATGAGTCCATTTGAGGCACTATATGGGCGGAGTTGTAATACTCCCATCAGCTAGAGTGATCCAGTGAATAGGGTACTTATTGGACCGGATATGTTGGCAGAAATGGAACATGAGATGCAGGTTATAAAGAAGAATCTAAAGGCAACACAGGACAGACAAAAAAGTTATGCAGACCAACACAGGGCATTTAAGGAGTTTTAGGTTGGGGAGCATGTGTATTTGCACATCAAGCCCAAGAAGAGCTCCTTGAGGATTGGATCATGTGCCAAGTTGGCACCATGGTATTGTGGACCTTTTGAGATCCTTGAGAGGATTGGACTAGTGGCCTACAGACTTGCACTGCCTTCGACAATGAAATTCCATGATGTTTTCCATGTTTCATTGCTTAAGATATATGTAAAGGATGTTGATCATGTTATTGATTGGTCTGTATTACAGGTGGAACCAGAAGGAGAATTCCAATTAGAACCTCTTTGCATATTGCAGCAGAAAAACCTCATGCCCCAAAAACAAGCAATTGAGCAAGTTAAAGTGCAGTGGAAGCACTTTGGGCTCGATGAAGCTACATGGGAGATGGTTGATGAGATGCGGGCTATGTATCCTTCATTGTTTTCTGATTGAGGCAAAGCAGTTTTGGTGCATATATGTACATGGATGTAAATACTGCCATGAGTTGTGTTATAAAGCTCCAATAAGTGGTATGGTTGTCATGTTGTCATGATGGTTTTGCTTTTGAGCAGGTTGTTTATTCTAAACACTGCAACGTGTTGGGTTATAAAGCTCCATGGGTAGTATGTTTTGGTTTTCAGTGGTTTTGTTGGTTGTAGATGTCATAAAACACCGAGGACGATGTTCCACTGAGGGGGAGGGATCTGTAACAACCCCAGGTTAAAATTTCATGTAATAAAAGTTAAGAAATGAAAAATAAGACCAAGGTTAAGGGACACTTATTCCAAGCCGAATGTTGGGAAAAATATCCTAGTGGGCATCACTTGTTGTGTATTATGGATAAGGGGAAATTGGCAAAGGCAATGGAAAAGACTTTGAAAAGGAAAAAAAGTATTATTGGCATTTTATTTATGAAAATAAAATAAAATAGGTGAAAAGGGAGGTGAAAGGTCACAGGTTGCATGTGAGGATGAAATTGAAGGGAAATTACGGAAAATTGAAGAAATTAGAGGCATCAATAATAAACAGACATCAGAGCATCAATTTGTATCCTTTTGTCAGTTTTGTTTTGGAATTAGTCTCATAGAGGAGAAGAGAATCAAGAGGATAAGGAAAGCAAGCAAGTAAAGGAAGGACAAAGAAAGCAAAGGAAAACAAGGATTAAGCAAGGAAATGTTGGATCAAGCAGCTTCAACAGGAATACTTCTAGGTAACAAGTTGCATGTATGATTCCCTAGTTGGTTTTGGCATGCATGGTATGTGCATGCGTGTATTTGTTTTCATTGTTTTTAGTGGCATGGATTTTTTCGGGTTTTGACACTGGTTTTTAGACTTGCCTTGCCATTTCCAGATAGCCATGGTGTGATGGCATTCTTTCTCAATTGAGCTCTGGATTTCCATAAGATTTTGGATCCGAGTGAGGTGATCTCAAGAAAATCCCAAGGGTTGGGGGTGGAGATGGTCTTCTCTAGGAAGCCTTCAAGAGGTGGGTGGCGACAGGAAATTCCTCAAGGGATGGTGAAGGAATTTTTAGGCATCCAAGCTCGATTTGGTTTTGTGATCTCGGATCTGGTTTAGGTGAGATCACAAGATGGTGAGGGTGGAGGTGGTTTAACCTCTAGATTCCCTTGGTTGTTTATAGATTGGTTTATCCCATGATATCCCACATTCATGCTTGGAATATGGCATGAGGGTGATTGGCTGAAATAAATATTTTGTTAAGCCAATCTATGGTCGGGTGGTATTTGGAAGTCCCTGACTTGGTTGGATTTTGCATATGGTTAATAAGAGCTAATTTTCTCTTGCCTTGATAAGTAAATGTACTTGTTATTATGTGCCTTTAACAATTGTTCTATCATTGTTATCTATTTGGTTATATGTTGGTTATAAGCATGGTTATATGAAAAATCTAAGTATGGCTCTTATCACATTTCATTCAATGAATGTCTGGTTAATGAATGCATGACCTAATTGGTGTTATGACAACTATTGTGAGAAGGCATAAATCCTTCTTGTTAAATCTCATATAATTTTTTAGATCCTTATGTTCATATATGCATTCATGACCTGTAGGTTGCATGTTCATCATGTGTTTGACGAAATGTCAGTCCTGGTTAGGAGAGGTCAGGTCAAGTCTTGGTTTAAGTTTTGGTTTGGAAGCCTTGTTTTTATGTGATTCATCATTTCTGGAAGTTTCATTGAGTTCTAGGCAGGGGCCTAAGTCTTAGCCCTGAAAACGTGGCTTAGAATTCAGGGTCGTTGGCATAGAACTGGCTAAAAAGTCCACAGTCATTAGGAAGCAAGACTATGGGAGAAATTGGAGGGTTACAATCGCTTGGAGGCCTTGGAAAGGGAGCGATTGAGGCTCTAGGTCAGTGAAACAGAGAGTTAACTCAGGGGTTGGACACCTGGAGGGGTTGGGTTGCTCCTGGAGGTCCTGTGGCACCTGAGGGAGGTCAGTAAAGTCTTAAGTTGTCGACTCCATTTCCTTAAGGTCATATAGGAGGTTGAGTCTTATCATAGTGACCCTCAACTCATGTTTACCCTGGGAAAACCAGTGAAAATGGGTAAATGTGGGAGAAGGTGGTTATAGCCGACATGTTAAAGTGAAAAATAATGGAAAGGGGTGAATATTTAAATCCAATTAAACTTGATATCTACCCCCTCATGTGAGGACATCACCCTAGTCACATGTTTATTATGTTTATAAAAAAGTAAAAGGGACTTATTATTGGTTGTGGAGCTTGATTCTTGATTTATAGGTCTTGGTTTGCCCCCCCACCCGGTCCCCCCCCCAATTTATTTCCATGGGATCTAAGAGGGCGGAAACAATTATTTGTAGCCCCCATAACATTAGGTCTAGGGATATTGGCCCCAAAGATAATTTTTTGGAAAATTTTCCTTATAAAATATCATAATTTCATAAACAATTTGAATAGTTCAACATTAGGTAACAGATCTAACAAGAAAATTTATGTTAGGGGTTTTTAACCCTAGAAGGAAAACCTCTTTTTATGAGGGTATTGTGTTGTAGTTGTGTCTAATTGAAAAATAATTGTAACTATGGGAGGAGACTGTGAGGAAGTAAAGAGGATGTTGTAGTGGATGTGTTGTAGGTTGTATCCCTTCATTTTGCTAGACATAATAAAGGAAGGACTAGTTGTTCCTCCATGGACGTAAACAAAATTAGGTGAACCACATATATTAGTGTCTCTCTTGTGGTGTGTTATTTCTATTTTCTATTTATGTATTCTCTTTTATTTTATTTCTCCATGATCTTGTTCTTAACATTTATGAAAACATCAACTCCCCTCGGGGAGCTCCTTTGAAAAACCTGTGAAAATGTAAAAGTAAATGTGAGTACAAGGTACCATGTTCAAGTCCCTAGGTACTTACCCATGGTTGTACGTTATGGGGAACACAATTCACCTAGGAGTTATAGTGGTAAAAATCGAGATCAATCTTATGTCACATGAGTACGAGCCCAACCTAATTGTCGATTTCTCTAGACAAAAATAAATAAATAACAAAAACCATCCCAACCCCAATGAACAATATATTGCCTCATCCTTAAGGGGTTCTATTAATAAATCCAAAGCAAAGAAAGAAAAAGGAATAGGCTCCTTATCCTATTGTGTCATATTTGTACATCCTTCAATCCTATCCCAAGTTTTTCTTAAGGGGGGATGTTAGGATATTCCGACACATAGGAAATAGTTAAGTATAACTTGGTCTAGTATAGAGTTAGGTAAAGTGTGTTTCTTTACTATGTACTTTTGTAACTTACAATCTGACGGTCACAATATGTTCTAAACATGAAGTGATCCGACGGTTCATTCTCTCCTCGGTATTACTGACACTTGATCTGTGGCTTAACACCCGATTGGTCCATGATCTCTATTTAAAGAGCATGGAGGGTCATTTGTAAGGTGACCGTTCATGAAAGAAGTTTATGTAAATTTTATTTCTTTTATTAATAAATTGCCTGAAGTGGTTGTGTTGGCTCAAGCCTTGGACTGTTTTCCTCTTTGAGGGTTTTAACCACATCAAGAATACCGGTGTATTGATCTGTGATCTGTTTGTGAGCGGTGTCCTTTGTTGTTCTATCTGAGGAACTTACCCTGTAAATTCCTACATGGTATCAGAGCTATTTGAGGGCTGCATCTGTTGGTGATCCAAATCGGAAGCCGGTACCATGATACCATGTAGGAGTTTACAGGGTAAGTTCCTCAAACAGAACACCAAAGGACATCGCTCACAAATAGATCACAGATCAATACACCAGTATTCTTGACGTGGTTAAAACCCTTAAAGAGGGAAACAATCCACGGCCTAAGACAACACGACCACTTCAGGCAATTTATTAATAAAATAAATAAAATTTACATAAGCTTCTCTCATGAATGGTCACCTTACAAATGACCCTCCATGCTCTTTAAATAGAGATCATGGACCAATCGGGTGTTAAGCCATGGATCAAGTGTTGGTAATACTAAGGAGAGAATGAACCGTCAGATCACTTCATGTCTAGAACATATTGTGACCGTCAGATTGTAAGTTACAAAAGTACATAGTAAAAAAACACACTTTACCTAACTCTATACTAGACCAAGTTATACTTAACTATTTCCTATGTGTCAAAATATCTTAACATCCCCCCTTAAGAACAACTTGGGATAGGATTGAAGGATGTACAAATATGACACAATAGGAGAAGGAAGGAGGCATTAGAGCCTATTCCCCCTTAGTGACAACTTCCTGAACTCCAACCATAAATCAAAGTTTAGTAAACTTCGCCTCTGTGAGAGCCTTTGTAAAGATGTTTGCAACTTGATCATCAGTTGAACAATATTGCACTTCAAGAACATGGTCATGAATGAGCTTTCTGATGAAGTGCATGTGTAGTTCAATGTGTTTGTTGTGCTAATGTTGGATTGGATCTGTGCATAGTTGAATGGCACTTTGATTATCACACCAAAGTGTAGTCGAATGCTATTGCTGAAAGCCAAACTCTGACAGGATCTGAAGAAGCCACAAGGCTTCCTTACTAGATTCTATGGCGCCACGATACTCTACTTCTACTGAAGAAAGAGAAATGGCACTTTATTTCTTGCAAGCCCATGTAATAGGTCTAGAACCAAGAGTGAAGACATAATCTGTAATAGACTTCTGATCATCAAGGTCACCAGCCCAATCTGAATCAGCGAAACCAACCAATAAAGGAGATGCTTCTGCACTGTAATGAATCCCAAACTGAACTGTACCTCGAACATAACAAAGTATTCTTTTAGCTTCTTTCCAATGACTTTCATCTGGGTTTTTCATAAACTGAGCAATAAGGCCAACAACAAAGGAAAGGTCACGACGAGTATGGGTCAGATACAAAAGTTTTCCTACAAGCTGATGGTATAAGGTAGCATCAACTTCAGGGGAAGTACAAGTGACTGAAAGTTTGGCTCCATACTAAAAGGGAGAAGGGGCTGGCTTACAGTCTTCCATGTGAAAGTGGCGTAGAAGATCACAGGCATACTTGGACTGGGAAAGGGAGATACCTTCCTTGGATTGCAAGACTTGAAGGCCAAGAAAATAATGCAAGTATTCTAAGTCTGTCATTTCTAACTACTTTTTAAGGCTGGACTTCACATGCTTTATAAGGTTGGGATCACTACCAGTAAGGATAAGATCATCAACATAAAGAACAAGAATGATAAGAGACTTACCCACTTTCTTAGTGTAGACAGTATTGTTAGAATGACACTTAGAAAAGCCAGTATCTAAAAGAAAGTTATCCATTTTGGCATACCAAGCTCGAGGGGCTTGCTTGAGACCATAAAGGGATTTCTTAAGCTGACATACAAGGCTGGAGTCTGTTTGTATAAATCCAGGAGGTTGTTCCATATAGATTTTTTCATGCAAGTCCCCATGCAAGAAGGTGGATTTAACATCCATCTGATGGACTTCCCATTTTAAAGAGGTGGTAAGGGAAAGAACAAGGCGGATAGAGTTCATTTTGGCAATAGGGGAGAAGGTTTCAGTATAGTCAATGCCTTCAACTTGTGAAAAACCCTTAGCAATAAGATGAGCTTTATGTTTATCAACTTTTCCATCTGGTCCAAACTTGGTTCTATAAACCCATTTGCATCTAACAAGTCTTCGTCCCTTTGGAAGAGGAACAAGATCCCATGTATCATTTTCCAATGATGAACGATATTCTTCATTCATAAATGCATCCCAATATGGATGGCCTGAAGCTTCTGCAAAGGTGTCACACAATTTGTTAAAGCTTCAGCCAATAAATAAGAGGCTCTATCGAATTGAGAACGTGTACGTCGTTGACCTGCAGGATCACTTGCAAGAGCACCACTGCATCCCAAGTAGCACGGACCCATTTTGGAAGCTGAGGAGCTTGAAGGAGGAATCCTCCTGGAAGGTGGGGGAGGATTGTCATCCTCGCTGTCATCATCTGAAGAAGAAATATTTTTAGAAGTAGAAGGGATAGAGAGAGGTGGCACATCCGCCGAAAAACTAGGCTCGTAGGCCAATATATTTTCATCAAACTTTACATCTCTTTCTAATGATAACATTTTTGGACTTAATAATGGAATAAGTCTATATCCTTTGACATCTTCAGAATATCCAACAAAAATACATTTTTCACTCTTAGGTTTCTAAAGCTTTTATGTTTCTCATCTAGAATATGGGCCCATGCTTCACTTCCAAAAACACAAAAGTGACTTACATCTGGTTTAATTGAGCTCCATGCTTCTTGCAAAATGATATTCCTTTAAAAACCTTAGTAGGAGGGAAATTTACTATGTAAATTTGCACAGTTAAATTGCTTCTGCCCAAAAATTAAGACTAAGTCCTTTAGATTGAAGCATAAAATTAGCCATTTCCTTTAAGGGTGCGATTCTTCCTTTTAGCTACACCATTTGTATGTGGAGTATATGGAACAATATGTTGCATTCGAATTCCTTGCTTAGTGCAAAAGTTAATGAATTTCTTGTTAACATATTCTCCGTCATTATCAGATCTTAGCTTAAGAATTTGATGTCCAGATTGTTTTTTCAACAAAGGCCTTAAAAGCCAAGAACATGTTAAATACTTCAC
>CM062814.1:527594697-527850718 GCA_031772625.1 Pinus tabuliformis | reverse complement strand
TTACACTTAAGTAGTAATGATGGTTACACTTCTATGATGACTAAGCTTACATTAATAAAAAAATAAGATCTTAGTAGTCACATTGTGTGGGTTAACATAATTTGCACTCTAACCAAGTATCGGGTTCAATACTAGTGATCTCTATATTCCATGTACGACTAATAATCATTGAAACAATCTTAACTAGTACTATTACCATTGCAACTATGGATAGATAAGCACATGGCAATGGGTTTGATGTATGTTATGTGTAATATGGTAAGAAGAAAGGTAATAAGCTTAGATTAGTACAAGGTTAGAGATGTACATAGGTTTGTAATTGTATAAATGTTGGGTGTCAAGCTATATGACTAACTAATAACGAGAAATGTGTTCTAGGAATAAGAAATATGTATTGATTACTATATCTTCCTAATCAAGCATATCATAACTAGTATATGCTATTGAATAAGGATTTAGATAAACCATTCAATGGGAATAGCTCTATGTCGTATCGGGTAGTAATCAAAGCTATAAGCATCCAAGTTATACTCATATTACATACCAAGGCTAACCTATCGTAATACTTCTAGTTTAATGATTGGTAGTATTGCTAGAGTACATACTAAACAATAAGCTTACTTGCTTAATTGATTCACCTGATCAAACTTGCCAAGCTGACTAGTATAGATCTTTAATTGTATACCTTTGTTTACACATTCATTATGTTGAATATATAGATAGTGTAGCTGGTATGTTTTTGTAATTATTGTGCTTGTTAAACCTTACTTATGATTCCCATTATGGAACAATCTTTATACTAGTTTTACCATGGTGAAAGGTATAGGATAGCTAACCATACATGATGATAGGTTCTATTATTTTATTCATCATAACTTGTAACCACACCTTTGATCCTTACCAATCACTGATACTTACTACTATGATGATAGATTACGAATATCAATGGTTTTGATACCCCTAAGTGCTCTTTCTATCAATTGTACTGCCTACACAATTTGCATTGGTATACCCCTCCATATTCACTCCATCCCACTGAATGTACCTCAAACTGTACTCCATTGTGCCTTGGAGATATCTCAACACATGTTTTGCAGCTACCCAGTGAACTCGCTTAGGCTCCACCATAAACTGACTGAGTGTGTTCATCGCAGAACAAATATTTGGCCCGGTGTTGACCAGATACATGAGAGAGCCAATCAACTATCTGTAAAAAGTAGGGTCCACTGCCTTTGATCTAGAAGTATATATCTTTCTTCCAGTTGGTCACTAGTGGCATGGACATGGGCCTACAGTCATGCATCCTAAATCGCTTCAGGATCTCAACTGTGTATTTTTCTTGCCCAAAAAATATCTCTCCCTCTTTTTGCGACACCTCCAAACCAAAACGTAGTGCATCAAACCCAAATCCTTCATCTCAAGCTCTGCTACTAGGTCCCTTTTGCAGTGTACTATGAGCTTTTTAGATCCTGTGAAAAACAGGTCATCAAGATAAGCACCAGTATGAGAGGTTCTCCCTTCCCCTGAGTGTAATACAGGTTCAAGTTTGCCTCATTCTCAATGAAACCCATGCTCTGCAAGTAGCTGCCAATTTTGGCATAACACGCCTTGGAAGCTTGCTTGAGCCCATATGATGCTCTCCTCATTCTGCACACTTGGGAATCCCTCCCATGCACCTCAAAACCCTTTGGCTGCTCAATGTATATTTCTTCCTCAACAACACCATTGACAAAGGTTGTCTTCATGTCCATCTGGTGAATTCTCCAACCCATCTGCGTTATTGGAGATAATAGCCTTGATAGCTGGCTACGGGGGCGAAGGTCTCATCATAATCGGTTCCTTCATTTTGTGAAAACCCCTTAGCCACAAAACAAGCTTTGAACTTCTCCACACTGCCATATGTGACATGGTTGATATTGTACACCCATTTGGAGCAAACCACTGACTTTCCCTCTGGTCGTGGCACTACCTCCCAAACACTGTTCTTCATGATGGAAGAGTATTCCTCCACCATGGCACCCATCCACACTTGATGTTTGGATGCCTTCTGAAAACTGGTAGGTTTGGCCTCAATTGACTCAATCATCAACACTATGTAACCAAAATAGTGCTAAGGAGTTTTTCTCTATTTGACTGAATATCTTGGAGTACCAACATATTCTTGGTTCTCTCTCAATGTCTTCTCAACCCACTTGGTTCTCTTCCTCTGTGTGGTAAGAGTTTGAGGTAGAGTGCGAGGAGTCCTCTGCCGCTCGTCATATTTTTTTAGCTTGGCTTGCTTGCTTTGCTCTCCAATTCGTGTGACCACTGACAATGCTTCAAGGAGTTTGTGTTGTCTCAACCTTTGGTGCCTGCTGCTCCTTAACCTTGACTGTAGGTAGATCTTCGGTTCAAGACTTCCAAAGAGCCCTCTCTTTCTCGAATTTCACATCCCCACGTATCACTGTCTTCCTAAGAGCAGGAATGTACTCGATTATATTTTGAAGTCTCACTGAACCCCACAAGAATACCCTTATCTGCAGAAGGTTCTAGTTTCTTTCTCTTTTTAGAGAGAATGTGGAAATACACAAAGCATCTAAACTTGTGGATGTGTCCCAAATTTGGTTTCTTCCCCGTAAATGTCTCCTCAAGTATCAATCTACCTTGTTGGAAATACTGAGAGGGGGGTGAATCAGTATTTCTTTTCAATTGTTAACCAGTTAGATTCTACACAATTTAAAATCAGAGAAATGAATAATTTTATTATTGAAATAAGAAGGACAAATGATCCTTTTACAAATGAAGGTGTACAATGATTGCCAAGCACCAACTTGGACTTAATGAGGCTCCGACCTCTAGGGCTTCGACCCTATCTTCACCAAGGCTCCAACCTTGAGTTTAGGGACACCTACCCAAGGACACCAATCCTTCTCTGCTGCTTCATTGGACTTATTTGATCAAATACTTCATTTCACC
Source organism: Pinus tabuliformis (assembly GCA_031772625.1). Lineage (NCBI taxonomy): Eukaryota > Viridiplantae > Streptophyta > Pinopsida > Pinales > Pinaceae > Pinus > Pinus tabuliformis. The sequence goes on along the minus strand of CM062814.1, from coordinate 527,847,763 downwards.
AATCTGCACTATTCTGCCCATCTTCAATTCTTCACTACTCCAAACACCAAACTATACCACTAATCTGTCTTCACACTTCCCAAGAAGAGTTAGCACTACACTGCACTAAGTCTGCACCTTCTGCTTCACTAGACTTATTTGATCAAATACTTCATTTCACCAATTTGCACTATTCCGCTGTGACAGAGACCGAGGAGTTGTGCCAAATCCTTATTTAATGCATTAGAGGTGTACTCACCTCCATTATCAAAATTCAATGTCTTGATATTTCTCTTGGTCTGGTTCTCAACAAGAGCCTTGAACTCCTTCAATTGACTGAAAACCTTATCTTTATTCTTCATGAAATAGATCCAGGTATTCTTGGAGAAGTCTTCTATGAAGGTCACATAGTAATGGTACCCATTTAAGGATACAACTGACACGGGTCCACACACGTCTGATTGTACCAGACTCAAAATCCCTCTGCCCCTATTTTCACTACTCAAAAAGTTGGTCTTTGCATACTTTTCTAGTACGCAGCCTTTGCACACCTCATGTTACTCGACCTTCAACTTTAGCAGCCCTGTCACATTTCCCTGAGCACATTCAGTGCTCCATGGTGAAGATGAGATATCCTCCTACTACACAACTCCTTGAACCTTTTGCTACAACTCACTGATGCCTATGATGGATCAAATTGCACCCTGAACAAATTACATTCTCATATCACTTTGGCTGTCCATGTAGTTCTTGGGCTGAATGTATACTTTGCCCTCCTTAAAGGTTACGATGTAATCCTTGTCCTCGAAGGTAGCAACTGAAATCGGGTTCTTGGTCATGCTCGGAATGTACAACTTGTCCTCCACCAATAATAGTTTGTCAGACTCCCTCTGAAACTTGATTGTGCCAAGACCAGTGATTTGGTACTTGGCATTGTCTCCAAGTCTTTTTAGAAATCCTGTTGGAAATACTGAGAGGGGTGAGTCAATATTTCTTTTCAATTGTTACTTTTACGAGTTAGACCACTTATATTTAGAACACAAAATGAACAATAGAAATAAATGCTTTTATTAATATAATCTTTATAATGAATCAAGTACAATATAGGTAGGGCTCCAACCCTTGATGAAGACACCCAGGCTCCAACCTGGGATGTGCCAAGCACCTACTTGGATTTTAGTGAGGCTCCGACCTCTAGGGCTTCGACCCTATCTTATCTAAGGCACCAACCTTAAGTTTAGGAGCACCAACTCCAGGACACCAATCCTATGGCTTTTCTTTGTCAAAATATGTTTTCACGGCTCCCAAAGTCTTCTTCACTAAGCCCTATCAATCTTCAACTTCATTGTAGTCTCCACGCAACATCATCAATGACAACCTTATCATGTAGAAGGTGTCACCATTGTTCTTCATTGGTACCCAACCAATGATCTCCAAGCTACCTCATGATGGCTAATGCATCATGGTCTTCAACATTATCTTCAAGATCTTGAAGGTGTCTACAAAAGGCAGTCCAAGTTCTACACATGCTCTAAGCCTCTTCAAGGGCTTCTTCAAGAACTTTTCAAGGGAGTCTTAACAATGTTTTTCCCAACAAGAGATTTCTCCACAAGCTCTTCAATGGGTGCTTCAAGATTTCTTCAAGGTCTCTTTACTATGTTGTACTAAGCTTGCTCCATTGCACCATTCTTCATTACCCAATCCACACCATCAACTTTGCACCATTCTTCATCACCCAATCCGCACCATCAACTCTGCACCATTTATTTTGCACCATACTTCTTCATCAAATCTGCATCAATGTTTTTGCACCACATGTCACCAGTGCTTCACCAACACTTCTTCACCACATCTCACCAATTTTGCACCATCTATTCAACAACAATATTTTTGTACCATGCTACACCAGTACTTCACCAACACTTCTTCACCACAGCTCACCAATTTTGCACCATCTATTCAACAACAATATTCTTGCACCATGTTGCACCAGTACTTCACCAACACTTCTTCACCACAGCTCACCAATTCTGCACCATCTATTCAGCAACAATATTCTTGCACCATGTTGCACCAATACTTCACTGTCCAATATTGTCCAACCTTCAAGGTTCTTCATTGTTCTTTATAGCTAGCTTCAAGACTGCATTCAATGGCGTCTTCAACAATTGTCTTCAAATTATTTCATGGATGTTTGTTCAAATATTTCAAAGATGTTTCTCCAAGAAGGTCTGAACAATGCCTCAACAGTTTCACAATCAATGAGAATACATTGAATTATGCTTCAGTTACAAGGAATCCATTGATGAGTCTGCTACAAAATGAATTAGAAATCTGCTTCAAGAGATTCTTCTTTAGGCAGAGACATACTGCTTCAATATATGCCAAGATGTGTTGCTTCAATAGGACTTTTAATGCTTCAAGAGGAAAAAGAGTATTACTTTAATGCTTCAACAAGGCCGAGAAATTGTTTCTACAAATCAACAGATTAGCCTCCATATGATTTTTCCTAATACATATAAGTCCAAAGTGAAAATGTAATTTATGTTATGAACTGAATCTTCAACGGAGATTTTCCAAATAGTCTCAGTTTACGATTTATGAATTTGCAAGTCGTATTATTCCCACTGGTTGCCCCGGTACGAATCAAAGTTTTAGGTAACTAGTCTGAGATCCCTTTTCTTAATGGAATTGAGACTTCATCAGCGACTACGAAATTTGCTATTTTGGCTCTTTGACTTCCTTCCTCAGGTTCACGAGATGTGAAACCTTTTTCTTTTTTCGCCTTCTATATTTTCACCGCAATCTATCCTTAAACAAAGTTGATACACTTTATATTTATATCTGTTGAGAAATGTAAATGTCACACTTGATGAGGAGCCGACTTATAAGAGCTGAAGCTGACCTGTAGGTTCTTAATAAGAGTTGACATAAGCATAGGGAAGTCGTATAATAATGTTTGTAATGTGTACGTTAAGTATGATGTAGGTAATGTATGTAATATGTAAAGTAAAGGATAATGTAATGTGTAGGATAATTATAGGTAATGTATGTAATATGTAATGTGAAGGATAATATAATGTGTAGCATACGTATATATATTTCTTGTAATGCTTATTATATGGTTTGCTTGTAATGGAAATTTTATAATTTTATTGAAGGTTTTAGGAAATTAATGTAGAGTTAGGGTTAGGGCATGAATTAGTGTTAGGGTTTGATAAAGCATACCATTCTAGGAATGCAGCTAGATTTTCATTAAAGATATTTAGGGATTTCAAGGTAAGGACAAGGTTTGTATGGCCATTTAGCAAAGCTAGGAATAGGGTTTAGATCTTCATCATCTCTAATGAGGGCTAGGACTCCTTCAATAATGCTCGTGGTTCACAATTAGGGTTCATGCATCATGCTTCAACTATCATATTGACATCAATGACAACTTTATCCAACAAATCCATCTCCTTTTCCTTCAATCTAGTGAAGTAATCCTTGACTCCCATCACATGGCAAGAAGCCCTGGTATCAATGTACCACAAGTTGGTGGCCACTGAACTTGAGAGACAATTAATGTGTGAGAACTCATTATCCAAATTTGTTGCCAACTCGTCCACTTCTATAATAGCAGCAACCTGTTTCTTATATTTTCCCTTCTTTTTGTTAGGGCATTGGCTAGCGAAGTGTCTTGGCTAATGGCATGCAAACACTTGATCTTACGTAGGTCTTTCTTCTTCTCACCCTTTGAAGTTGACCTATCACTTGGTCCTTCTTGACCTTAGACTTACCCTTGCCTACTAGTGAAGTATTCTCCTCCTCTTCAAATCTCTTCTTCTAGTCACCACGCTGAGCTTCCTCTCAGATTTTCTCCTAGATGACATCTTCCCGCACCCTTTCCCAAGAGAGACGCTGCTCCCTGCCAGCCATATACTTGAAGTACACCTCCCATTGTTTCATAAATCCATTCAAGGCTATACACACTAACTCAGGTTTTGGGATTGTATCCCCAACAGTCTCCATTTCATCCCTCAATTGCGTTATTCTAGTCAAGTAGGTGGACATGCCCTCGCGCTTGGACATTCTGATGTTGTGAAGTGTTGGACATAGATTGTCATTGATGTCAATATGGCAATATTCGAGGAGCAGATAGAAGACAGAGATGGAGACTGTGTATGATTTGGGGAGCAAGATGATTGAAGGTTTGAGCAAGGAGAAGGTCCACAGTGGGGATGTGATTGCAATCGATAAAGCTTCGGGGAAGATTACAAAGTTGGGGCAGTGTTTTGTGAGGTCCAGGGATTATGATGCAATGGAGCCGTAGACCAAGTTCGTACAGTGCCCGGATGGAGAGCTTCAGAAACACAAAGAAGTGGTGCATTGCGTTACGCTGCATGAGATCGATGCTGGAGAGATCCGTTCTGAAGTGAGGAAACAGATTGAAAATAAAGTTGCTGAATGGAGGTAAGAAGGCAAAGTTGAAATTGTACTAGGTGTGCTTTTTTATTGACGAAGTCCATATGCTTGACAGTGAATGCTTCTCATTTTTTAATCGTGCTCTAGAGAATGAGATGGCACCGATATTGGTTGTTACAACAAATCGTGGCATCACAAAAATCCATGGAACAAATTACAAGTCTCCACATGGTATACCCATTGATCTATTAGACCGCCTGCTCATTATTTCGACACAGCCATACATGGAAGATGAATGTGAGCCATTGGATCAAAGAGCAGCAGATCCAACGGTTGTCGCACGCGGAAGACGCACGGAGATTAATGTGTGGGAGAACAACGGTTTCGGGCGGTAGATGGTTTCCCCGCACCACTTACCGGGGCCCGGCGTTATCCGTATGCGATGGCATGATCCCATAAGATCACAACGCGTGGCAGACAAAAACCACCGCCCCCGCGGGTTAACGTGCGCCCAAGTCGCGTGATCGGGGCTTGCGACTACCATCTGATCGTGCGACGGACGGTCAGATGACGAGGAAAGTGTGCGGGGTTTAACACCGCCTCCGCAAGTTAACGTGCGTGCAAGTCGCGCGATCGGGGCTTGCGACTATTGTTCGATCATGCGACGGATGGTCAGATGACAAGGAAAGTGGGTGGGGTTTAATCGTGCGGTAAACATAGCAGAGACCGTCGGATCGTGGGCGATCAATGGTGGAGATCAAGGCAGGTTCAATCGCATGGGTTTCCGACTGTTATGACAGGGAAACGGTGAATTTGAGGATTTGGCGAGGAACGGTGACTTTTCACAGAGTTATAGAGTAAAAATGGAGGTAGCAGGGTTTATTTGATCCTCGAGTTATTGGATTATAGCAGAGCTAACAATTCTAATTCGGCCTCTCTTCCGCATTAACGTGACCTGTAAGAATTTGATGAATCTGGATTGACAGAGGAAGCCATGGATCGGGAACCTGAAAGATCAAGCGAGTCAGAGGAAACGACAGTGACCGAGGAGGAAGCCAAAGGGGCGGAGGAAAGTGGAAACGATCAGTCAGAGGTGCCTGAAACACATAAAACATAAACACAAGGTGAAGTGTTGCTAATGTATGCATAATATGTAAGAGAGGAAGCCGAAGAACAGGCAAGAGGCAGGAGAGACCAGAGAAGCAGGAGAACTGGAGAAAGGTAGAAGCTCAGCAGGGTTGGGTGCAGAAAACTGCAGCAAAACAGTTGATACTAAGATTGGGTTGGAGCCCAAGAGGTTGGAGCCTCAGAACTGAACAAGACTAAAGTCATTAGGGGTAGGTGCTCCTAAGTGCAGAACCACTGCAAAACAGAGTTGGTGCTCTGGAGGTTGGAGCCTCACTGAAGTCCAAGTTGGAGCTTGGCAACTATCCACAGTCAGATATATATTTATATTGTATTTATTTCATTGTACTGTCTTGAGTTTTTAATAAAAGCATTTATTCCAGCTGCTGGTTTCTATGTTCTATGTATACATATACATATCTATATATGCTTTTGGCAATCACTAGAATAAAAATTGTAAGAAATACTGATTCACCCCCCTCCCAGTATTTCCAACAATTGGTATCAGAGCAGGCTTCTTCATACTAGCCTAACAGCTTGAAGAAGGATTCGCAGCCATGATGAGAAATCATGAAGCATCAGGAAGACCTCCTTTGTTCGATGGCACTAACTTTAGTTTCTGGAAGAAAAGAATGACCTACTACTTAATGTCCCTTGGACCTGAAGTCTGGCATTTTGTTCAAAATGAATACAAAACTACTTCCACTCTTCCAACAGACCAAGACGAGAGGAAAGCCTACATCGCAAATGCAAAGGCCATGAACTCCATCACTAGTGGAATCACTAATTCCGAGTTTACAAAAATCATGCACTGTACCTTTGCCAAAGAAATGTGGGAGAAGCTAGTTGGCCTATACGATGGAGACTCAAAAGTCAAAAAGGCAAAGCTTCAAACTCACAGAAGACAATTTGAAAGTTTGAGGATGGAATATGAAGAAGATATTGCAGCATACCTCCTCCGAGTAGCTGAAGTGGTAAATTCCCTGAAAGGATTGGATGAAAAAGTTGAAGAAAGTACCATTGTTCAAAAGGTATTAAGGTCTCTTCCAGACAGGTTTGACTCCAAAATAAGCGCTATAGAAGAAGCAAAGGATCTAGATACCCTCAAAATGGATGAACTCCATGGAATTCTCACTGCCTATGAAATGAGGAAAGGTGGCCCAAGCTCCAAAGATGCAGCATTCAAGGCCTCAAGGTCAAAGAAGGGGAAAGAAAGGAATGACTGTAGTGATGAGTCAGATGTGGAATCCGAATTGGCTCAATTTGTACGAAAGCTGAAGAAAGGATCTAAGCTTAAAGGCAAGTATCCTCTTATCTGTCTTAAATGTGGTAAAATAGGTCATTAATGCAGCAAAATGTCCTCATAAACATGACAGTGATGATGAAGGAAATTCTAAAAGAATGGCACATAAAAAGAAAAGGTTCAATAAGAAAAACTTCTTCTCCAAGCAAGATGAGTCTGATGAGGATGAGTTTATGGTCATCAAAAGGAAATCAGATGAGGAAAGCGATCATGATGAAAGCCAAGAAGCATTATTCATGGCACTCGCAGATGATGATGACTCAGGGCTGGAAGGAAATGTAGATGAACTGTTAATAAGTGCCATTGAAGAAAATGAGAAACTACAGAACAAAATCATTTCTCTCAAAGTGGAAAACGAGGAAATAAGAAGGAGAGAAGATCTCTTGGAAGCAAAGCTTAAAGAAAAGGAAGAGACTTGTGAAGAACGCGAGACCGAAATAGTGTCTCTGAGAAAGGAGTTGGAGCAAATTAAAAAGGGCTGTAAAAGCTCTCAAATACTTGAGACTATTATGAAAAATCAAAAACCTCAACATGACAAGTTTGGAATAGGTTTCAAAGGAGAATCCTCAAGCACTAAGAATAATGTGAAAAGCTATGTCGATGCACTTTCCTGCAATCCAAAAGATGAAAAGTGCACCCCAGATCCCAAGAATGAAGAGAGAATTACTCCAAAGAAGAATGTGGAGTCGAATCATGGACACTACAGCAAATACAAACTTGTACTCCACCAAGGGCCCATCGCAAATCGAAAGAACGAGGGAGGAGTAATTCCCAGGAAGGAAATCGACTCCAACCGTGGTTGCTTCAACAAGTACAAAACCATCTTTCTGGGACATTGCTTTCATTGTAAAAACTTCGGTCATCAAGCCAGACATTGTATGGCTCGCAGAAGTGAAAAGACAAAGCTAAAGGAAAGAATAATCAACTCATATGCCCCCAAAAGGCAGGGACAAATCAAAATCTTTAATTCATTCGATCCCTTGACCAAATTTGATATGATTTGCTCTTTCTGCTACAATAATGGACACTATGAACAAGACTGCCCACTCAAAGGAAGAAAGACGAGTAGGAAGAACTCCAGCATCGACAAATGCGGCCTGGCTCTATATGCTCAAAATAATGAAAACCAATGGTTTGTAGATAGTGGGTGCTCCAAACACATGGCAGGAGACAAAAGGAAGTTTGTCTCACTAAGAAAAAAGGAAGGGAATGTGTCTTTTGGAAGCGGATCAGGCAGAATTGCAGGAAAAGGAACAGTTACTCTGATCAATGGAAAAGGAAAAGCTCAAGATGCTCTGCTGGTTGATGGACTCAAACACAACCTCTTGAGTGTCAACGAAATCTATGATCAAGGACATAAGGTTGTTTTCAGCACCAAAGACTATGAAATAAGGAACTTTGCCTCAAGGAAACTTGTGGCAAAAGGGGTGAGGACACCAGACAAAATTTACATTCTGAACAAGATTCAAGAAAACAAATGCTACCTGAGTCAGACAGATGAGAGTTGGTTGTGGCACAAGCGACTTGGACATACAAGCTTTGAGAATCTAATCAATATCAACAAGATCAAAGCTATAAGAGACATCCCAAGGCTGTCCAAACCAAATCAAGCAGTGTGTGGTCCATGTCAACATGGAAAGCAGACCAGAACCAGCCACAAAACAAAGGAGCTCTATACATCAAAGCCCTTGGAGATCATCCATGCTGATGTGTGTGGGCCAACTAGAAATCAAGCACTCTAAGGAGAAAGGTACTTTGTGTTATTTGTTGATGATTATACTAGAATGATGTGGATATATTTCATAAAGTATAAATCTGAAACTTTTGAGTGTTTTAAGAATCTAAAAGCCCTTGTAGAAAATGAAAAAGAGTCAAAAATTAAGTGCCTCAAAACAGACAGAGGAGGATAATTCACATCAAATGAGTTTAGTGAGTTCTGTAATATACATGGAATTAAAAGGGAATTCTCGGCTGCGAGAAAACCTCAACAAATTGGGGTAGTTGAAAGAAGAAACCGAACAGTCCAAGAAATGGCAAGAACTATGCTATTAGCAGCAGACTTACAACCTAAATTCTGGAGAGAAGCAGTAGGAACCGCTGTCTATACACTGAATCGAACTCAATTAAGACCAAATTGTGAAAAAACTCCTTATGAGCTATGGAAAGGAAGACCTGCTTCGGTGAAGCACTTCAAGATCTTTGGAAGCAAGTGCTTCATAAAACTAAATAATGGCTCACCGGAAAGTTTGATTCTCGGGTTGATGAAGGAATATTTCTTGGATACTCTACACAAAGCAAGGCTTACAATTGCTACAATTATCGACTGAAGAAAATAGTGGAAAGCATTGATGTAAAGGTTGATGAAGATCTTCCAGAAAGGGAAATTGAAGAACATGAAGATGACTCTCTCATTGAAGAAGAAGAACCTAAAGAAGAAGTAATAGATGAAGAAGAAGAAGAAGAAGAAGAGGAAAGAGAACCACCTAATACCCCTTCAAAGATGATGTATGTCCAAAGACATCATCCAGAAGAGCAGATCATTGGTGATAGAGATGAAGGTGTGCAGACCCGAAGAAGGATATCAATCACACCCAAGAGAAAAGTCATTGCCCTCCTATCTATGATAGAACCAGAAACATTTGCAGAAGCAAGTAAGGATCCTCATTGGGTAAAAGCCATGGAAGAAGAAATGTCCCAAATTGAGAAGAACAAGACATGGGAGCTGGTACCTCGTCCAAAGGACAAAAACATAATAGGAACCAAATGGGTGTTCAAAAATAAAATGAATGAGGAAGGACAGGTTATCAGAAACAAGGCAAGACTTGTCTACAAAGGCTATTCACAAATTGAAGGAATTGACTTTGAAGAGACATTTGCACCAGTGGCCCGTATGGAAGCTATCAGGATGTTCTTGGCATTTGCTTGCTCAAAAGGATTCAAAATCTATCAAATGGACGTGAAATCAACATTTCTAAATGGGGAACTCAAGGAGGAAGTCTACATGGAGCAGCTAGAAGGTTTTGATCTAACAGCAGGGAAGGACTTAGTTTGTAAGTTGAAAAAGGCCTTATATGGGTTGAAACAAGCTCCTAGAGCTTGGTATGCAAGACTGGATCACTATTTACAACAACAAGGCTTCAAAAAGGGAGTGGCTGGAAGTAATCTATACATAAAGACAGATCAAGGTAAGTTACTAGTTGCTCTTGTTTATGTCGATGATCTGATTTTTGCTAGTAATAATGATGAAATGAGCCATGAATTTTCTCAAAACATGTCAAAAGAGTTTGAGATGTCAATGATAGGAGAGCTGTCCCACTTCCTTGGACTTCAAATATCTCAAACTAGAGCAGGATTTTGTATATCTCAAACCAAATATCTAAAAGACATGCTCAAAAAATATGGAATGGAGGATTGTGCACCCATGAGCACACCTATGACCACAAACTGCAAACTGAGCAAAGATGATGACTCCCCTCTAGTAGATGCAACTCATTACAGGTCAATGATTGGAGCCCTTCTATACTTAACAACTACACAACCAGACATAATGCAAGCAGTAGGAATGGTGGGAAGATTTCAATCTGCTCCCAAACAATCCCATTTATTAGCTGTAAAAAGAATTCTCAGATATCTGAAGGGAACTTCTGATTTCGGTCTTTGGTACCCAAAGGACTCAACACTGACTGTAACTGCATACATCGATGCTGATTGGGCTGGAAGTATAGATGATCGGAAAAGCACTAGTGGAAATGCATTCTTCCTAGGAGACTGTTTGGTATCTTGGCTCAGCAAAAACAGTCATCCATATCATTATCCACAGTCGAAGCTGTGTATATTGCTGCAGCAGACTGTTGTTCTCAGATACTGTGGATGAAGGAAGCTCTAAAAGATCTCGACATATGTACAGATCAACCAATTTCCGTCTATTGTGACAACGCAAGTGCTATCAGTCTCAACAAAAATCCTGTGATGCACTCAAGAACCAAACACATACCAATCAAGTATCATTTCCTCCGTGAACAAGTACCTGAACAAAACATCGTCCTGGAATATATCAGTACTAAGGAGCAGATAGCTGATATTTTCACAAACCCTCTTCCTCAAGAAGCATTCGAACATCTGCGTCAAAAGATGGGGGTTATTTCTTTATCATCACTCAAGTTCATTCATAAAGATGTAGCAGGACAGGGGGAGCAGTTTGACAGGGGGAGTCCATATGCATCCCTTTGCCATTGTGATGTCAAAGGGGGAGAAAGTAGAAGAATATTTCCATCAATAACAAAGGGGGAGATTGTTGGACACAGATTGTCATTGATGCAGTGTTACTTGGGAGCGGGAGCGGGAGCGGGGAGCGGGAGCGGAAGCGGGAGCGGGAGCGACCATTTTCAGAAGCTCCCGGTTTGGGAGCGAATCCCGGAGCGATTTTTTAAAAATATATATATTTTTTATATTTTTTAATTTTTGATACATATATGTCAACAAAAACATGTAGAATGATGAAATAGACATAAAAAACATAAAAAAACATAAATTGATCATTGAACCATATCACATCAATCATCTAGAAATTATAATCGTCATCAACCTTAGTAAAATAATAAATTAAAATAACATTCAATTCAATAACATTTATCATCATTGATCACCAAAGTAACAAGTTGTACTTGTAAGCCAAGTTTAACCATTACAAGAAGTAATATCGAAGATATTTCTAAGTCCTAACTTCTAACTGTTAACATGATATGAAATGTTAAAAATTTATAAAATGAAACATGAATAATGAGATGAAATGAAACAACTTTAGTCTTTCACAAAGCATCATATTCATAATTCACAATCATTACCAATGAGTTATAATTGCCAAGGCCCAACTTCAAACTTCAAATTTTCATTGTCACAGTGATATAATGTTTACAAAAAATATCATAATGTCATAATGATATGAAAGAGTCAAGAGTCAAGAGTCAAGGACTCAAAACTCAACACTGAACAGTTATGAAAACTAAAGTGACAAGTCTAATAGAAACTAAAAAAGACAAGTAAACTGTAAATCTACAAGTGGCCCTTGCCACGAGAGTCTCCAGGAGTATAAGTAGGTCTTGGCGGTCTTCTAGGAGTCTCCCTCCCAGACCGACGACCAGAACTCGAGCCTCCACGCGAGGGTGTCGATGGAGGTGGCGACAGCAATGGAACAAGACTCGGGCCCCAAGAACTGCTACTGGATGGTGGAGGTGGAGGTGGCATGGCTGCTGCAGCTGCTTCAGCTTCATCCCGTACAAGCTCATCTTCTAGTTCTTCCATATGTACAATTCCATCCTCTAAATTGTCGTCCTCAGGGTGACTGTCCCAAATTTTATATGTGGGATCTTCATTGGCCCGATCACAGTAATGGCTCAACAACCTCAAATTGTAGTGCACATAAACCAAGCTTTCTGCTCGGTTTTCGTTGAGCCTGTTTCTTTTCACATTATGTATATAACTGTAGGTGCTCCAACACCTCTCTGCAGAAGAAGAATTTACAACCTGTGCAAGAACTTTCAATGCCAATTTTCGCAAAAGTCCGTCGCCGCCATATGTTTCCCACCATGTGAGAGAATCAAATTTATCTTTGTCGTCCATTGCATGGAAGTTACCATACAAACCACTGCCAGTGAAGTATCTGCCTATTTCAAGGCGCACAGCTGCACATTCCTCCCTGTCAGGCACCAACTTTTCTAATGCATCCAGATATCCTTTAGTTACCTCTCGATCTAAATGGGGTTTGGTCCTAACACCACCCCCTGCTGCAGGTTTGCCCAACCAAGAATCTGAGTAGTATTTTGGCGTAAGGATATACGCCAAGCAATGTAGTGGAAGGTTAAGCTTTTTCCACCGTTCACACACACAATCGTGAATCAGATTGTACAAGTCGGGATCTCTGTTATTAACAATGTCTTTTATTTCCCCCAACATGGTATCCATTTGCTCATACACCTCGCCAATCACCGGTTTGTCTGTATCTGCAAACCGAATCATGTTATAAATTGGCTTGGTGAAATCCAATACCTGTCTCACAGCTGTCCAAAACTGCCCATCAAGAGCGGCCTCCTCCACCGTATCAAAACCTGCAATGTCAGCTACATTTGTAGCCCTTTCCTTTAACACCTGCCAATTTGGACTTGATACCATGCTAGCTAAACCCTCTCTTACCTTCAAAAGGCGCCTGAAGGTGAGGTAATAGCTACCAAATCTAGTCCTCGCAATCTTCAGCAACTCCAATCTCGAGTGACTGCGGAAAAGGCCATGGGTATTGCTATGATTTGTAATAAATTTTATCATTTTTTTTCCTCTCTTGTACAAATCCCCAATCCATTGGTATTGTTCATTTTTGTTTTTGACAATATCATGCAACAGAAGGTTCAATGTGTGAACCAAACATCCAGACCAAAATATGTTCGGGTATCTATCCTCAATAATTGCTCCCGCTGCCTTACAATTAGGAGCATTATCAGTGATGACTTGGATGACATTGTATGGGCCAATACGCTCAATTGTTTCAAGCAATGCTTCTGCAATGTTGATAGCGGTCTTGAACTTGTCTGAGTAATCATGTGCAGCTAGAAAAATGGGACCACTTCGGGACACAGCAAGAACACTTATCAATGGCTTGCCTTTTACATTTGTCCATCCATCAGATACAATGGACACCCCATTGTCAGTCCAAGAACTTGTCATTTTATTCAAAGAATGTGATATTTTTGCTTTTTCATGATCAAGGCCAACTGTTCTTGCCTTGTCATACCCAGGGCTCTTGTATCCTTTAGGGGCATCATTTATGGCAGAAACCATTTCGTGCCAATAAGGTGAGCGTAGAACATTGAATGGTATCCCATTTGCATAGAGGAACCTGTAAATTTTTGAATCCACATCATTCCTACACCCCTCATCAAGGAAATCTGATATGCTTCTACGGCATAAAGATGATGACCCTGAGCCTCCATGTCCATATCCATTGCCTTGGGAGGATGCTGAAGGAGTTCTTTGTGAGCTTGGTTCAAAGAAACCCCTTGATCTTTTTGCTTTGTATTGGGCGTCCTCCTCTTCCTTTATGTATTTGGCTCTATCAACTGTTGACACCCCGTTGCAAGTTCTGATTCCTATTTGTTTCTCTCCATCCCATGCCCTTTTCCCGCAAAGGTGTCTTCTCAAACTGGTGTATGAGCCTGTGAAATCAGTGTTGCAATGGGGGCAATGAAATTTAGTGGTTCCACCCCCTCTCCCTGTTTCAGGCCTCTGAACATATTTCCACAATGGAGTTTGGTCTTGTTTAGTTTTTTCACCCTCATGTTCACCCTCCACATCCTCCTCACTGGGGTTTTCACCTATTTGACTTCCTCCGGCTTCTTCATCCACCTCTTCAGGGTCAGGCCCCCTCCGTTTCCTACTCTCCACCACCATAATAACCAGAAAGGGGACCAGGAAGAGGAAAATGCCAATAAAAATGCTCAGGTCCATCGTGTTTGATGTTTGTAGGGTTTGAGTCTTGAATCTGCAAATTAATTTAGTTTATTGGGATTAATTCATTTAATTTATTAATTTAATTTAAATTAATGATCTTTAAACTCAAACAGGTAAATGAAACTAACCAAATTAACTACCTAACCAGCTAAACTAACTAAATGATTAAGTTACATACCTCTGCAAGCTTGCTCCTCGCTCCTTGGCACTTGCTCCTCGCTCCTCAGCTCTGGCTCCTTGCTCCTCAGCTCTTGCTCCAGCTCTCAATCTCTTGCTCAAGCTCTCAATCACTTGCTCAACAAAGTTGTAATGACAAGTTTTTGGCCCATTGGGCTTATAAAACAAAAAAAATTAGCTAAATTTTTTTTTATTTTTCGGGTCCGGCGGAATTTTTTTCCGCCGAACCGCTCCCGGCCGGTTAAAAATCGCTCCCGGAGCGTTTTTTAATGCCCGGGAGCGATTAGGGAGCGATCGCTCCCCGATCGCTCCCGGGCATTAAAAAACGCTCCGGGAGCTCGGGAGCGATCGCTCCCTGAAACGCTCCCTATCAGAGCAGGGAGCGTAAATTTTTTTAAGGGAGCGCGCTCCCGAAAATCGCTCCCGTCCGGGAGCGATTTTGGGAGCGCGCTCCCGAGCCGCTCCCGAGCCGCTCCCGCCCGGAGCGCGCTTCGGGAGCGGGTTCGAAGGGGGGGGGGCGCTCCCCCGCAACACTGCATTGATGTCAATATGGCAATATTCGAGGAGCAGATAGATGACAGAGATGGAGATTTTGTATGATTTGGGGAGCAAGATGATCGAAGGTTTGAGCAAGGAGAAGGTCTAGAGTGGGGATGTGATTGCGATCGATAAAGCTTCGGGGAAGATTACAAAGGTCGAGCGGTCTTTTGCGAGGTCCAGGGATTATGATGTAATGGGGCCGCAGACCAAGTTTGTACAGTGCCCGGATGGAGAGCTTCAGAAACACAAAGAAGTGGTGCATTGCGTTACGCTGCATGAGATCGATGCTGGAGAGATCCATTCTGAAGTGAGGGAACAGATTGACAGTAAAGTTGTTGAATGGAGGGAAGAAGGCAAAGCTGAAATTGTACCAGGTGTGCTTTTTTATTGACGAAGTCCATATGCTTGATAGTGAATGCTTCTCATTTTTGAATCGTGCTCTAGAGAATGAGATGGCACCGATATTGGTTGTTGCAACAAATCGTGGCATCACAAAAATCCGTGGAACAAATTACAAGTCTCCACATGGTATACCCATTGATCTATTAGACCGCCTGCTCATTATTTCGACATAGCCATACATGGAAGATGAATGTGAGCCGTCGGATCAAAGAGCAGCGAATCCAACGGTCGTCGCACACGGAAGATGCACGGAGATTAACGCGTGGGAGAACAACGGTTTCGGGCGGCAGGTGGTTTCCCCGCACCGCTTACCGGGGCTCGGCGGTATCCGTATACGATGGCACGATCCCGTAAGATCACGACGCGTGGCAGACAAAAACCACCGCCCCTGCGGGTTAACGTGCGCGCAAGTCACGCGATCGGGGCTTGCAACTACCGTCCGATCATGTGACGGACGGTCAGATGACGAGGAAAGTGTGCAGGGTTTAACACCGCCCCCGCGGGTTAATGTGCACGCAAGTCGCACGATCAGGGCTTGCGACTACCGTTTGATCATGCGACGGACGGTCAGATGACGAGGAAAGTGCGCGGGGTTTAATCGTGTGGTAAACATAGCGGAGACCGTCGGATTGTGGGCAATTGACGGTGGAGATCAAGGCGGGTTCAATCACATGGGTTTCCGACTGTTATGACAGGGAAATGGTGAATTTGAGGATTTTGCGAGGAATGGTGACTTTTCACAGAGTTATAGAGTAAAAATGGAGGTAGCAGGGTTTATTTGATCCTCGAGTTGTTGGATTATAGCAGAGCTAACAATTGTAATTCGGCCTCTCTTCCGCATTAATGTGACCTGTAAGAATTTGATGAATCTAAATAGACAGAGGAAGCCATGGATCGGGAAGTTGAAAGATAAAGCGAGTCAGAGGAAATGACAGTGACCGAGGAGGAAGCCAAAGGGGCGTAGGAAAAGCAGAAATGATCAGTCAGAGGTGCCTGAAACACATAAAAACAGAAACACAAGGTGAAGTGTTGCTAATGTATGCATAATCTGTAAGAGAGGAAGCCGAAGAATAGGCAAGAGGCAGGAGAGACCAGAGAAGCAGGAGAACTGGAGAAAGGCAGAAGCTCAACAGGGTTGGGTGTAGAAAACTGCAGCAAAACAGTTGATACTAAGATTGGGTTGGAGCCTCAGAACTAAACAGGACTAAAGTCATTAGGGGTAGGTGCTCCTAAGTGCAGAACCACTGCAAAACAGAGTTGGTGCTCTAGAGGTTGGAGCCTCACTGAAGTCCAAAGATGGCGCTTGGCAACTATCCACAGTCAGATATATTTATATTGTATTTATTTCATTGTACCGTCTTGAGATTTAAATAAAAGCATTTATTCGAGCTGCTGGTTTCTGTGTTCTGTGTATACATATACATATCTATATATGCTTTTGGCAATCACTAGAATAAAAATTGTAAGAAATACTGATTCACCCCACCTCTCAATATTTCCAACATGAAGCTTGTCTCTCAGCACCATCTTACGACTCTAATAGTCGCTTTGGTATAGCTTGGTGAGCGCATCCCACATCTTCTTAGCAGTGTCTTTCTTTGATAGATGGGGTATCAAGTTGTCTTTGACGTTGTTGCTCCACAAACTAGTAGGCCTAGTAAATAGGCTAAAGCTAGAGGGCACAACAACACCTTAAGACAAAGACCCACTGTCACCATAGCCTATGTCCCCTTCTCTTCTCGAATTTTCACCGACAGGAGGAGTCCTAATAATCCTCACTTGTGATTGATGTTTCAAGGATAGGTTTGAAATGAGGTAAGGTGGCTCATTCAATGGAAAGGTTCATTTAAAATATGAGCTTTGGGAGAAGCTAGTAAGTCTTTCCACGAAAAAACCCTTGAAAGCAATACTATACGAGACCTAGGGTTGAGATATTTGACGAGACAAGAGTTCATTTCAAGGGTTCCCACTTGGTGAGATAGCTAGGGCATCAGTTTTCTTGAAATTTCATTGTTGAGATTCATTCAAAATTTGCAAATGCCTAGAGTAGACACTAATGAAGAGGTTTATCAAATTAGAATTTAAAATGCACTTCTCTAGATAATTTCACACCAAGCCCTAGAGAGGCTTCCTTAGCCTTAAAGGGACGAAGAAAAAGAAGGTGAAATAAAGATGATTCTTCAATTTAGGTTTGATCACCAAGGATTAAGACCAGTGCCTATCAATTGGGAGAACTTGAGTCAAGGGTTATCTCGATTTAGGAACTTCGCTCTTCAAGGAGACCTAAAGGCAGCTTCGCTAGCCCTAAAGGAGGCAACTTCACAACTACTCTAGGAATTTACACTTCGTTGACAATAGTTAATGGAGTTTCAAGGATGCAATATGCAAAATTAACCTCTAGGAACATTCATTCATCATTATCTATGAATAACACATGCAATACTTCCAATAGCTTCAATGTTCTAACAAATTCGCATTAAATTAGGGCACATTAAAGATCATGAAACATCATTCCATACATTAGACATTCATTAGGGAAAAAATATAACATCAAATAGTACTCACAAGATAACGAAGAATATATCCATCCATCAACATGCCAAAGAGAAGCTCCAAGAAAGATAGTGAAAATTTCCAAATGTCAAAATGCATCCAATCATCCAAAATTCGTCCAACAATTGCAGGTCTGAAATTCTCAAGAAGAGATATTGAAATCCAAGTGATGATGTTTGGAGGAGACTAGCTCTCTCCTATTTATACAAGTTCTAAGATCTCAAAATATCAAAATGAAGCCCCTCCTATGCCTATGCCTAAAATGTTAAGTAACCCACCCATGGTTACAAGCCAACCATGATAGCTCATAAAGTAAGTCGAATTAGCCTTCATAAGCCGATGTGAGGCTGGTTGGAAGTGTAGAAGGGCAACGTTGAGGCCTCATGTGCTAAAGATGAGAGTGAGGGCCTAAAAGATAATGGATAAGAGGGGGATGCCCTCTAAATGCTGAAAAACTTCTCCAAACCCCAATTTGGGCTTTGTGGGCTCCAAATGGGTCTCCAAATGGCTCAAGATCAAGTCGATGCTCCATCAATGAGGGCTAGAAGATGATACATGCCCTCCCATGTCTCCCTGGGAGAGACAAAACCTCCTTTGGGCCCTATATCATTTTCCTAGTGTCGGGTGCAATGTGTAGTCGACTGGGCAACATGGTCCAAGTGCATCATCATCTCTGTATAGTTGGGTCACTAACAAGTAGTGTGGTGGTGCTGAAGAAGCCCATGGTGTGGCAATTAATGCTTTGCACAGTTGGAGGCCCATAACTCTCAATGCTCACGCTACAATTGCCATTATGACCCTCTAGAGGGCTTGGATTCCATATAGGTAGGCCAATGCCAAGACGAAGGCCCACTTGCAATCCTGTATAAGATCCAATGCATCTCCTGACCTTCCAGTACAACAATTCATTAGTGCAATTGAGTAAATAGGCTTGCTAATCAAAGGCAGAAATGGATACTTCATAGTGGCGTGCCTTCTAAATGGGCTTTGGACATGTACTAATGTTACCTTCCTTCACAAGAGAGGCTAATGAAGGACCCTATTAGGTGGTTTCAACCTCTAAGGGAATGACAAGTCCATGGTACATCCATCAATGGCAGGTGTCATGTGAAATAATAATGGAAAGGTGTTAAAATTGGCAACTAGGAGGGCTAAACTCCATGTGGGTCATCTTATTTATGGCAGCTGATATTTTTATTGGATCCTTCTCATCAAGAGGTGTAGGATTGATCTAAAGATCATCCAATTCCAATAAGTATTTATGAAGTTATGAATTTATAAAACAAATTGCCAAGTCGGCCAACAACTTGTGTAGGTTCAGAAGCCCAATAGTCATGCCTATTCATCATCCATGTTTTAGTATAAATAGAAGAGGACTTGAAGTCATTTTGAACACACAGTTCATGTGATCTCCTCTCCACTTCTTTGGGTTTTGGAGAAGGAGAAACACTGAGAGTAAACGCTAGTGTATGATGCCCTAGCCGCAGTTCAAACATGCCCTAGCCGCAGGTCATAAAGACAGGACATACGCAGGTCATAAAGACACTTATGTCACGGTCGTGGAGACAGTGATATGCTGTTCATGGAGACAGTGATATGCTGTTCATGATAAGACATGATACCCTGTGTAAAGGTGACCGTAATAAGCCCTAGCCACAGTCACAAATGGAGACACCTGGAAACATTTGTATATACGCAGTTATGGAGACTATCTACACACAGCATAAAGACCTCTCTGCGCAGTTAGACATTGATACACAGTCAACGTAATGCCCTCATCATTTATACACAGGGCAAAGGAACTCCACACGCCGTCATGGAAACTCATGCATATAATGCAGACTATATACGTAGCAATGGAGCAAACACACAACTACGTGATGCCCTAATTTGTTGACAATGGAGAAAACGCACAACTACATGAAGACCCTAATCCGTTGTCAATAGAGACATATATACACAGTTATGAAACCATATACGCAGTCCTGATATATGCATTGAGAACAACACTGTCATGATATACGCATGGAGAGCACCATATACATTGTCAAGAAATATGCAACAAGAACGCATCTTATGTTCTGGGCCAAAGCATATTTTGGCATACGTATAGATCAGTATATACATGTATGTTGATTTGAGCTCCTCATAATAATCTCGTCTCGGCATCAATTTAAGGATGAGCTTCTCAAATGTTGTCACAACTTTAATGGAAGTATATTCATTATACTAATTGAAGCATGTTGACAGCGTGAGGTAGAGTAGATGGACAACATGTAAACCTTTGAGTATTGTAGGTGACAGCATGGCACATAAGGCAGCCTTAAGGCTTGAAGGGTTGTTAGCAAGGCTGGAAGCTACAGTCATAAAGGGCAGCATGGTGATGAATGAGGCCATGGAAGACGCAACACAGTGAACATGATAAGTAAGGAGCAGCATGATGATCTGAGCAGATGAGAGAAACTCAGTCATCTAGGTCCAGCACTGTGATGGGGCAGCATGGTGCTACACGGTAAGGTGCAGCAAATGGATGAGATGCAGCACCTTGATAGGAGAAGGAGTCATCTTAGAGAATCAGTTGAAGCAATATGTCTTCAACTGATCTTTGCAGATATGAAAAGTCAAAGTGTTGACTTCTATTGTAAATGTACTATCTCTCTCACTTTCTCTGCTGAACTTTGAAGAACATAAAAGAAGAATTGATCAAGGGTTTCCCCACATTGTGGGGTTTGTCCCTGGCTAGCACCACATCTTGTGTCCTCTTTGTCTTGGCTTGTCTTCTGCGATTTATATTTATGTTCTATCTGTAGTTTACTTTAATGCTGATGTGATAGCTAACTTGGGCTCTCTTGGGCTCTCACACAACTAGGAAAGCACAATGATTTTCCATAGTCCAAAACCAAAATCAAAGATTGAAAGTACCTCACCTTCATTCGCTTACAAGAAACCTTGAGGTAGGAAATGCTCATGATAGAATAACAGTTTTGTCGGCTAGAAAATGAGCACACCATGGGGAATCCATTGCATTTGTTACCTAATTGATCATGTAATATTCCTAATTAGCCATGGCTAATTGGAATATTCGATTTTGCTCAATTTTGCCTTCTATAGTTATTTATAAATAAAAGGGTGAGGAAAGGGGGACATAACTCACTTTATGAATAAAGTCACTCCCTAGTAGCACAACGTTGTAACTTAAAAGGGGAGCCAAGGTGGCCCAAGGACCATGTAGAGAAGGGGCCCACGTAGACACTTGGAGGGACTGCGCAGATGGAGAAGGAACATGTGGCAAGAGAGAGGCTACGTTGGAGGAGCTGTGCCTTAGGGTTTTGAGAGAGGCCAACGCTATAAAGGAGAGAGGAGCCTCCTCATTTTGATCATTCGATTATGTTGCATTTGAGCTAGTCACTTCGACTTAGAGCACGCTGGCTGTTTAGCCTGTCTGCAACACTATTTAGTGCATCGAGTGTCTCCGTTCAAAGATCTCACCCTTAGCCCCGGGGGACTTCGAGTGCCTGCTCAGGCAAGGTAGTTTTAGCAGTATTTTGTAGGAGGAACGATTTCTGGAGTTGAGGAGGAACTGAGCAATTTTGATCACTGCGCAGTCTTGAGAGGGGAGGACGTAGTCCCTTTTGGTAGGAGCTCCGAATTGGGTTTTTGTGGAGGATTTGAGCTTGGAGATTGAGCAAGGGATCAACCCTTGCATATTGGAGGATTTTGGCAGAGTTTCAGGTAGAGTTTTGGAGGATTCTCTTCAGGGACAGTGCAGAGCCTTGAGGGATTGCGTAGATCCCCAAGGGGGTGATTTTCGGGGTCAGCTATTTTAGAAAAGCTTTCTGGGCTTTTCTGGATTTATTGAGCAGAGGCTGATTCCAGAGTTTCAGCATTTTTTGAGGAGGGGAATAGCCCCAAATCCTCATTTGATTCCAGCAGTAGCAGCAGCACAGTAGTTCTCCCGCAGTTTGGACGCAGTCCAGAGAGGGGCCATTTCCTTATCATTCTGAGTGTATTTCTTCACTTGGCTTGTGCAAGTCGAGGTGCTATCTTTCTGATCACCTCTTGTACTCTTTCCATTACTCAGTATAATAAAATGGCTTAGCATTTCTCTCTGCATTTCTCAAGTATCTTCTACAGAAATTACCTGCATACGAATTCTAAAACACAAAAAATAAACAATGCGAGAGCATAACACATAGAACACATATACATAGAAATTTTCCCCTATATCTCAAAACTGGGACTACGAGCTTGATTTTTCATTATGTTCCTTTCAATGTTACAATACATATTTATACATGCCGAAGCATCCAATACTATGGACTGAAAACCATCGCGTCCAAAACCATGGACCAAAAAGCATCGCGTCCAAAACCATGTGCGAAAATCATGCACAAAACCATAGGTAGGTCTGCCCAACCTAATAAGGGTCCAAAAAACAAAATTTTCCGGGGCGCTGCCCCGGACTTCATAGAGGTAGGTTACCTGCACCCCTCAAACCCCTTGTGACCCCCCCGCTACACAATCGGTGCAACAAAGGGGAGGCTCCGCCCCCCCTCTAACCCGGAGCCCCCCCTCTAACCCCCCGGTTAACTACGTGGACTAGTCGTGGAAAGAATATAAATAAACCCAACAACCATGTATCCCTTTTTCTTCTCTTCAAGCATCCCATTTCAAAACCAAATCTCTTTCCATGAAATCTCTTTCTCTAGCTTTCCTATCAAACAAAGTTTTCATTTTGTTTTGATATTGACGAAGTTTGTATTGAACTCATCTCTATTTTCATTTAATTCTATAATGTGATTGATTCTTCTAGAAAAAACATCGGGTTCTTCATTTGACTCTTGTAAAAACTTCATAACAGGAAAAGCTAGTTGTGTAGGAAGAATGGCCTCAGTGCCATAGACAAGCTGAAAAGGGGATTTTCTTGTTGATCTTTTGGGTGAAATTTTGTTGGTCCAAACTGCATACTTGAGATGACTATCGCAGTTTCTCATATGATCTGCAAGTACCTTTTTAATCACCTTTACTAAACTCTTGTTAGATGACTCTACTAATCCATTCCATTGAGGGTAGTATGGAGTAGAATGATACAATAAAATCTAATATTTCTGACAAAATTCTATCATTTTAACACTACTAAATGCCTATGCATTATCTGTGACTATCTGTTGAGGACAGCCAAATCTAGATATATATTTTCTTCAATAAATTTGATGACAACAATATCTATAACATTTTTTACTAAGATAGCTTCTACCCAATTTGTAAAGTGATTTGTGGCAATTAAGAACCATCTGTGTTGATTGCTGGACGCTGGATGTATCTGTCCAATGAAATCTAGTCCCCATTGTAGAAAGGGTGTCTGAATTAAAACTGGAACAAGACGGAATGCTGCTAATCTTTGCTTGCCAGCAAAAATCTGACATGGAATGTAGCTTCTGACTTTTTCCCCAACCTGTGAAAACAACTTTGGCCAATAGAAACCTGCTCTCAAAATCTTGTGTGTTGTTTCTCTCCAAGCATAATGACCCCCACATATTCCTTCATGAAACTGATCAATAACACCTTCTGTTTCACTCTCAATCAGGCATAGAAGTAAGATATTTAATGGGTCTTTCCAATACAAGTTAGCATTGATGATACAATGCTTCATAGCCTTTAATCTAAGAGTTCTGCATTGATTTCTTCTGAAATTAAGAGGGTACTCAAAATCACGAATAAAGTGTACAATACCAGCATACCATTCAGATAACATGAACTTTTCCTCAATATGAAGTGGAAGAGGAGTTGAGTCTGTAGATGAAGAAGGTTCTTGTGGATTCTTCTCTGTTAATAACTGCATGATAGTTCTTGTTCCAGAACTTTACAATTAGATTCAACCAACAACTTGTCTAAACCCTGTTGTTTTACTAGCTTAATGGATTTGATATCTAGATCAAATTCAAGAATTTTAGCTATCCATCTCCCTCTCCTACCATCTGTATTAGGTTGGGTAAAAATAGTTTTGACAACATTTTTTGGGACATAGGCAGTAATAGCGGAATGAAAGACATAAGTTCTGAAAGATTTTAGGGCTTGTACTAGGGCATAGGCTTGTTTTTCAATGATGTCATATTCTAGCTTTGCATCTCTCATAACTTTACTAAAGAAGGCAATTGGCTGGTCATCTTGGTTATCATATTTTTGTAGTAAAACAACAACTAAAGTGGCATCAGAAGCAAAAGAAAAAATGCTAAAGAGCTTTGTATAATCAAGACTAGCTAGTAATGGAGCTTCAAAAATAGCCTTTTTGATTTGTGTAAATGCATATCTAGCTTGCACTGTCCATTTAACCTCATGATCTTTCTTCAACATATCAGTAATATCTTTAATAATCTCAGCATAATTTGGTATAAATCTCCTTAGAAAATTAATTCTTCCTAAAAAGGCTTGAATTTCTTTTTTATTTCTGGGTAGACTAATTACCTCAATGGCTGAGACTCATTTTGGATCAATTACCACGTCTTCTTTTGATATGATGTGGCCAATTAACTTTCCTTCCTTTATGGTAAACAAAGATTTCTTTCGGTTGAGCGAGATTTCGAATTTTCTGCATCTATTAAAAACTGTTCTCAAGTTCTTTAAGTGTTTTTCATCAGACTCTGAAAGCACAATGAGATCATCCAGATAAATAACAATAAACTTAATAATTTTACCAACAAAAGCTAAATCCATTTCCCTTTGAAATGTTGCTCCTACATTAGTTAAGCTGAAAGGCATCCTAGCATACATAAATGTACCCCAAGGAGTTGTGAATGTTGTTTTCTCTCTGTCTTCTGGACTTACCAAAATTTTGGTATATCCAAAAAAACCATCTAGCATGGATATTCTACTAGAACCTAAAACCCTTTGAAGTAATTCATCCATTGTAGGCAATGGGTAATTGTCTTTTAAGGATAATTTGTTCAAATTTCTAAAATCCACACACAGTCTAATTTCACCATTTTTCTTTTTTACATGAACTAAATTTGCAATCCACTCAGAATATCTAAGAGGAACAATAATCTTGGCATCGAACATTTTCTTAGTTATTTTTCAATGGTTGGAAGCAAAATTGGATTTACTCTTCTTAATTTCTGTTGGAATGGTTTGGCTTCTGGTTTAAAGGGATCTTATGCTCAATGAGGCTTGTGTCATAGGACCAAGCAAAGACATATTTATAATGTTTTAAAAGATTGATATACTTGTCTTTTATGTCCTTAGGTAATGATGCTGAAATTTTCACATTCTTGATTTCTTCATGAGTTCCAATGTTACAGTCTTCTACATCCTCTTGTTGTGTATTAAATAACGAAGTTTTTAGAACATCATTATTGTCAAAAAGCTTTTCAAGAGGGATTAGACCCTTGGGAATGTAATTGTTTGGCAATTGGAGGATATTATGATAAGCTATCTTATTATTTAACTATGAAGCTTCATTTTCATGAGTTGATTTATGATCAATAATTTGTTCTTCCTCAATTTGTAAGGCTAAAAATTCATCAATTGCTTGCAGGAAAATCTTCAATTGTTCATCATCTTCAAACACTTGCCAGTATCTAAGATTATCAGAGATTGAAGGCCTATATTTTACCTGAATTTGATATTGTAATTGCATTGGATTAGGAGTTTTAAAAGAGCTTGCAAAAACTGCTAGAGTCTGCATAAATGTTCTCATCTCTTGGGATTGTTGTAATGTTGAAGGATAGAAAATAGTTCTCTACAAAATCCCATACCTCATTTCGGTAAGATCTAAGCCTAGGATGTTTTGCTTGGCATAGATTTCTTACTTGTTTTACAATCAATTCTGAGTCACTGAAAACACTTAAGTTTTGAACTTTGAGACTTTTAGCTAACTCAAGGCCTAGAAGTAGGGCTTCATATTCTGCTACATTATTAGTAACATCAAAGTCTAACTTAAAGGATTGGGTTATGTTTTCTTTATCTGGAGAAATTAATACAATTCCTGTTCCAGCCCCATCTTTAGAAAAATCCCCATCAAAGTATAACTTCCAGACATCAGTTTTTATACATTTAGGTTTATTCACAATTTGCTCAATGCTAAGTTGGGAATTTTGGAGATCATTAGATGATAATGTGAAACATCCAAAATCCTGATCAACAACATAAATCAGATGATTTATTGCTTGATCAGCCTTACAAACAGTATTAATGAATCTTACCTCTCTGTATAACCTAAGATGTTCACCCCCATATACAGGAATAGTAGCATAAGACATATCCATCTATAGATTTCCTCCTAATTTGGCACAACATGATCTAGATAACAACATTCCAAATTTTGGGGGGATATCTGTGACTACAATGTCTAGCACTACACTCTTTACAAGGATTTGTGCTAAAGTTACAACTAGGTCTTTGATCAGTCCGAGACAAGGAACTTTCTTGGAGTCAAAGGTGTACAAATCATGGTAAGGTCTAGTAATTTGCAATTGCAATTGATCCATGATTACTTTGGGCATCAAATTATGAGAGGCCCCAGAGTCTAACATACAATTATATAAAAAGAAAATCATAAACTTTAAGAGTAACATAAAAGGGAGGAACGTTCTCATAAATCATGTCAAAACTAGGAAGAAAAACCACTGAAGGCTTTTCATCTTGTAAACTAATTACGCCACCCTCAACATCTATACTTGAGGATTGGATCCACTTTGATACTTGGTTTCTGTATCCTAGGTTTTTGGAGAGTTCAGACAGTGGAATAGGAATTTTGACTCTCTCTAACTCTTTCTCTACATTAAAAGTTGTTAAATGTTGTGTCCCTATAATACTAGTGATTACCCCATTATTATTGTAGTTGTACCTCTTATTAATATTGTTGTGCCCCTTTTGTCCCCATATTGTTATTATTGTGCCCCATAGAATCCCTCTATTGTTATTTTTGTGGCTTTATATTACTATTGTTAGGTCGACTGGGTTATATTGTGACTCCTTAGACTCCTATATATGGAAATGAGGTTTTGTCATTTGAATCATCGAAGAATTGTTCATTTATGTAATGTAAAGGAGGTTGCCCCCTCGAAGAGACTGAATTCTAAGGCATTGATCTATCTTTTCTATCTTTTTCTTGAGCTGGTTCCATAACATTTGGTATCAGAGCTTTGAATTCTAGAGTTTTGCTGCTCCAAACAGGTCATCGTGGAATTTTTGCTATAACTTTTTCTGCGACGTTTCAGAAGCTAAAAAAAAAAACCCATTTGAGAAGACATTGTGCTGAATCTCAGGGCTGAAGTTTAGAGCTTTTCACGCTATATTTGCGGAGATATGATCTGAGGAAGTTGGTCTTTTTGCAGACTCTTGAATTACATTCCAAACAGGTGACCTGGGGAAAATTGTCATAACTTTCTCTCTGAGCATCGGATTGAAATTTCGTAAGGTACAGAAAGAGGACGGACTGTAGTTTCTTTTATATATTTTTCAGTGCCAAAGGTTGAAACAGTGACTCGTGGCACATCGTACAAGTTCGCTCTACTAAATTAGTCTATAATCAGGTCACTGTGGGAAATTTCGCATAACTCTTCCTTGGAGAATCTAATTTGGATCACACTGGTGGCATTGGAAAGAGGACACAGAGGGCTACTGTAGGTCACAATTTCAAAACTAAATGATTCAAAAGTACAGAGATACATCAGAGGCAATATCGAGCTCCTACCAAGTGAAAAAAGGTGTGTAGATTTTTTAAAATTTTTGCTTAAGCTTGGTTTGAAAATTTATTTTGAAGGAATTCAAAGGGCTTAGTAGAGCATTATTATCGATAACTGATGCCCCGAGGAAAGAAAATGCAAACACCTAGTAAGCAACCTGAAAGCTCTAGCATGACTCATGAATAAGAAGAAGAAATGCTACATGATATATCAAAATTACAAGACCAGGTGCAACAAATGTCACTCTCACAAAAGCTAATAGAAGCTAAGATGGACGATTTGAAGATAGATTTGAAGACAAATTTGAAGAGAGACATGGCAGATTTGAAGACAGATTTGACAAATTTTCTACAAGAAATACTTACTAATGGTGAAAAGGTAGTAAAGGAAACTCATGATGCAAACAAAAGAAATGTTAATCATGATTTCATAGAATCTAATGTGGGATCGAAGACCCACCATATTCCAAAAATCGATATGAGGAAATTTGATGGCAAGAATCCCGCAACATGGATATTATAGATAGAGCAATTTTTCGATCTCAATAATGTGTAAAACACACAAAAGGTACATATTGCAACTTTATATTTGGAACCAAACCAATTTGTATCGTATCAATGGCTTTGCTCTCGTAAACAAATTATCACTTGGGCAAATTTTACGGAAGAATTGACAGCACATTATGAGGATACAAAAAGCAGCACTTTTTTTAGCCAATTGATAAGTCTCAAACAAAAAGGGTTCAATAATGGAGCACATTGAGGAGTTCCAAAAATTGAACATAAGGGTAAAAAACATTCCAAAGGAGCATAGGATTGATGTGTTCATAGGGACTTTAAAGGATAATATTCAACATGATGTTCGCCTTTGGGAACCTGATTCATTAGAGAAGGCATTCAGGTTAGCAAGAAAAATGGAAAGCAAAATTATGGCAACCAGGAAGCATACCACTCACAACTATAAAGATGGAAGTGTTGTTGTCCCTAGTCTTCCACAACCTATAAGGTTGACACCACAACAATTGGAAGAAAAAAGAGCAAAAGGGCTTTGTTACAGTTGTGATAGCAAATACACTAAAGGTCATAAGTGTGCTGAGAAATTATTCTACATAGATTGTGAAGAGGAAGAAGAAAAGAAGCAAGAAAGGTCAAAAGAAGAGGATATACTCCAGGAACAAAGCCTTGATAAAGAAGAAATGAATCTGACCATATCTTGCAATGCATTGGCGGGAATTACCACTCTTCAAACCATCAAGATAGAAGGACAAATCAAGAAGAAAAAGGTGATAGTGTTGATTGATTCAGGAAGTACCCACAATTTTATTCATTGTAAGGTAGCAAAAGAATTGAATTGCTTCTTATATCCAGCACCAGAGTGTCAAGTGATGGTTGCAAATGGAGGAAGAATAAATTGCTTTGGAAAGTGCCATAATATCAAACTATCCATGGGAGAATATGTATTGACTAGCCCAATGTTTTCCATTCCAATGGGAGGTGTTGATGTTGTACTAGGAGTCCAATGGCTACAATCCTTGGGTACAATAGCTTTTAATTTTCAAGAACTTTTCATGAAATTTTCAGTGGAAGGAAAGGAAGTTGAATTAAGGGGTATTGCAGGGAAACCGGGAAAGATAATTAGCTCTAACGGTATGACAAAGCTTCTAAAAAAGGAAAAAGAGGTGTAATTGCACAATTATGTTCACTAGATGTTTCCACATTGGAATCATCTATTTCTCCAGATCTCCAAAAAGTCTTGGACAATCATTCCAAGATATTTGAAACTCCCAAAGGTCTCCCACCTATTCGTGATCATGATCATGCTATTCATTTTATTCCAGGAAGTGTTCCAAACATCAGGCCGTACAGATATCCCTATGCCCAAAAGAGTGAAATTGAACGTATGGTTGCAGAAATGCTAGAGGCTGGTATGATTCAACCGAGTCAAAGTTCTTTCTCTGCTCCAGTAGTATTGGTGCACAAGAAGGATGGATCATGGCACATGTGTCTGGATTATAGGGAGCTCAACAAGCTCACTATTAAAGATAAGTTTCCCATTCCTGTCATTGATGAATTACTGGATGAATTGCATGGATCAATTCACTTCACCAAGTTGGATCTTCGTTCAGGATATCATCAAATTGGAATGAAGACTGAAGACATTCCGAAAACAACATTTAGAACTCATGAGGGTCATTATGAATTTTTGTTCATGCCTTTTGGCCTTACCAATGCACCTTCAACATTTCAAGGTTTGATGAATTCAATTTTCAAACCATTCCTTAGAAAATTTGTGTTAGTATTTTTTGATGATATACTAATCTACAGCAAGTCTTGGAAGGATCATGTTGAACATGTTGACAGGGTGCTACAACTATTGGAGGAGAAACAATTATATGCAAAAAGATCCAAATGTTTCTTTGGAGTACAAGAGGTGGAATATCTGGGTCATATTATATCTCATGAAGGAGTTAAGGTAGACCCTAGCAAAATTAAAGCCATTAAGGAATGGAAAATTCCCACATCCATAAAGCATCTGCGAGGATTTCTCAGGTTGACAGGGTATTATCGCAAGTTTGTTAAGAATTATGGGAGAATAGCAGCACCTCTAACAACATTATTGAAGAAAGATGCATTTTCATGGACTCCAGAAGCAACAAAGGCCTTCGAACATCTTAAAGAGGCAATGTGCCAAGCACCGGTCTTAGCTACACCGGACTTCACAAAAACCTTTATTGTGGAATGTGATGCTTCAGGAAATGGAATTGGTGTTGTTTTAATGCAAGATGAAAGACCCATTGCTTTTGAAAGC
Source organism: Pinus tabuliformis (assembly GCA_031772625.1). NCBI lineage: Eukaryota > Viridiplantae > Streptophyta > Pinopsida > Pinales > Pinaceae > Pinus > Pinus tabuliformis. The sequence continues at coordinate 527,817,289 of CM062814.1, read as the reverse complement.
TGTCCAGTCAAGGGAAAGTTTTTACACAAAGCTATTTATGAGACGGAAATGTTGGCAATACTCCATGCACTTAAGGAATGGCGACCCTACCTAATGGGAAGACACTTCAAGGTAAAAGCAGATCATGATAGCCTTAAATACTTTTTAGAACAAAGATTATCCTCTGAAGAGCAACAAAAGTGGGTCACAAAGATGTTGGGTTATGACTTTGAAATCATCTACAAAAAAGGGAAGCAAAATGTGGTGGCAGATGCACTCTCAAGAAAGGATGAGGATGTGGAAGCTTTGTTGTGCGCCATTTCTATTATCCAACCAGATTGGATAAACGAAGCAAGGGAGGAATGGAAGAATGACGAAGAAGTGTGGGAACTTATTCGAAAGTTACAACAAGATTCCAGTACATCTGATACATTTAGCTGGAAAAATGATTTGTTATGGTACAAAGATCGCTTATACCTCTGTAAGAATTCCCAGCTAAAACAAAAGATTCTTATGGAATTGCACACTTCTCCCTTAGGAGGGCACTCAGGATTTTTAAAAACTTACCACAGGGTTAAGAAGGAATTTTTTTGGGATGGCCTTAAATCAGATATTCAAAAGTTTGTGGCAGAATGTTTGGTTTGCCAACAAAATAAAGTTGAAACAATTAAGACACCTGATCTATTACAACCTTTATCCATTCCAAGCCAACGTTGGGAGGAGGTTTCAATGGATTTTATCACAGGTTTACCCAAGTCTGAGGGAAAGAGTGTCATCGTGGTGGTAGTTGACAAACTTACCAATTATGCACACTTTTGTGCATCATCACATCCATTTAAAGCCAGTATAGTTTCTACTACATTTATGGAAACAATTCAAAAGCTACATGGAAACCCAAAGATTATTGTAAGTGACAGAGATCCCATTTTCACTGGAAATTTTTGACATAATTATTTTCTTATCTTGGTACTCAATTAGCTCATAGCTCATCTTATCATCCTCAATCTGATGGGCAAACTAAGATAGTAAACAAATGTTTGGAAGGATATCTTCGTTGCTTTGTATCTAATAAACAGACACAATGGGTGAAATGGTTGCTTCTAGTTGAATGGTGGTATAACACTTCCTTCCATACAGCAAAAAAAATGACCCCACTTATGGCACTTCATGGGTATCAGCGACCATCCATCACATCATATTTAAGAGAAAATTCTAAGGTTCAAGCAGTGGAACATCACATCGAACATCAACAGCAAGTCCTTCAACTCTTAAAGGATAACCTCATGTTGGCACAGAATAGAATGAAACAACAGGCAGATCAACATCGCAGCGAAAGAAGTTTTGATGTAGGTGATTGGGTATTCCTAGGGCTACAACCATATAAGAAAATGTCCCTCAAGCAAGCTAAGAAGGAAAATAAGTTATCACCAAAGTATTATGGTCCGTACAAGGTGTTGCAAAAGATTGGTACTATGGCATACAAATTGGAGCTTCTTGCAGCTTCTCGATTGCAACCTGTTTCATGTTTAAAGAAGGTTATAGGCGACAAGTTCCCAGTTCAAACAATATTTCTAGAACTTGACAAGGAAGGAAAAATTATATTGGAACCAGAAGCAATCACAAAAATAAGAACTCAACAGCTACGAAATCGATCAATTTCGGAGTATCTTATCAAGTGGAAGAACTTATCCGCTGAAAATTCCACATGGGAGGATGAGAATTTTATACAAAAGCATCCAAAACTACTCAGGCGTTGAGGACAACACTTTTTTTGAAGGAGAGGGGCATGTTGGGTCCCTATAATACTACTGATTACCACATTACTATTGTAGTTGTACCCCTTATTAATATTGTTGTGCCCCTATTGTCCCCATATTGTTATTACTGTGTCCCATAGAATCCCTCTAATGTTATTTTTGTGGCTTTATATTATTGTTAGGTTGGCTGGGTTATATTGTGACTCCTTATACTCTTATATATAGAAAGGAGGTTTTGTCATTTGAATCATCGAAGAATTGTTCATTTATGTAATGTAAAAGAAGTTGCCCCCTCGAAGAGGCTGAATTATAAGGCGTTGATCTATCTTTTCTATCTTTTTCTTGAGATGGTTTCATAACATTAAAACAGTGTTTTCAAATGTATTATGTTCATTGAGTTGAGTTAATGGCTGAATCATAGTTGTTTGAATTTCAACAGTGTTTACTGGAGGCTCATTTATTGTGACATTCTTAGCTGGATTTAAATCATACCTTCTGTTTAATTCTGCTATTAAAAATTCTGAGAAGGCTTGATATTTAGAAACCTGAGAAGTTTCTTGATTTTGAATTAAAACTTGATCATTAAAAACTGGAATTTTAACATTCTGGTGTGATGAGTCATTAAAATAATTTATATCATTGGTAACTAATGGTCCAACTTCTTCGAGTTATTGATCATCAATCATCAACGGTGGTTGTATTTGTTGATCAGGGTTGGGTCTTTGTAAAATCTGGGGTTGAAAAAGTCTTTTGTACTGAGCTTGAGGTTTGTTTGATATTTGTTGAAAAACTCTAGAGTCTAGGTTGTGTTTCAATCTTTGAAATTCTATTTGAAAGGTTTCTAAGTAAGGAAGTGATTTCATGAATTTTGTGATCCTCACTGTTATTTTTAGAGGAAGAAGTTCCTTCCTCACTAGATTTCATTTACCTTTCATCTTTTTCAGCCTTTCCTTTGAGTTTGGTTGAGGCTGATCTATTAGCCTCAACCTCAACAGCATTAGTCTGCATATCTGCTAGGGTGACATATGTTCTTTCTCTAAATATAACAACAAAATTATCATCAAATCCCTTAGAAAACCTAACGTTGGCAGCAACTATTAGTGGTTTAAAATCTGGTGGCATTTTATTGTAAATTTTATTAAATCATTTTATAAAATCAACCATAGGTTCACCAGGGTTTCTTTTTAGGTCATCAAATTCAATCAGATAGTAAATGGGATCCTTTTAACTCCCCATTGGTTTTTATAGATGGTAATTAATTCATTCCAGTTAGGGATAGAGTTGGCTTGCAGTTGTCTAAACCAAATCCTAACATTGCCTTCAAGAGATTGAACAAACAATCTCATATAGACATCTTCATGCTCTATATTCATGTTATCAGCAAAATCTAAGAAGGCAACCAAATGATATTCAACAGACAAACCAGTTTCAGCATTGAATCTAGGTAAGTGCTTCAAATATCCATCTAGGAAGTTATTTAGCTGATTGGGAAGAACTAAGGTTGCATAACGAGCCTTAATGATGGGTCGAATACCAGCCATTTGATTAGATGAGGATGAGGAGGATGAAGATGTAGTTTGAGAAAATGAAGATGGTGAAGGCGATGAAGATGAGCTTGTAGGAGTTGTAGGGGGTGAAGATGAATTGGAAGAATTTCTGGAAGTTTTTATTTTTCCTAGAGTTTGTATGACTAACTTTTGTACTTCTGGGCCGAACTTTCCTTCACTATCAAAAAAAGGATTTGTATACACGGAAAATCTTTCCTCAGGCTTAAAAAAAGTAGATGGGTAGGTTTGGATTACTGAAAAAATAAAATCACTAGGCTTTAATTCTGGTAATTCTAGACCTATTTTTGCTTTTGATTTAGGAGATTTTGAAAGAGGTTTAGGAATCTGATAAGATTCTAACTGATAAACGAGGAGAGCTAACTGCAAATCAACTCCTTTAGATAAAAATTCCAACACTTTTGGTGGTAAGTCTGATAGTTCAGGAGGAATTTGAACAGGTTTAAATGGATCAGTCTTAGAAAAAATTTCAGATGGATGTATAATAGAAGCAGAGGTAGAGGCTTCTAGTCTTTGTCTTCCAGAGACAATTCTTACCAATCTCTCAGGATCTGATAGTGGAGAAGAGTTGTGGATCTGAGAGAGGCCTAGTGTGTCTACGTGAAAGCATTTTATTTTGGTGGAATCGCCAGTTGAATGATTTTAAACTACTAACCTTTTATTCACTGTTAAAAGGTAAGCTTAATCGTTGTCCCAGGGAAAAATAATTCAAGATTTTTCATTCCCCGACAACGACGCCAGTCTGATGTTGTATCTTTGAAGATAATTCTAGGTTAGGAATTATGCCAGGCCATCTATAATGTTTGTTGGTTTTTAAAGTTTTTGGATGACCAAAATCCTAAACTGTTTAAACATGTGCAATTTATTAATTACTTATGCTTTATTAGAAGGGCTAATTCTTCACCTCTAACAGTAGTTTAGCTTTGAAGAGATATGTAAGGTTGAAACTTTAGAAACTATATGATTTGTTAAACATCAAACAAATTATTTAACCAATCATATACAGTGGATGCACGTAAAATACTTTTACAGCCAAACAATATACGTTTGAAATTTAAGGGAAAGTGACAATTTAGTGATGAGGAGTTAAATAAAAAAGCTATTTTAATTAACTAATCTCTTTAAACAATTATAACTTCATAAGGGATTTTAGATAAATTGAAAATCAATATTATCATACCCAAAATTCCCACAAACTTCCAGCATATGTAGATTAAAATAGAGTGAAAAATAATAACAAAGACGAACTTACAAGGACACAAGTTGTTTTGAAATGAATCCGGAATCCTTTTATTATTTCAGAAATAACTTTGAAGGATACAAGTTTGCTCAAAGTCTATCACAATGGTTCAACCATTTCTAAGTCTCTATTCTAAGTATTTATAGAAATATTTACATTTCAGATCAAATTTCAAATAAAATACATTTACAAAATAATATCTGCTTAAAAACACAGATACTTCTAGATATAGTAGGAAAATCTGTTGAATTTTGTTGCACTATTGAGGCTATGTAGGAGTCTGGTGATGACTATTGCTGCTTTCCTGGAAATGTTGTTTCTTTTAACTTCACTCGACCAATTCTAGCAATCGGTCCCACCTTTCTTCGCTTGGGATAGAAAAACTAACCATATTTCTGAACCTTTCATCCACCTCGATGTAAGTGTCAAAAGTTGGTTTATTTACAAAATTGTGGTGGACCTCGTGCTGGATATTCAAATCAAACTGAATTCCCTATATGAATGCTTCCCCACTGATCATTCCTTTGGCTTTTGCAAACTTGGAAGTATCAGCACCTATGTTGCACAGTTGTTCTTGATAATTTTCTAATGGGATCAATTGGCCATTAGAATTCCTAAGAGTAGGAAAGCCTTTTTCTTGCAGAAATGTGAATTTTATGTTGAATCTTCTGACCTGCAACTCAAGATCTTTACATTTATTTTCCAATTGTATCATCAAATTCTTCTTAGTCAAGATCCTCTTAACTTCCATGTCTGTTGTTGTTCTTTTTGGAATGTTCAAGTCTTCTAGTTCCTCCTTGGTTTTGGAATTTAGGAATTTGATGATTCTTTGTGCTTCTATTGGCGTGTGCTCTAAATCCACCTTTGTATTTTCTACTGCTGTCTTATTTATGTATAAGTTATTTCTATTCAAAAATGATATGTATTGACGACCACATATCTGTTATGTTGATATTTATGTTTTGCCAAACGTTGTTCTTAGCCTCTGCTAGCATTTGAGTTACAAAGGGCTGGTCTTCATACTTTTGTAGTTGCTGCATGACTTTGTAATTTTTCTGAAGTTGTGATAAGTATGCATTGTCAGTTTTAAGTTTACTTTCCTCCATCTTGGACAATTTTGCTGATAATTTTTCTTTTTTTGTCTGAACAACTGATCCAAATCTCTAGTAAGCTCTTCTATAGATTCTGAAACTGTAGTCCTTGTAAAAGTTTTTGTCACTGTACCTGTGCCCGATGTAGATACTCCTGTTGCTTCCCACTGTTGTTTTTCTATCAACAGTGCTTCAATGCCCCGCTCCATCTTTTGAATCTGAACATTTTGCTCAACAACTATAGTAAAATAAATTCCTTCTCCATTTCTATATTGGCAACCTCTTTAGCTTGAGGATGCTCTGTGGAGGGAAGCTTCAATTGCTTCCTCAATGCTTGAATGTCTGCTTCCTTGTTTTTTATGAGCTCTTCTGTTGCTTTGATATCCTTAGGATCATGTCCTAGATTTATGATCAAATCTTCTAGAGATTTGATCCTGTTATCTTTAGCAAAAGATGACATTTTTCAATTTTAAACTAAGAATTTATATTATTCAAAGATGACTGTAATTTGGAAACAGTCATTGCTGAACTAGTAAGTGATGAAAAGATCATCTCCCCTGTTTGTTTATGTAAATCGATCTGATCGATTTCATGTATTTTCTTAGTATCAATTGAAAATATGGAGGCTTTATAGTCTTCAACACTCCCGGGATCACCCAACATAGTTATTGGAGAATAAAAAATTGACCTAGCTCGCGCTCTGCTCTGCTCTGCGGAGTTGAAACAGAGTTACAGCCGCCATCGATCATCGACGCAGCCATGAGCGGTCCAGGGGGCGGGGAGGCCGCTCCCACCCCTCCAATTTCATCTGAAGAAGCATTTCGCAGCCTTTTAAAGCAGCAAGGGAAGAAACGCAAGTCCTCAGAGGCGCCGAAGTTCATTAAGAAACTTGAAGAGATTCCTGAGATTGCTCTCCCAGAGGAACAATCGATCAAAATCGCTCTAGCTCTGGCTGACAGAGGCCTAGTAGGGCAGTTTATGGGCCGTTGGCCATCCACAAAAATCACGGACGAATGGATTCAGCGAAACTGGAGACCTCAGCTAAAAAACAACGTGATCTGTTATGCTGTGGGACGAGGCTACTTCATTTTTGAATTTACATCCAAAGAAGATCGTGATTTGGTGTTCAGAAACGGGCCGTATTTTATGGGAAATCAAGGTCTGTACCTAAACAAATGGAGCCCCGACTTCGATCCCTCCGTAGATGTCCCTAAGGAGGCGCCGGTCTGGGTTCGCCTTCCTAATCTCCCGATACACTGCTGGAGCTATCAATCCCTGCAGAAGATCGGAAATGGGCTGGGTCGTTTCATTGACAAAGCTGATCACAAGGGCCAATATACCTGCGCCAGAATCTGCGTGGAAGTCGATCTGGAAGCCGGTCTGCCCGAAGCGGTCAAGCTCACAGTTGGAGAATGGCAGCATTATCAGAAGCTGGATTACGAGCAGTTGCCGTTCAAATGCCGAACCTGTCATGAGCATGGACATTTCCAGCGAGACTGCCCAAAAGCTTCAGCAGGGATCACGGTTGAAGAGGAAGGATGGAAAGAAATTAAAAAGGGAAAGGCTGTCCCAAAGCCCCCGGGGCAGAATACCTCTGCATCGCTGGGGAAGCCACAATCTAACCCAAAGCTCAATGCTGATTTCAAAGATGGCTCCTCCTCAGGAGAAAAGGTGGAGGCCATGGAGACACAAGAGGAAACTGGAAATAAGTCAAAGCAAGTGAAAGATATTGAAGACGAATCATCGGCTCCTCCAGTTGATGATGGTCAGAAGGGTAAAGAAGGTAATGAAGAGCACATCAGTCTCACTTCCGAATCTGAGGAAGATTCAGAAGAGAGAGACTCTGAAACTGATAACTCGCAAGTCATTCCTATTAAAACGACAAGGGGCCGGAAATCCAAGAAGAAACAGCGTGAGGAAAAAACTTATCTAGATGTCCTCCAAGGTTCCCAAAAAACCCTCAAAGGAATGATGAATACGAGATTTGGGCGCAAGAGTAACAGGGCTCCAAAAGGAGCCTCAATCCCTCAAGTCAGTAAATAATGAAATACGTCTCCTGGAACTGTAGAGGATTAGGCAGCAGGTTGAAAGAGGAAGCCGTCAAAGACATAGTGAGAATATATTCGCCTGAAATCCTCCTCGTCCAGGAGACTAAGCTGGAGGAACTCCTTCTCCTCCAATCCAGTAAAGTATTTTGGCCAAAAGGTCAAGGAAGAGCGATTAGTGCAAGAGGCGCTTCTGGTGGAATAGCCACCTTCTGGAACAGCGCCATTTATGATCTCATTCAAGAAAAAAGCAGTCCCCATTGGCTTTTCACTCAGCTCCTTCACAAAGATTCTGGTCAACAGGTAAGTATGTTTAATCTATATGCTCCTGTTTTGCCAGGGGAAAAAAATTTTTGTTGGAACTCGCTTCAATCTTTTCTTTCAGAACAAAATCCAGGAAATATTATCATTGCAGGGGATCTGAATGTCACCCTTGCTCTTGATGAGAAAAAGGGAGGCTCCATTGTCAGGGACCCTGCAAGAGAATGGGTTGAAGATATTATGCTGGGCTGGGACCTGGAGGATATTAAACCTACTTCAGGCAAATTCACCTGGTCCAACAAAAGATTAGCCCGCAATCACATAGCTGCCCGTTTGGACAGATTCCTTGTCCATTCTTCCTTCCTGACTTGCGGTCTTATGGCCACTTCTAAAATTCTTCCAAATCTCACTTCTGATCACAAGCCCATCCTCCTTGAGCTTTCCCTGGATGGTAATTTAGGCCCCATCCCATTCCGGTTCAGCCCTCTGTGGATTCAGCAAGAAGGATTTCAAGATGTAGTTTTGGATGCCTGGAATAGGCCTGTCCATGGTTCCCCATTCTTTGTGTGGGAAGAGAAAATTAGGGTTTTAAAAAGAAGTCTTAAGGAGTGGGCAAAAAGATTGGAAACACCTACTGCCAAAAGAAAAGAATCTCTCAACAGTCTTGCTGCTCATCAAATAGCAATGGAGCATAGTCCTGTAACACAAAATCTCCTTCAAAAAGAAGTCGAGTTGCAAAAAAAGGTTCACAGATCTAGCAGGGAGGAGGAAGAATTCTGGAGACAGAAATCTAGGAATTTATGGTTAAAGTCCGGAGATAGGAATACCAGCTTCTTTCACAAACAAGCCGAAGCCAGAAAGCACTTCAAAACAGTTTCTGAGATACAATACCAAAACACAGTGATAAAGGATTTTGATGGCATTAAGAGAGTTGCTTATTCATTCTTCAAAGATCTCTATTCGGCTCCTGAAGAAAACCCTATTGATCCCTAGGCCTATCCGATGGACTTAATTCCCAATAGCGTTAAGGAATCGGACAACGCCATGTTGACTGCTCCGATCAGCTTGGACGAAATTAAGCAAGTTCTGGATTCTATGGAGCCCGATAAAGCCCCAGGCCCTGATGGGTTCACTGTCAGGTTTTTCTTGGCCTGCTGGTCGACAATTAAAAAAGATTTATTGAGAATGGTCAGAAAGTCCCAGAATTGTGCAAAGCTGGGCGGTGGCATCAATTCGGCATTTCTAGCCTTGATCCCAAAGGAGAAAGGCGCTTCCGACTTCAGCAGATTTAGGCCCATATCCTTGTGCAACTCTAGCTACAAGCTGGTCTCCAAAATAATTGCCAACAGGTTAAAGAATATTTTGCCAGCCATCATCCCTGAAAATCAAGGCGGATTCATAAAAGGAAGAAAGATATTGGACAACATTGTGCTGGTGCAAGAAGCTGTCCATTCAAGTTGCCAAAGAAAAGAGAAAGGTATGGTTATTAAGCTCGATCTGGCTAATGCTTTCGATAGGGTGAGACACGATTTTTTGTTCAATGTAATGAAGAAACTAGGTTTTTCATCCGCCTTCATAAACTGGGTGAATGCCTGTATTGCCTCGCCATGGATCGCGCCACTGGTCAATGGCCGCTCAACTGACTTCTTCCAAGCCTCTAGAGGCCTCAGACAAGGCTGTCCCTTGTCTCCACTCCTTTATGCTATTCAGGCCTCGGTCCTCAATTTCCAGCTTGATCACAATCAGAAGATTCAAATTCTGCCTGGCCTCAGAACTACTCAGAGGGTGAAGGATATCAATCATGCACAGTTCGCAGATGACACATTGCTTCTTGGAGGAGCCAGCCTAATCTCTGCCAGATCCTTCAAGAAGGAGCTGGACATTTACAAATCGATCTCAGGCAGCAAAATTAAGCATCGAAAATGCTCAATCTATGGCTGGAACTGCTCGATCAAGGAGCTGTCTGACATTGCAAGGCTTTTAGAAATGGATGGAATTCGTAATTGGGAGTCATTTAAATATCTCGGGATCCCAATCTTCTAATCCAAGATTCCAAACCCAAATTTGCCCATTGGATACCGCTGCTCGATAAGTTAAAGAACAGAATCCAAGCTTGGGGTGCCTCATGGCTGAATAATGCAGGGAAAGTCATCCTGATGAAGTCGGTCCTTATAAGTATGCCTCTTTACCAAAACTCTGTTCTCCTCGCCCCCAAATCCTTTCTCAGCAAAATGGACAGTTTGTTGAGAAGATTTCTATGGGAAGGTGGGAACAACAATGACAGAAGGATCCATTTAGTGAACTGGGAGACCATCAAGAAACCACTTCTGGAAGGCGGCCTCCATCTGCGTAACTTGGTTGTTCAAAACCTTGCTTTGGGATCCAAGATCTTGTGGAATTTAGTTTCCGGTAAATCTAGTTGGAGCAAAAGAGTCATCTGGAAGAAATACTACCAAGGGCAACGCTTGAGATGCCTGGATAAGCCTCCAAGAACCTTAAAAGGATCTCCGATCTTCAATCTCTGCAGTTCTGCTATGGAGCAATTCAGCCAGCAACTTTACTGGATCCCTGGTAATGGGAGAAAAATTAAAATCTGGGAAGACTCAATTCTGGGTGACCAACCTTTGATTCATGTGGAGGGGCTTGCAAATATCAGAGCTTGGCTTCAGTCCTCCAACTTGCACACCTTGTGGGACATTTCCACCTGGAAGAACGATCCAGATAGGCTTTGGGATTGTTGGAATCTGGGGGAGATTCCTCTTATGTTGCAGGGGGAAGCTTCACTTCTGCTGGATCTGCTTCAAGGCAAGTCTCCCTCAAAGGCCACCTCTAAAGACAAAAGAGGCTGGGGCTCCCTCTCAGGCTCTTACACAGCTTTCGAAGGTTACAAATGTATAATGGCTGTCCCTTATGCTCCTCCTGATCCAGATAAATGGAAATTTATATGGGATTTCCCCTCTCTCCCCAAAATTGACTTTTTCTGTTGGACTGTTGCGCACAATAGCATTCTCACCAGAGATAATTTGAGAAGAAGAGGGATGGAAGGGCCTTCCAGATGCCCCCTTTGTTTGGCTGCTGAAGAAAATGTCAATCATCTGCTGTTGCTATGCCCATTTGCTCAGGTAGTCTGGAGGGGAGTTCTGAGGTTAGACCCTGCAAATTTTGTTCTTCCAGAAAGCATCTCTACTCTGCTCCGAACTTGGGCCATTCTACCTCCCTTTTGCCTTAAAAAAAAAAGTCTCCTCAAAATAAGCTGGATGTGGATCCCTAAGTTTATATGCTGGAAGCTGTGGTTGGAGAGGAATAATAGGATTTTCAGAGGAGAAAGCTGCAATTCTACACGGGTAATTTCTAAAATCAAAGCTCTGCTAGGCGAGGCTTTGGAAGCCAATTCTACTTCCAGGAATGAAATGAATTTGGTCAAAGAAGAGGAGCAATGGCTCCAAGAACTGGTACCGAATCTGAATGAAAGATCCACACCTACTGCTCCTATCCATGCCAACTGGGAGATCAGACTGGAGGAACAGGAGTTTATCAAGTGGAGATCAACCTTAGATGAACATTGTTTGTTCTTCGATGGGGCTTCTAAAGGAAACCCTGGGGTGGCTGGCAGTGGTGGGGTTCTTTTGAAACCTGGAGGATCAACAGAATTGCGATTCCATTGGGGTCTGGGCACCGAAACCAACAATAGAGCAGAGGCTCTAGCATTGTGGCAAGGGTTGAATCTGGCGATTAATCGAAACATCCTCTCTCTCTGTGTATTTGGAGACTCTAGACTCATCATCCAGGCGATGTCCTCTCATAAGACTCCTCATCAGGTTCATTTAGCCACTGTTATCAAAAAAATTCAACTCTTACTGCCCAAGTTCAGAAAAATCTCCTTCTATCACATATTAAGGGAACTCAATTCTCAAGCTGATATGGAGGCCAATCTTGGCTCCCTCTGCAACCGAAGAGCACTGGTGGTCAATTCGAGGGAATCCTCCTGTCCCATTCCATAATGTTTCTGCTGTTCGAACCGCTGCTCCTATCTGCTCCAATGGTTATTACTCTGCTCCTCCTTCCCCTGCTTCTCGGGACCTTCCCTCAAGGTATTTTCAATCTATGTAAAGTCTTGATATCAGGCCCGCTCTCAGACAACCTTCCTATCAATGTCTCTATCTCCTGTCAGAGCTCTACTTGCGGATTCAAAACAGTCCCTCAAAAGCCAACTCAGATCCAGATCAGAACCTACCCTGTTCTCTCATCCGAACACTGGTTACCCCTCACATCTGAACACTCTCATAGCTATTCAATCCCTACAGGCGGCAATCGTTCTGTAGTTCTAAGAAATGCAATTTTGTGCGATGAAGTTCCTCATGTCACCTGTATACCCTCCAAAGTAACCGAGGTTTCACTTATTCCCAACAATCAATAGCTCGGTCCTCCATTGTTAGCTAGTTCAGGGATTGACCAAGGAAGTCCTTCGGCCTCGGACGTTGCAGTGACCATTGCCAGGCAGCTTCTTCAACTATGCGGATTCTTCTCTTATCGAAGCAATCAATCTTTCTGTAATGAATCGCTTGGTGCTCTGTCTCCTGTTCTCGGTGACAGATTGACAAAATAGATATCCATGACTTCTCTCCCCCTGTCAAAGCTGAATTGTAAAAGCTAGCGGCAGGCAGTTTTCCGCCATAAATAAAATCTATAACCGTTATTGTAAAAAAAAAAAACACTCCCGGGATCTGGTACCAGAGGTTCCATGAAGGCCATCTGGAACTGTACCTTTTCTGAATCAAATGAAAGTAGTCTATGTTGAGTTTTAGTTGCCTGCTTCCAAAACTCAGAGTAGGTAAAAACCTTCAAAGCTTCATTTTTTAACTTTATTTCTTTGTATCTGGAAAAAATACTCCGCTGAGTTGAAACCTGTGAACTAGATGATATTGAAGATTAGACTATTGCTTCCACGATCAGTGATTGTACTGTTTCCTCTACTTGAACAGGAGTGATATGGGTCCTAGATAAAATCACTGTGGCTAGTTGCTCTGTGTTCCCTTTTTCTGGAGTTTCATTCTAAATAGTTATTATTTGAGGCCTAAACGGAGGATTGATTGGAGAATCTGATTTTTGAGTAGTACTAGGGTCCTTCTTCCTTTTAGAAAAATAAACTTTGCATCTGTATTATCAGAATCTGTAAGGGACACGTTCTCTTTCTCTTTTCTACTCCTTCTCTTGGGGAGTTGGTGTCTACATGGATGATTGGCTGACAAGTTCTTCAAATTCCTGTAGAGTACCCTCTGTAAATTCTTCCTGATTGACATATTGTTCGATCTCATTCCTTGGTGTGTGTGCATAAGGAGTACTTTTTTGTTCCAATCTGAGCTTGGAAATGATGCCCTGAGGATCATAAGACCAAGAAAAACTAAGTTTGAACTTCATGTGACTCAAAGTTGCTTCTATTTCCTTTGTGTGAAAATTTATAAATAGAAATCCTACTACAATGATTAATATTATTTCTTCTACTTGTTATCTTAGAAATAAGTTATTCATAGTGTTGTTACGGCAAATATCAAATATATTCTACTACAGCCTTCATAATTAAAACATTGCAGAAATTAAATGTAAGAAAAAATACTGGCACAAATACAATCACAATGACACAGTTATTTTTGGACAATCGTCCCTGGAAAAACCCAATGTGGGAAAATTGGTGTAGCAAATGAGGGTTTTATTATTCTTCAGCAAATTCTCATGTAAAAATTACAATCAGCAAAATAGGAATGAGAAATTTTACAGATGCTTCCTGACAAATTTCAGACTCATGTGATGCACCACTTCTTCCCCAAAATCCTTCTGCATCCCTCTACATCTATCTTCTCATGCTAGCCCAGCGTCAAGCTACCCGCGCAGGATCTAAATCAATCTGCCTCTGCACTGCCTCTTTCTGCGTCACCCTGATCCTGCTCTGCGTCTTGCTTCCTTGCACTGTTTGAATATGTTGATGCCCTCTCTTCCTTTCTCACCTACAACTCTCCCTCTAATTCAATTTTCTCTTTCCAAACTTCGACGAGTGAGAAAATCGATCTTACTCGGGTAATTGAGTATCTACCTCTGGTGTGTTCTCCAAGTACCCATCAAGCCTCCTCTTATAATCCTCTCATTGATCAATCAACGACCCAAATTAGATTTTAATCAATGATTAGGATCATTTGACTTGATCTTTGCTTTCTTCTAGAAGTTTCACCCATAGTTTAAATTAATACCCATTAATTATTTTAATTTCCTAATTTTAGACTTAGGGTCCCATTAAAAATAATTAATTATTTTAATAAAACTGTCTCCAAGTGGAATTTCCCAAAATGATATCTGGGTATTGGAGAATGCATGTTTCTAAGACTCCCTGCAAATTTTGAGGCCTAGATCATATCTGATGCTACCTCAAATCAACACTTTTCTGCAACTCTATTGTTGATGATGTATGGCTCTATGTGAGTTCTCAGTTTGAATTGTGCTTTCTTCTTATAAGAGACAAAATGCACTTCATCCATATTTATCATCTACCTAGAGTATTCCATTGGAAAGATTCTAATAGGTACAAAAACTGGCAGCCTGTAAGGGGGGCAATTTTGATCCATAAACTCTAATCTCAGTGTAGTTTTGGTATAAATACCAGTCTCCAACTTTGGCTTGCTCTGTTAAGTGTAAAAATTTCTTTATCTCTAGAGAGATTCTTGGGATTACATCACTGCTTAACAAACATAGTGAGGTATATAAAAATTTGTCAACATAATCAGTGAAAGAATACTCCTCTGAGTTATTTCTAACTAGAGAAGTCCAGTGAATGACTAACCAGGGGTTACCTTCACTATCTGTCTTTTGTAAAGGAAATTTAAATTTGTCTGACTGGTAAAATAGCATAAGGTAAACTAGGACTGACTGATATTTAAAGACACCTTCTGCTTTGAAATTTACAAACTGGTCATGGATTGAATTAGCCAAGAACTGACTGTAATTGAAAAGGAGGGAGGGTTGTTTGCCAACTGCAAAAGTAGATAGAAAACCTAACACTACCTCGTCTACCCATTGATCACTATGGTATCTGAGCAGTCGGGTTACCATAGAAATCACATGCTTGGACATTTCAGGGAAAATTGAAGTTGGATATGGGGGACTGGTCCTAGGTAATTCAACATTTTCAGGAAGAAAATACTCAAAATTCTGGGCTCTCTAAGGGAATGTGAGTTTGTTATATAATTCCATTAGAATATCAGCAGAAAAAGGGGCATGGGAGGCTTGATATTCAATTTGCAAGGCTTTGTAGATACTTTCAGGGGAGATAGGAAAAATGACTTCATTGTTCTGAGAAATGACTGCCCTTTGACTCGGCAAGTATCTTAGGTGGCACCAGACAAAAAACTCAGGAAAGAAGTGAGTCTAGGGGAAAACAAATTGTGGGAGAAAGGATTCCCAGACACTTAATTCATCACTCTTATCCAAGTATTTCTGTTTGGCCTAGTTATGGTGCTCGTAGAGGTCAAATTCGGAAAGGGTTTCAACAATCTTGTACAGGGTATCTACTAAAGGAGCTTTGTCACAATATGGCACTAGAGGAAGAAGGGGTTTTGACTCTATAGCCTTCCCTTTTCCTTTTCAATTTGACATCTTGAAAAATGAAAACAGGGAACAAATGGCAATTACTAGATTATAGAAAACTTGGATAGAAGCTTGGAGGACAGAGTTACCCTTAAAATTTCTAACTGTGCGCAAGGAATTCACTATGAGGGTTGGCTCCAGAGTGTCTTTTATAAAAATGGATTTAGTAGTGTAATGACTTTCTTAATGATTATGGAGCAGAAAGGAATTATTTGTAAAACGGATAGGGCGTGGGGTATTAATGTCTTAACATTCATTTGGAAATTGGCATCTTTTTTTGAACGTTAAATGGGAAAATGACGTGGACGGGAGTGGTGGCAGAAGCGGAGTGGCAGGCGACTGAGCCATTGGTGGGATATGAGTGGTGAAGGGGAAGACACATGGCGGGAGGCGAGAGGTAGACGGAAGAGTTGTTGGCGGGAGAGTGAAGGTGGTATTTCAAGGGGGGAAAGGGGGGTGTTGGCATTAAGTGGAATTTGGAGATGACCCCCCGAAATAGCCCAACGGCTACCATGTCTCGTTCGTAGTTTTGGGATAAACTACTTTTCACCCCCCCCACCCTCATGTTAACTGTCAGGAGCGCGGGGTGGGGAGGCAAAAAGCCTTGTCCACTGTAGATCTAAGCAGAGTGAATCATCACCGTTGTCTTTGGCGTGGTGTTTATTGACAAACGACAAAAACGTTTTGTCTTATTATACTCCCATCCTTGTTAGCCCTAATTACACTAAGGATTTTATCATTTACTCCTTTACCACTAAAGACACTATTGTTGGGATACTTATGCAAAAAGACAATGGGGATGAGAGACCGATAGATTTTATGAAAAATCCGCTCTGTGATGTTGAGACAAGATACACCATCACTGAAAAGCAAGCATATGCCCTTGTCAAGTCAGTTAAGACTTTTAGGGCCTATGTCGAGTACAATAAGATATATGCATGTCCTGTACCTCGCTGTCAAAGATGTGTTGTCCCAATTGGTTTTCTTGGATCCAGGGGAATATGGGTGTCCAAAATCCAGGAATATGATCTTGACATTTTCCCAAAGAAAATTATCAGGGGGCAAGGCTTGGCTACAATGATGATTGAAAGCAATAACGAACCTATTAAAGGAGTGGAAGAGCAACTATGCGCTACTACTATCGAACTTGAGGAGGATGAATGGTACAAAGACAGTCTATTATCTGCGCAACATATCCACCCCCCTCACCTAATAGACCACAAAAGAAGATCCCTAAGGTTGAAGACCTCTAAGTTCTGCCTAACTCAAGATGAACTCGGATGGATGAGCCTCGATGGGGTGATCCTAATGTGTGTCAATAAAGAAGAATTCGAGAAATTACTAAAATAGTTTCATGCTTGGTTTTGTGGGGGACATTATGTTGCCCGAACTACCACTCACAAGATTTTGAGGGCAGGATACTATTGGCCCAACATCTTCGCTGATACCTTGAACTTTGTAGAAAGGTGCCAACCATGTCATTTTTTTCCATAAAGAAGCATATGGCTGCCATGCCTTCGGAAAATGTGGTGGTGGATGCCCCTTTCAACAATGGGGCCTGGACTTTATCAGGGAGTTCAAGGAAACTTCGAGTCATGGCCATACGTGGATCCTCACAGCAACCGACTACTTCACCAAATGGGTGGAGGCCATACCCACCAAAGCAACAACTGACCAAGTAATCATGGATTTCCTTAAGGACAAAATCACTGCCAGGTTGGTTTGGGGTTCCTGGCAAGATTGTGACTAATAGTGCCAAATCTTTCGATTCCATGGCCCTCACATCCCTCTGTAACAAGTATGGTATAATATTGTCTCACTCCTCTAATTATTACCCCAGGGTAATGGTTAGGCTGAATCAAGCAACAAGAACTTCATTAGGATCATCAAGAGAACTATGGAAAATCACAAGGGATTGGGATAACAAGATCAAATATGCCCCATGGGCTGACCGAACCATAGCAAAGGCTTCCACTGGCTTGAACCCCTTTCAGTTGGTATATGGATCTGAGGCCAAGCTACTCATGCAGTTCCAACTACCTTTGAAAATTCCTTGACTCAGAGGAACCCCTACTATAGCAAATCTGAATCAACTTCACCTACTTGATTTTTAATATACATTAACCAAGTTATTCCTCTGAATACTGAAGCAAATTACTTCTGCGGCCTACACTAATTATATATTTGATCTCATGAAATAGAAACTAGAGCAAAGAATAAGATACAAAGGACACACTTATTTTGGACACAATAGTCCTCGGAAAAACCCAATGCGGGAAAACCGGTGCAACAACTCTGAGGGTTTATTAATATGCATGAGAAAGCCTTGTCCACCGTTGTCTTTGGCGCATTGTTTATTGACGAACAACAAAAACATTTTGTCTTATTATACTCCCATCCTTATTAGCCCTGATTACACTAAGGATTTTATCATCTACTCCTTTGCCTCTAAAGACACTATTTTTGGGATACTTATGCAAAAAGACGACAATGGGGATGAGAGACTGATAGATTTTATGAGCAAGTCGCTCCGTGATGCTGAGACAAGATACACCATCACTAAAAAGCAAGCATACGCCCTTGTCAAGTCGGTTAAGAATTTTAGGGACTATGTCGAGTACAATAAGATAAATGCATGTCCCATACCCTGTTGTTAAAGATGTGTTGTCCCAATCTGATTGTCTTGGATCCAGGGGAAAATGGGTGTCCAAAATCCAAGAATATGATCTTAACATTTTCCCAAAGAAAATTATCAAGGGGCAAGGCTTGGTTGAAATGATGACTGAAAGCAATAACGAAGCTATTAAAGAAGGAGAGGAAGAGCAACTATGCGCTACTACTATCGAACTTGAGGAGGATGAATGGTGCAAAGACATAGTCTATTACTTGCGCAACATATCTGCCCCCCCTCACCTAACAAACCACAAAAGAAGATCCCTAAGGCTGAAGGCCTCTAAGTTCTGCCTAACTCAAGATGGACTTGGATGGATGAGCCTCGATGGGGTGATCCTCAGATGTGTCAATAAAGAAGAATCTGAGAAATTACTAAAATAGTTTCATGCTTGGTTTTGCAGGGGACATTACGTTGCCCGAACTACCACTCACAAGATTTTGAGGGCAGGATACTATTGGCCCACCATCTTCACTGATACCTTGAACTTCGTAAAAAGGTGCCAACCATGTCATTTTTTTTCCGAAAAGAAGCATATGGCCGCATGCCTTTGGAAAATGTGGTGGTGGATGCCCCCTTTTGACAATGGGGCCTGGACTTTATCAAGAAGTTCAAGGAAAATTCGAGTCATGGCCATAAGTGGATCCTCACAGCAACCGACTACTTCACCAAATGGGTGGAGGCCATACCCACCAAAGCAACAACTGACCAAGTAGTCATGGATTTCCTTGAGGAAAAAATCATTACCAGGTTTGGGGTTCCTGCCAAGATTGTGACTGATAGTGCCAAAGCTTTCGATTCCATGGCCCTCACATCCCTCTATAACAAGTATGGTATAATATTGTCTCACTCCTCTAATTATTACCCCAGGGTAAATGTTAGGCTGAATCAAGCAACAAGAACCTCATTAGGATCATCAAGAGAACTATGGACAATCACAAGGGATTAGGATAGCAAGATCAAATATGCCCCATGGGCTGACCAAACCATAGTAAAGGCTTCCACTGGCTTGAACCCCTTTCAGTTGGTATATGGATTTGAGGCCAAGCTACCCATGCAGTTCCAACTACCTGTGAAAATTCCTAGACTCAAAGGAACCCCTACTACAGCAAATCTGAATCTACTTCACCTACTTGATTTTTAATATACATTAACCAAGTTATTCCTCTTAATACTGAAGCAAATTACTTCTGCAGCCTACACTAATTACATATTTGATCTCATGAAACATAAACTAGAGCAAAGAAAAAGATACACAGGACACACTTTTTTTGGACACAATAGTCCTCGAGAAAACCCAATGCGGGAAAACCGGTATTTGATCTCATGAAACATAAACTAGAGCAAAGAACAAGATACATAGGACACACTCTTTTTGGACACAATAGTCCTTGGGAAAACCCAATGCGGGAAAACCGGTGCAGCAACTCTGAGGGTTTATTATTATGCAGGAGAAATATCTGAATACAAATCTAGGATGCTCATCTAGCAATCCTTTACAGAGAAAATATTGGTGGAAAATCTGGGTGAGTTTTGCCTCACTTCACCCGACAAAATTCTGACTGACCCAACACAAGACTGTCTAACCCCGGCTATTTTTGCGTTGGCTCTATGTCAACATATTTTGGTAAACTTATTTATCATCTTCATCACTTCTTCTTATGTTTCCCAACACCATAGCGAGAAAACACCACTTGTGATAGCAAGACAACACTTGTAGGAGCAAGAATGGATGAAAAGAAAACCTCGTATGCAGAAAGCAGATCTAAAACAACACTAAGGAAACAAAAGCACTATTGAGAACGAAAAAAGCAAACAAAAGTGACACTTTTCAAAACTTACCAAGAATCAACGCACTTGTGACCAAGATTGAAGAAAAACAACTTGCGGTGAGAAAATGTATTGACCCCAGAGTGATTAGTGATTGTGAGAATGAATAATAAGCTGGGATACTTATAAATAGAATCTACATGCAAAGAAAGATTAGGGTTTAAATGCATGCTTGCCACATGTCACTTGATGAGTGAGTTAGTTAATTTAAGTGGGAGCAGGTCCCTATTTTATTGGAGTGTGCTCTGCATGCAAGCAAGGAAGGGTGCATGTGTGAAGATCAGGAAGTGCGTACCTATTGTTGACAATGAGTGTGCTACTCCTGAGAACAAGGAGTGCACACTTATTGTTGATAGGGAGTGTGCACTCACTGTGGACAAGGAGTGTGCTCAGCGATGAGACAAAAGTGTGCTCAATTGTGAGAAGGAAGTGCGCCCAGGATCAATGTGGTGCAGTTTCTTTTGACAGTGCATGTGTAGCCACTAACTTTAGAAAGTGTGCTTTATCTAGGAGAAAAGGATGTGCTTTATTATTTGTTGGATATACTGAGAGGGGGGGTGAATTAGTATTCCTTAGCAATTAGCACTTTTAAATATTTTCAGAGCATTAGTTGATCTTCAATTATTATTAATGTTTATGCAGTAATAACAATAAATAAAATAACACAGTAGGCACAAGAATTTTAGGTGGAAAACCCCCTCCGGGTCAAAAACCACCAAACTCTTTTCTAATAAATTCTTTAATCTTCAGTCCCAACTGAAATGAAAGCAACAACTTCATAGAATTCTAGAAAAGCATGTCTTCAACTCCAACTAGAAGGATGCCCCAATGCCCTGGTTTCTTTAGTAATCAACTGAATGGATCCCCCACCACCCTAGCAAGCCACAACTCACCCTAGCACCACCCTACAACCCTGAAGTGTTCACAGGTCCCAACCTGTAGGCGACTTCATACACCTACCTAGCACCTCCCTGCCACCATATAATGACTGGAATAAGACAAGAATGTGGATTCCCAAACCAAGGACAACAATCCACGATACAATAAGATGTACAATGATTTTCGAGTACTTGACCAAAAACCCATTCACTCTATGACCTGCAACCCAACCATGTCATCATCCCAATTGTGACTCCTATACCTTTCAACATTGCCTCTTCGACTCTAGGTAGAATGACTCTTTTACAAATGACGCTTTTACAATTTTCCAATGATGACTCTTGGCCTTAACAATACTTCACGATATCTAGATGGTTGTCATGTCTTCAAGGATGTCCCATTGCAATGCTTCCTTTGATTTGATACTTCTGCTCTTGAATTCTTGCTTGATGTTGTACTTGAATCTTCTTCTACCTGCATGCAAAATTTGCCCAACGAAACCAATCCCAAAACAAAACAAAATACCCTTCAACTTACCTCTGCCTGCAAAACACATGTAAGTGCATAATAATGAATAAATACAAATTAAAAATTACAATGTGTACCTGAAGTGTGCTTTTCACTTTTGTTGTTGACTTTTTGCAGTAGTAGACAAAGACTCCCACTCTTGATATAGGCCTGGACTCTATGCAAGACTATATCCAAAACTGACCTAAAGATATATACAATAAAAACTGATGACAAACCCTAGACTTGTGATGGACCAAGTTCTAAGTACAACAATAGAGACCATTCTATAAACTATGACAAGACAAGTAACATGAACTTATCACATCATATAGATTTAGCAGACTTGGTGTAGCATCAAGAATATGTAACATCAAATGTGTAGTATCAAGAATAGGACATTCGAAATGTGGTATCAAAACTAACTGTGACATATAGAGACATAGAGATATAACCGAGACCCTGTATGTACTTACGTTGTCCTGCAAAAACATATGTCAGAGATGATACTCAAAATTAAAATGTAAACACTAATCATACATACCTTGTTGTAGGAGACTTACCCTTGATTGTTGATGTGTGGTCCTTACTACAATGATCCTTGAATGCATGCTTTTTCTTGCCTTCTAGGAGCTCGATATTGAATCTATTGTATCTATGTAATTTCGGATCTCCAAGGTCTGAAATTTCATCTTGTGGTAGCCCTTTGAGTCCTCTTTCCAACCCCATAGGTTTGATCAAGATTGGATTCTTCAAGAAAGAGTTATACCCAATCTCCCACGATGACCTGATTATAGATTGGTTCAGTAGAGCGAACTTGTACGAAGTGCCACGTGTCACTGTTGCAGCCTTCGGCCCTGAAAACACTACTCAACAAAGTACAATCCGTCCTCTTTCTATGAATATTTATGAAATTTGAATCTAATGCTCAGAGAGAAAGTTATGACAATTTTCCCAACGTCACCTATTTGACATGGAAATCGGGAGCCTGCAAAAACCCTAACTTCCTCAGATCATATCTCCGAAAATGTAGCGAACCAAGATCTGAAATTCGGTCACAAGATTCATCAATATTTTGGCTCAAATGGGTTTTAATTTAAGCTTTTGAAGCTTCACAAAAAAATGTTATAGCGAAAATGCCACGATGCCTGTTTGACGCCTCAAAATCCCGACTAGAGGAGGATATGAGGATCATTATTTATATGAATGTCTTGATTTGAGAGGGTCCTCAACAAGTGAACGTTGGAGGGATTTTAGGAGCAAAAAAAACATTATTAATTTTTTACTATTCAAATACCACAACCAATTATGAGTGCCATGCCACAACCCCATAGGGGTTTAACCCACTAATTGGGGTTACTAACTTCAAGCGCAAATAACTCTCAAACCGTGAAGAATTACTTGGCGTGCCATATATCAACAGAAACATATCGACGAGGAGAATCCATCTAGAAGATCCTCGACTCAGAATAGAGTATGTTGTCAAATCAAAATGCCCATGCAAGATCGGGGTAGCCCCCTGGTCCTGCTTGGGTTGACATCAATGACAACCATTGATCAACAATCCGCCCCTTTGGCATTGATGGAAACACAAGTACTCCCCCTGTGATCATGACACCTCTTCCTACTGCCTTATCTCCCCCTTTGTCATCAATGGCAAAGGGTAACTCCCCTTGACAAACAGCCATCTTGCGGACCTGTACACACCTACACTCCCCCTTTCTACTCGAGTAGATAAGATAAAGAGTCTAATGAAAGCTTGGGAGAATCCAAAGCTCTTGGCGAAGATACTTAAATGCTCCACGAGGTAATGGTTTGGTAAAGATGTCAACAATTTGTTCCAATGTTACTTGGGAGCGAGAGCGGAAGCGGGGAGCGGGAGCGGAAGCGGGAGCGGGAGCGACCATTTTCAGAAGCTCCCGGTTTGGGAGCGAATCCCGGAGCGATTTTTTAAAAATATATATATTTTTTATATTTTTTAATTTTTGATACATATATGTCAACAAAAACATGTAGAATGATGAAATAGACATAAAAAACATAAAAAAACATAAATTGATCATTGAACCATATCACATCAATCATCTAGAAATTATAATCGTCATCAACCTTAGTAAAATTAAAATACATATTACAACTGCAACATATTGAGTCTTATAAATCATGATTCATCAAATTCAATATTAAAGTTTCAACTTCAAGCTTTCAGAATTGAAAATTCAATAACATTTATCATCATTGATCACCAAAGTAACAAGTTGTACTTGTAAGCCAAGTTTAACCATTACAAGAAGTAATATCGAAGATATTTCTAAGTCCTGACTCCTAACTTCTAACTGTTAACATGATATGAAATGTTAAAAATTTATAAAATGAAACATGAATAATGAGATGAAATGAAACAACTTTAGTGACTAGTCTTTCACAAAGCATCATATTCATAATTCACAATCATTACCAATGAGTTATAATTGCCAAGGCCCAACTTCAAACTTCAAATTTTCATTTTCACAGTGATATAATGTTTACAAAAAATATCATAATGTCATAATGATATGAAAGAGTCAAGAGTCAAGAGTCAAGGACTCAAAACTCAACACTGAACAGTTATGAAAACTAAAGTGACAAGTCTAATAGAAACTAAAAAAGACAAGTAAATTGTAAATCTACAAGTGGCCCTTGCCACGAGAGTCTCCAGGAGTATAAGTAGGTCGTGGTGGTCTTCTAGGAGTCTCCCGCCCAGACCGACGACTAGAACTAGAGCCTCCACGCGAGGGTGCCGATGGAGGTGGCGACAGCAATGGAACAAGACTCGGGCCCCGAGAACTGCTACTGGATGGTGGAGGTGGAGGTGCCATGGCTGCTGCAGCTGCTTCAGCTTCATCCCGTACAAGCTCCTCTTCTAGTTCTTCCATATGTACAATGCCATCCTCCAAATTGTCGTCCTCAGGGTGATTGTCCCAAATTTTATATGTGGGATCTTCATTAGCTCGATCACAGTAATGGCTCAACAACCTCAAGTTGTAGTGCACATAAACCAAGCTTTCTGCTCGGTTTTCGTTGAGCCTGTTTCTTTTCACATTATGTATATAACTGTAGGTGCTCCAACACCTCTCTGCAGAAGAAGAATTTACAACCTGTGAAAGAACTTTTATTGCCAATTTTCGCAAAAGTCCGTGGCCGCCATATGTTTCCCACCATGTGAGAGAATCAAATTTATCTTTGTCATCCATTGCATGGAAGTTACCATACAAACCACTGCGAGTGAAGTATCTGCCTATTTCAAGGCGCACAGCTGCACATTCCTCCCTGTCAGGCACCAACTTTTCTAATGCTTCCAGATATCCTCTAGTTACCTCTTGATCTAAATGGGGTTTGGCCCTAACACCACCCCCTGCTGCAGGTTTGCCCAACCAAGAATCTGATCCAGGTGGATATTGGTGGCCACCTGGACCCCC
This sequence comes from Pinus tabuliformis, assembly GCA_031772625.1. NCBI lineage: Eukaryota > Viridiplantae > Streptophyta > Pinopsida > Pinales > Pinaceae > Pinus > Pinus tabuliformis. The sequence goes on along the minus strand of CM062814.1, from coordinate 527,792,374 downwards.
ACCATTATCTTTCTCAGCATTTTCAGTTTCCTTAATTGTAGCACAGTTTACTATTTTTAGCAGTTTTTCGGGTCCTGAACTTCCGAAGCCGTTTTGAGGCCCTAAACGACGTTTTTTTGGAATTCTGGGGCGACCGAGCCCAATGTTGCCTCTCAAAGTGGTAGTACTCGGATAGATCTTTCTAACGAGCTATCGTGCGCGTCAAACGGAGATCGTATGCCAAAGTTACGACCCCGGGAAATTGATGTACCAATTTACCCAAACGGGGCCCACAATTTGGCGTTTCATCTTCTAGGGTTAGGTTTCGGTATGTGAAGGGTTTTCCATTGTTTCTCAACAATAAATAGGCCTTCGAGCCTCATTGTAATACAGTTCAGAACAGTTCAGAGGCATGTAGCCATCACATCTCTTCTCAGAGATAAGCTACCATCGCCCTAGCTAGTTTATTGCCATTTCTGTTTGTAAGCATATGTCAGTATTTTCCATTAATGAAATGAAGTATTATTTCCGCTGCATCTTTGTGTATATGGTTATCTCTGTAATTTGTTGCGTTTCGCTTAAATCTGGATCAGTGGTATCAGAGCGGTCTGCTTTTTCTCTGTTTTTCTTTGCATGTCCCCAACAAGGTCGGGATATAAGGAGTTAGGGCTTGAACTGGTTGAACCTTTGCAAGACCAGCCTCGCAAATCCCGACGGCCTCCCATGGCGGACGAGAAGAAAGACAAGGGGGCAGGAGATCCCATCAAAATCTTGCTCGAAGAAGCGCTCGAGCGACAACGGAACGCGATGATGGACAGCTTTGCGCAGATCCTTCAGCGGCTACCCAGAAGCGGCGCATCGGCTTCCAGCAGCTCCTCTGGAAACGCCACACCCTTTAAGGTACAAGTTAATTTTGAAATCCCCATATTCGAGGGTCAGATAGACGCCGATGCCGTAGATAAATGGTTAAATCTGCTAGAGGGTTATTTTTCTGTTCATGAATTTTCGAGTCGGGAAAAGATTGTTTTTGCTCTTCTCAAAGCAGCCCCCCACGTCAAGGACTGGTGGGAAACCTACTGCGAGCAGAAGGATGAAAGTACTGGCTCACTATTTTCAGCCGCACCCACCTGGGATTCGTTCCGGGATGCCATCAAGGAGCAGTACTACCCTGTCGGAAGCTATGAGGATGAATACATAAAGTGGACCACGCTGCGGCAGGGAAGGGACCAAGATGTGCCGGAGTTCACCAATCTTTTCCATACCCTTCGCACAAAGTTGGGTATCAAGGATTCGGAGCAACATTTGATACTCAAATACCGTGGCTGCCTGCACAAGTACATCCAGGAAGAAATACAGTTCCTAAACATCCCCTCGCTCGGCGCAGCATACCGGTATGCCGTCAAAGTCGAGCAGAAGTTTAAACAAAAGAAGCGAGACTTTGGATCTGCGAATCCAAAGCAGGGGAAAGGTGCCCCTAAACCACAGAACAAAGGACAAAGCCAAGGCGGGACAGCCCAAGACAACCAGCTGAAGCTGCAAGCAAAGAGCAACGCCGCGAAGCCGAGAAAGGACACTGGAAAATGGTGCGAGTTCCATAAGAGCTCCACTCACAACACAAGTGAGTGTCGGGCCAAACAGTCACTGGTGGCTGAGCTAAAGGTTTCAGAATCAGATGCATGTTCCGACTCTGAGTCAGAACCCGATAAGGGGTATGAAAAAGGGAAGCAGATCATTGATGCGGATCCCAGCGCCACTGTTGCTACCGCAAAGATCCAGAAAAATGAACCCGAAGATCCAGAGGAGGAGGAGCGTCTCTTCCACTCCCAGATGTGGGTCAAGGGCTCCCCGATACAGTTCATTGTTGATAGCGGGAGTCAAAAGAACCTCATTTCGGCAGAGGTCGTGAAGCGGTTGGGCTTACCGACCACAGCACATCCACAACCATACACCATTGGGTGGCTTTACCAAGGGCGAGATCTTCGCGTGAGCCAGCAGTGTCGCCTTCCATACAACATCAAGCCCTTCACGGATGAGGTATTGTGTGACATTGCTCCCCTTGAAGTTTGTGATGTATTACTAGGACAACCATACTTGTGGAAGCGACATGCTGTGTATGAATCAAGGCCCCGTGCTGTTATTATTACATTGGGAAATAAGTTGTTCAGGATACCAGAGGTACCACCACCTGCCGCCATCTCTTTGATTACTGCAAAACAATGCAGTAAGATCATTTCCAAAACCAGGAAATTTGTTTTCCTGATGATACGCCCTCAAGGGAAGAAGAAGACAGTGGCCGCGGCCTCCAAACGAGGTCCCTCTGCACGGCAGCTACAAATGGACAAGATTGTGGAGGAGTACAAAGACATCTTCACCTCCCCGGCAGGGGTTCCTCTGCACTGTCAAGTCAAGCACTCCATTGATCTGACCCCAGGTGCGCCGCTACCCAATGGACCAATTTATCGGCGCTCCGTTCTGGAGAACAATGAAATCAAGAGGCAGATTCAGGAGCTCCTACAGAAAGGTCACATCCGTCCGAGTTCTTCGCCCTGTGGGAGCCCGATAGTGTTGGTACAGAAGAAGGATGGGACGTGGAGACTCTGTATTGACTATCGGGCGCTGAACAAGATCACTGTCCGTAATAGGTACCCGATCCCGCGGATTGATGACCTCCTAGACCAACTAAAGGGGGCGAAATATTTCAGCAAGATCGATCTGAAGTCAGGATATCACCAGGTACCAATTGAACCCTCAGATGTGTGGAAGACTGCCTTCAAATCCAAGGAGGGCCTCTTCGAATGGTTGGTCATGCCTTTCGGATTGACGAATGCTCCTGCAACCTTTATGAGGCTAATGGATGACATCTTGCGGCCATTCACCAACTCCTTTGTAGTAGTATACTTGGATGACATTCTGATCTTCAGCCAGAGTTGGGAAGAGCACCTCCACCACATCCGACAGGTTCTCCAAACACTGCGGCAACACAAGCTATGTGCCAATTTGGAGAAATGCACTTTTGGCATGACCGAGGTCCAGTATCTGGGATACATCATTGATGAACAGGGGGTGCATGTCGATCCAGCCAAGGTCCAAGTCATTCGGGATTGGCCCTCTCCAACCACTCTAACAGAGCTCCGCAGCTTTCTAGGTCTTGCCAACTTCTACCGCAGGTTTGTGTTGGGATTTTCTCATATTTCTTGGCCCTTGAGTCAAGTCACCAAGGGCGGGGCGAAAGCAAAATTCTTTTGGTCTGAATCTCAACAGAAGGCATTCAGGGAGTTGAAGGATCGCCTCTGCACGGCACCAGTGCTCGCGTTACCAGATTTACAACAACCATTTGAGGTCGAGACAGATGCCTCTGACTATGCTATTGGGGCAGTCCTTACTCAACATGGACATCCAGTGGCATATCACAGTGAAACACTTTCAGACACAGTCCGGAAGTACCCCACTTATGATAAAGAGATGTATTCCATTGTACAGGCCTGCCGACAATGGAAGCATTACATTTTGGGGAAGGAAACGGTCATCCACACAGACCACCGACCTCTGCAATTCATACAGACCCAAGGGAAATTGCAGAATGATCGCCATCAGAAGTGGTCTACATACCTGCAACAGTTTCACTTGAATATCAAGTATAAAAAGGGCAGCACCAATAATGTTGCAGATTGCCTCAGTCGACCACCGATCATGGCGCTAACCACCGTGCTCAACTCTTGCGGGCACGAGACTTCTGATTGGCCACTTCTCTACAAAAGCGACCCAGAATTCGGCCACACATACCAGACACTCTTGGAGGGTCGGCAGGTTGCAGATTTTCACCTCCAGGATGCCCTATTATGCCACCTCGGTCACCTTTGTGTTCCTTCAAGCGAGCGTGCCAAGATGATTTGGGAAGCACACTACAGTCGGGCTGCTGGGCATTTCGGGGTCGATAAAACAGTGGCAGTACTGCAAAACTATTTCTATTGGCCGAATCTTCGACAGGATGTTGGGAAGTACATCCGATCATGTACTGCCTGTGCCATTGCCAAACCGACCATTAAGAAGCAAGGCCTCTATACCCCGTTGCCTACCCCTAGTCGACCTTGGGAATCCATCTCCATGGATTACATGTCAGGCCTTCCTTCCACTAAGCATGGAAATGACTGTGTTTTTGTGGTCGTCGACAGGTTCTCAAAGATGGCCATTATGATGGCCTGCAAGAAGAATATCACAGCAGAAGCCACTGCTAAACTCTTCTTTGAACGAGTGTGGGTGCACTTTGGGATCCCACAGTCTATCATCTCAGATCGGGACAGTCGGTTTCTCAGCACATTTTGGTCCAGTCTCTGGTCAATGCTGGACACCAAACTCACGAAGTCCACAGCCTTCCATCCTCAAACTGATGGCCAGACAGAGGTTGTCAACAGGATGATTGTGCACATTCTGCGCATGTATAACTCAAAGCATCCACGCACATGGGACGAGAGCCTCCCCTATGTTCAGCACAGCTACAACCGAGCTCTTCACAGCTCCACTGGCCATAGCCCTTTTCAGGTGGGTTTAGGATTCCAGCCACTATGCCCCATTGATGTGGCCATGCCACTTGCAGCTACTCACATGAATTCAGCTCATGTCCAGTCCGAAACAGATAAGGCCACCAGCTTCATTGAGCGCATCCAACATATTCGCCAGCAGGTCCATGACATTCTTGAGAAATCAAATGCCAAGTACAAGCAGCGACATGATCAACACCGGGTGCCACACAAGTTTCAGGTGGGCGACAAAGTCTGGTTGCATTTGCAAAAGGAACGCCTTACTGGAGCCTATCGGAAATTGAGACCACTTCGATATGGTCCTTACACCATTACTAAGGCTATGGGAGACAATGCATTTGAGCTCAGCATTCCCCCATTCCTTGGCCTGCACCCAGTGTTCAATGTGGACCGCCTTCGGCCATACTTTCCACCATTGCTAGACACATCCGACATTGCAGAACAGCTCAAACCCACAGAATTAAATCCAGATTGCATGGAACAAGCTGCAACTGATCGGATCATGGACACACATATCAAGAACACTCGCCAACAGCATATCCAACTGTATCGAGTTGTCAAAGCAGGCCAACTCCTTCAGCAGGGCAAGTGGCTCACCAGGGAACAAGTTCAGCAGAGGTTTCCTCATCTCATGGAGGAGCTCAACGCAATGGGGACCATTGCTTCCTAAGGGGGGAGGAATGATCCAGGTGGATATTGGTGGCCACCTGGACCCCCACCATTGTCTTTCTCAGCATTTTCAGTTTCCTTAATTGTAGCACAGTTTACTATTTTTAGCAGTTTTTTGGGTCCTGAACTTCCGGAGCCGTTTTGAGGCCCTAAACGACGTTTTTTTGGAATTCTGGGGCGATCGAGCCTTATGTTGCCTCCCAAAGTGGTAGTACTCGGATAGATCTTTCTAACGAGCTATCGTGCGCGTCAAACGGAGATCGTATGCCAAAGTTACGACCCCGGGAAATTGATGTACCAATTTACCCAAACGGGGCCCACAATTTGGCGTTTCATCTTCTAGGGTTAGGTTTCGGTATGTGAAGGGTTTTCCATTGTTTCTCAACAATAAATAGGCCTTCGAGCCTCATTGTAATACAGTTCAGAGGCATGTAGCCATCACATCTCTTCTCAGAGATAAGCTACCATCGCCCTAGCTAGTTTATTGCCATTTCTGTTTGTAAGCATATGTCAGTATTTTCCATTAATGAAATGAAGTATTATTTCCGCTGCATCTTTGTGTATATGGTTATCTCTGTAATTTGTTGCGTTCCTGCTTAAATCTGGATCAAAATCTGAGTAGTATTTTGGCGTAAGGATATACGCCAAGCAATGTAGTGGAAGGTTAAGCCTATTCCACCGTTCACACACACAATCGTGAATCAGTTTGTACAAGTCGGGATCTTTGTTATGAACAATGTCTTTTATTTCCCCCAACATGGTATCCATTTGCTCATACACCTCGCCAATCACTGGTTTGTCTGTATCTGCAAACCGAATCATGTTATAAATTGGCTTGGTGAAATCCAATACCTATCTCACAGTTGTCCAAAACTGCCCATCAAGAGCGGCCTCCTCCACCGTTTCAAAACCTGCAATGTCAGCTACATTTGTAGCCCTTTCCTTTAACACCTGCCAATGTGGACTTGATACCATGCTAGCTAATGCCTCTCTTACCTTCAAAAGGCGCCTGAAGGTGAGGTAATAGCTACCAAATCTAGTCCTCGCAATCTTCAGCAACTCCAATCTCGAGTGACTGCGGAAAAGGCCATGGGTATTGCTATGATTTGTAATAAATTTTATCATTTTTTTTCCTTTCTTGTACAAATCACCAATCCATTGGTATTGTTCATTTTTGTTTTTGACAATATCATGCAACAGAAGGTTCAATGTGTGAACCAAACATCCAGACCAAAATATGTTCGGGTATTTATCCTCAATAATTGCTCCCGCTGCCTTACAATTAGGAGCATTATCAGTGATGACTTGGATGACATTGTATGGGCCAATACGCTCAATTGTTTCAAGCAATGCTTCTGCAATGTTGATAGCGGTCTTGAACTTGTCTGAGTAATCATGTGCAGCTAGAAAGATGGGACCACTAACAGACACAGCAAGAACACTTATCAATGGCTTGCCTTTTACATTTGTCCATCCATCAGATACAATGGACACCCCATTGTCAGTCCAAGAACTTGTCATTTTATTCAAAGAATGTGATATTTTTGCTTTTTCATGATCAAGGCCAACAGTTCTTGCCTTGTCATACCCAGGGCTCTTGTATCCTTTAGGGGCATCATTTATGGCAGAAACCATTTCGTGCCAATAAGGTGAGCGTAGAACATTGAATGGTATCCCACATGCATAGAGGAACCTGTAAACTTTTGAATCCACATCATTCCTACACCCCTCATCAAGGAAATCTGATATGGTTCTACGGCGTAAAGATGATGACCCTGTGCCTCCATGTCCATATCCACTGCCTTGGGAGGATGCTGAAGGAGTTCTTTGTGAGCTTGGTTCAAAGAAACCCCTTGATCTTTTTTCTTTGTATTGGGCGTCCTCCTCTTCCTTTATGTATTTGGCTCTATCTGCTGTTGACACCTTGTCACAAGTTTTGATTCCTATTTGTTTCTCTCCATCCCATGGCCTTTTCCCGCAGAGGTGTCTTCTAGCACGGGTGTATGAGCCTGTGTAGTCAGTGTTGCAATGGGGGCAATGAAATTTAGTGGTTCCACCCCCTCTCCTTTTTTCAGCCCTGTGAACATATTTCCACAATGGAGTTTGGTCTTGTTTAGTTTTTTGACCCTCATGTTCACCCTCCTCCACATCCTCCTCACTGGGGTTTTCACCCATTTGACTTCCTCCGGCTTCTTCATCCACCTCTTCAGTTTCAGGCCCCCTCCGTTTCCTACTCTCCACCACCATAATAACCAGAAAGGGGACCAGGAAGAGGAAAATGCCAATAAAAATGCTCAGGTCCATCGTGTTTGATGTTTGTAGGGTTTGAGTCTTGAATCTGCAAATTAATTTAGTTTATTGGGATTAATTCATTTAATTTATTAATTTAATTTAAATTAATGATCTTTAAACTCAAACAGGTAAATGAAACTAACCAAATTAACTACCTAACCAGCTAAACTAACTAAATGATTAAGTTACTTACCTCTGCAAGCTTCCTCCTCGCTCCTTGGCACTTGCTCCTCGCTCCTCAGCTCTGTGCTCCTCAGCTCTTGCTCCTTGCTCCTTTGCTCTTGCTCAGCTCTCAATCTCAAGCTCAATGAAGTTGAAATGAGTTTTTTTTGGCCCATTGGGCTTATAAACAAAAAAAAATTAGTTAAATTTTTTTGATTTTTCGGGTCCGGCGGAATTTTTTTCCGCCGAACCGCTCCCGGAGCGTTTTTTAATGCCCGGGAGCGATTAAAAAGCGCTCCGGGAGCTCGGGAGCGATCGCTCCCTGAAACGCTCCCTATCAGAGCAGGGAGCGTAATTTTTTTTAAGGGAGCGCGCTCCCGAAAATCGCTCCCGTCCGGGAGCGATTTTGGGAGCGCGCTCCCGACTCGCTCCCGAGCCGCTCCGGCCTGGAGCGCACTTCGGGAGCGGGTTCGAGGGGGGGGGCGCTCCCCCGCAACACTGATTTGTTCGTTTGTGCCAACATCTGCAAGCTTGATATTCTTTTCAGCGACCTGCTCTCTAATGAAATGATATTTAATCGAAATGTGCTTCATTTTGGAATGCATCACAGGATTCTTGGAGATACTGATGGTGTTGGTGTTATTGCAAGAGATGGGAATAGGCTCATAAAACTTGACTTGAAGATCTTGCAAAGTTTGCTTCATTCAGAGAACTTGTGTACAACAAGCTGTTGCCACGATATATTCTGCTTCTGCTGTGGATAACGATATTGAAGATTGTTTTTTACTTAACCATGGAACAAGACAACCACCTAGATAGAACGCTGCTTCACTGGTACTCTTACGATCATCAACACTTCCTAGCCAATCTGCATCTGTATAAGCTTGGATAACCAGATCATTTCCTTTGGGATACCATAGACCATATTTCGTTGTGCCCTTAAGATATCGAAGAATTCTTTTGACGACAATAATATGAGATTCTTTTGGTGCTGCTTGGAATCTTGCTACTTGTCCAACTGCCTGCATCACATCAGGCCAGGAAGTTGTCACATATAGGAGACTACCAATCATGGACCTATACAACCTTTAGTCCACATCCTTTGACGAATCTTCTAAGCTTAACTTGCAACCTATTATCACGGGGATAAGGACTGGCTTGCAATCTTCCATCTAGAATTTTTTGAGCATTTCCTTGATGTACTTGGTTTGATATATGAATATTCCTTTATCCTGTTGAGAAACCTGAAGCCCCAAAAGGTATGTCAGCTCACCAAGCATAGACATTTCAAACTCATTTTGCATTTTTGTGGCAAAGTCTTTACTTACTTTGTCATCATTGCTTCCAAAGATTATATCATCCACATATACCTCAATAATCTTAGGTTATCTTGATCTACTTTCACATAGATATTGTTGTCAGTGCTTCCTTTCTTGAATCCTTGTTGATGTAGATACCTATCAAGACGAGCATACCAATCCCTAGGAGCTTGCTTGAGACCATATAGTGCCTTCCTTAATCTGCAAACGTAGTTTTCTTTGTCAGTGAGTAGAAAACCTTCAAGTTGTTCAATGTAAACTTCTTCTTCCAATTCACCATTTAGAAAGGCGGACTTAACATCCATTTGGTAGACCTTGATTTTTCTCGAGCATGCATATGCAAGAAACATTCTGATAGCTTCCATTATGGAAACGAGAGAAAATGTTTCTTCAAAATCGATTCCTTCAACTTGTGCATATCCTTTGCAAAGTAATCTTGCTTTATTCCTGGTAACATGTCTGTCCTCATTCAATTTGTTTCTGAAGGCCCATTTGGTTCCAATAACATTTTTATCCTTTGGTTGTGGAACCAATTTCCAAGTGTTGTTCTTCTCAATTTGATCCAGTTCTTCATTCATAGCTGCTACCCAGTGTTCATTTTGACTAGCTTCCTCAAAATTGCTAGGCTCAAAAGTCACTAAAAGGGCAAGATGGGCTTGTTGTGATGAATGAAGTTGTCGACTTCTTCTGGTTCCAATTCCTTCATTTATGTTGCCGATGATCTGATTTGACGGATGATTCTTTTGATACCATTCTTTTGAAACTTTTGGAGAAACTTCTTATATGTCGTGCTGATTATTTCTTATTTCTTCTTGGTTGACTAGTGTTTCCTTATTTGATTGGTCTTGTTCTAGACCTTCTTCTTCATCCTTCACAGGTTCTACCTCAAGCCCCTAAGATTTTCTTGAAGAGATGATCTCACAATGTTCGTCAAAAGTAACATTTATATGTTCAACTATTTGTTTTTGCCTCAGATTGTAGGGTCTATAAGCCTTTCTTTTGCACGAATAACCAACGAAAATACCTTTGTCAACACGGGAATTGAACTTGTCCAATTTTTGGTCTTCTCTTTTGATGTATCATTTACTTCCAAATATTTTGAAGTATTTGACGTTAGTTGGTCTTCCTTTCCATGGTTCGTATGGAGTCATGTTACAATTGTGCCTAAGCAGGTCTCTATTTATAATGAATACAACAGTATCAATTGCTTGAACCCAGAATTTATCATCTAAGTTTGAGTCTTTTAACATGGTTCTAGCCATTTCCTGTATAGTTCTGTTTTTTCTTTCAGCTACTCCATTCTGCTGTGGTGTTCTGGCTGTTGAGAATTGCATTTTTATTCCATGTTCGTCACAGTATTGCTGAAATGCTTTGGACATGAATTCTCCACCATTATTTGATCTTAGACATTTGATCTTCAAATCAGTTTCATTTTCGACCAATTCCTTGTAGATTTTGAAACATTCGAATGCCTCAAACTTTTTCTTCAGGAAACTAACGGCTGTCATTCTGATGTAATCATCTATCATTAACATAAAGTATAATTCACCATCTAAACCTTTTGTTCTCATAGGACCACATAGATCAGTATGTATTAATTCTAGTGGACGTGACGCAAAATGTTCCTTTGTATTGAACTCGACTTTTGTCTGTTTGTCGTGCCGACAATATTCGCATATCGTATTGGTAGGTTTTGATATTTTCGACATTTCTCTAACTACTTCCTTTTCACTGATCTTGACCAAATTGTCGAAATTTATATGTCCCATTTGTTTGTGCCATAACCAACCCTCGTCTTCTTTTGCCAAGAAACACCCTTTAGGTGTCTTATCCAAAATATATATGTTGTTTGGAACTCTGATTGTTGTAGCCACAATTTCACCAAACTTGCCTTTCCTGATTTCACATTTCTTCGACTTGAATAACATCGTGTGTCCTTGATTGCACATCTGTCCAACATTGAGCAAATTGTGATTCATATTTTCAACCAATGACACATCCTTTACTAATGTATCCTTGCTTCCAAGAGTGACCGTACCTGCCCGTATGACGTTTGAAGACCCGTCATTTCCAAAAGACATTGTTCCATCCTTCTTTTCTTTCAAGGATATGAACTTATTTCTATCTCCATTCATATGCGTTGAGAAACCACTGTTAACATATCATACATTTCCGTTGCTTTGAGCCTTGAGAGCGAGAGCACACCTTTCAGTCTTCTTTTTCCATACTTGTTCATTCTGATTTTGAGAGAATTCCTTTGAAGAGCTTCCAAGTCTGCAATCTTTGGCCATGTGTCCAAAATTGCTACATTTGTAACATTCGACGTCATCTCTCAAATGATCATATCTGTTGATATTCTACTGAGTTCTGGAATTTCCATTTCTGAGAGATCTCCTGGAATTATACTCATTCCAAACATAAATGCGACATTCTACAATTCTATGTCCAAACCTTCCACATGAATAACAATGGCCATAAAAGATAGGTTGATACCTGGGAGGAAATCTTCTTCGAGGAATTGTCTTCCAAGGTTCTTCCTATGAATCTTGATCTCTTGATCTAGCTGGGAGATCTACCTTCTTGGTAGATTTTGCATATCCATCTTCTTTAGTTGTCATAGAAGGACTTGACTCCTTTCAAATTTTTCTTTGTAACCAAGACTAGTCTTGTCGTTGCATGATCGTTGGTTGCTGATGAGTTCATCCAAAGTCTTTGAGTTGTTGGCATAGTTTTGAAGAGTTTTTCCATTTTTTACTTCCTTTCGTCAAGAAACAATTTTAGCTTCCAATGCTTCTCTTTCCTTTAATTCTTTCTTGAGCGATTCTTCAATTCGTTTGTATTCTTCAACCTTGATTTTAAGATTTAGGACCTATTCCCTTTCTGTCTTTAATTCATCTTCAAGAGTGTTGACGTGCTTCTTCTTGACCTTGAGCTCTTTGATAACCCTGATTAATTCGTTTTGAAATTCAACCTCAGTCATTTCTTCTTCTCCATCTCCTTCTTCGTCAGGTGCCTCTTGCTTATTGTGCTTGGCCATAAACAATACTCTTCCGTTGAATTCTTCTTCGTTATCATTGCCTTCTTTGGATGAGGAGCTATCTTCTTTGGAGAAGAAACTTTTCTTAAACCATTTCTTCTTGCCTTGCTTGTTGAACTTCCTAGGACTTTTCTTTCCTTTCGTAACAACCTCATTTTTGTGAAGACATTTGGGTGCAAAATGCCCAACCTTGCCACAACCAAAACATATTAATGGAAACTTACCTTTGAATTTTCTCATACCTGTTCTCATTTTCAGCTTGAAGTAGGCAAACGCTTTATCTGAGAATTCTTCTTCATCTTCTTCCTTTTCCTCATCCTTACAATTGCAAGTTTTTGCTTTCTGAGTCTGTTTATCTTTACTATTCTTCTTGGATGTGGCAAATGTTGTTTCTAAGTGATATGTGACATCCTCTTCTTCAATCCTCATTTCATATGTCAGTAAGAATTCCATGCAATTCATCTATGCTGAGATTGGTTAGATTTGATCTATCTTCCAAGATAGATCCCTTAGGGTTAAATCTTGTTGGCAAGGTTCTGAGGATATTTCAGAAAACAATTTTCATTTCAACAGGTTCTTCCAAACCTTCCAATGTATGTGTTGTTTCATCAATACACTGAAAGTATGCAGCAATATCTTCATCTTCCCTCATTTTGAGTTGCTCAAATTTTTCCTTGAAATTTTGAAGCTTTGCTTCTTTTTCCTTTGAGTCACCTGCATATATATTTTCAAGTTTGCCCCATACCTCTTTAGCAGTTTTGCAACTCAATACCTTAAGATAAACATATTTGATAAGCCCTCTGATAATAAGATCTTTAGCTTTTGCATCATATACCATATTTTTCTTACCTTGTTCATCCTGGGTCGGTGTGAGGCCTTTGTCAACAATTTCCCATACTTCGTATCCTTGCACCAGTAAATGAATTTTCATTCTTCCACTCCAAAGTGCATAGTTATTTCCATTGAACAAAGGAACTCTATTCTTAGTATACTCCATGATCTCCTTTTAGTTGATAAACTACTATTGAAGGAACCAAGCTCTTATACCAATTGTTGGAAATACTGAGAGGGGGGGCGAATCAATTTTCCTTAGCAATTAGCACTTTTAAATCTTTTCAGATCATTAGTTAATCTTAAATTATTATTAATGTTTATGCAGTAATAGCAGTAAATAAAATAACACAATAGGCACAATAATTTTAGGTGGAAAACCCCCTCCGGGTCAAAAACCATCGAACGCTTTTCTAATCAATTCTTTAATCCTCATCCCCAACTGAAATGAAAGCAACAACTTCCTATAATTCTAGAAAAGCATTCTTTTCCAGCTCCCATTGGAAGGACGCCCCAATGCCTTGGTTTCTTCAGTAATCAACTAAATGGATGCCCCAACACCCTAGTGAGCCACAACTCGCCCTAGCACCACCCTACCACCCTGAAGTGTTCACAGGCCCCAATCTGTAGGGGACTTCGTACACCTACATAGCACCTCCTTCCCACCCTATAATGATTGAAATAAGACAAGACTATGGATTCCCAAACCAAGGACAACAATCCACGATACAATAAGATGTACAATGATTTTCGAGTACTTGACCAAATACCCAATCACTCAATGAGTTGCAACCCAACCATGACATCATCCCAATAGTGACTCCTATACCTCTCAACACTGGCTCTTCGACTCTAGGCAGAATGACTCTTTCACGAATGACTCTTTTACAATCTTTACAATGATGACTCTTTTACAGATGACGCTTTTACAATTTTACAATGATGACTCTTGGCCTTAACAATACTTCACGATATCTAGATGGTTGTCATGTCTTCAAGGATGTCTCGCTGCAATGCTTCCTTTGGTTTGATACTTTTGCTCTTGAATTCTTGCTTGATGTTGTACTTGAATCTTCTTCTACCTGCATGCAAAATTTTCCCAGCGAAACCAATCCCAAAACAAAACAAAATACCCTTCAACTGCCTGCAAAAAAAATGTAAGTTCATAATAATGAATAAATACAAATTAAAAATTACAATGTGTACCTAAAGTGTGCTTGTCACTTTTGTTGTTGACTTGCTGCAGCAGTAGACAATGACTCCCACCCTTGATATAGGCCTCGACTCTATGCAAGTCTATATCCAAAACTGACCGAAATATATATACAATAAAAATTGATAACAAACCCTAAACTTGTGATGGACCAATTTCTAAGTACAACAACAGAGACCATTCTATAAACTATGACAAGGCGAGTAACATGAACTTAAAACATCATATAGATTTAGGAGACTTGGTGTAGCATCAAGAATATGTAACATCAAATGTGCAATATCAAGAATAGGACATCCGAAATGTGGTATCAAAACTAACTGTGACATATAGAGATATAGAGATATAACCGAGACCCTGTATGTACTTACGTTGTCCTGCAAAAACATATGTCAGAGATGATACTCAAAATTAAAATGTAAACACTAATCATACATACCTTGTTGTAGGAGACTCTACTTTGATTGTTGATGTGTGGTCCTTACTGTAGTGATCCTTGAATGCATGCTTTTTCTTGCCTTCTAGGAGCTCAATATTGAATATGTTGTATCTATGTAATTTCGGATCTCGAGGGTTTGAAATTTTGTATTGTGGTAGCCCTCTGAGTCCTCTTTCCAACTCCACAGGTTTGATCAAGATTGAATTTTTCAAGAAATATTTATGCCCAATCTCCCACGATGACCAGATTATAGACTGGTTCCATAGAGAGAACTTGTACGAAGTGCCACATGTCACTGTTGTGACCTTCAGCCCTGAAAATGCTACTCAAAAAACTACAGTCGGTCCTCTTTCTGTGACTATCTATGAAATTTGAATCCACGAGGTTCATCAAGATTTCGACTCAAATGGGTTTTAATTTCAGCTTCTGTAGCTTCGCAAAAAAAAAGTTATAGCGAAAATGCCACGATGCCCTGTTTGAAGCCTCCAAATCCCTACTAGAGGAGGATATGAGGGTCATTATTTATATGAATGTCTTGATTTTAGAGGGTCCTCAACAAGTGAATGTTGGAGGGATTTTAGGAGTAAAAGAAACAGTATTAATTATTGACTATTCAATGACCACAACCAATTATGAGTGCCATGCCACAACCCCATAGGGATTTAATCCACTAACTGGGGTTACTAACTTCAAATGCAAATAACTCTCAAACTGTGAAGAATTACTTGGCGTGCCATATATCAATGGAAACATATCGATGAGGAGAATCCATCTAGAAGATCCTTGACTCAGAATAGAGTATGTTGTCAAGTCAAAATGCCCATGCAAGATCGGGGTAGCCCTTGGTGCTGCTGGGTTGAAATCAAAGACAACCACTAATCAACATTTCTTTTGTGTGGTGTGCATGTTGAGTGAAGAAAGTTAACAGTAATTTGAAGAAAATCTAGTGCTTTTCCTATTTTTAGAAAGGTGACATGACACTTCTAAAGATAAGAAATTGACACTTAGGAATCTTTGACCTAGGAGGAAAAGAAACACTTAGAGATGTGGAAAGGATGGTCGATACTTAGGAAACATGAACAAATGACAAGAAACAAGGTAGCTTGAAACGACAGCTCATTAAAACATATGTAGGCTCCAAAATTGAATAACGCAAAAATTTTGGAGGGTCGTTGTCGTTGTGACAACAATTCTTCTCATATAATACATTACTAAACAAATTTAAAGTATAAATTTGTAATAATTCCTGAAACATTGGTTCACCCTATAACTCAATATTTCCAATAAGCATAGATCAAGTGGGCGAATTAAGTCTGTTCAACCTCATGTTATGCTAGCTCGTGGATTGATTATGATGCAGGGGCATTACCTAATTTCATATTTTGTTTCTTGATTTATAAAAGGTCAAGTTTGTTTCAGGAGTAGGGAGTTGTGTTTGTGTAACAAATGACTTTGTTGTCAAGTGGAGCTCCAAATCATCGGAAGGATTGACAACTATGTGTTGAATGTTCTAGTCTAGTTTTGGTTAGTTAAGTTAAATCTGTCTCAAATAATAATCAGCTCCAAATAATACTCTCGGATTGTTGGAGAGACAGATTGTAAAATTTATTATTAGATCCTATTTATGTGGATCTAGATTGAAACAACATTTGGTATTTATTTCTTGTAATTTGAAGTTGGGGAGAGAGTCATGACAGAATAGATAAAGAAATCGATAATTTGAGTCTGTTCCTCTTTCTCTGAGTTAAATACAATATTTTTAGTTATACTTGTTTTGTAGTTAGCATCATTATTTTATTGGTTGGATCGAACTGATATTCCTAAAATAAAATCAACTATTAGTTTCGCCATGAGAGAACTCAGTTCACATGAGAGCTTTGTCATATTATGGAATGGATTTATTGATCCCTCAAAATATATGAGTTGTATGAATAAATGTATTTGGATTTGAGATACTTCTCTATTGGATATAGATAAAGTTTTCTATGAATACCCATGGATATTTTTCCTCTGTGCATTTGTAACAGGTTTAAGATCAAGCATATGGGATGGGCTGTCATTTCCTTTGTATATCCATTGTTGTAATTACATGTGTGCTCAACTTTTGAAAAGGGGAGTTCATGGTTCATGGAACAGTAAGCAGTGGATGGTTAATTGAGTTTAGAATTGGGGGAGACTCAATTCTATTGATCTATATTATATTAAATGATCCATTGCTTATATTATATTAATATCCACGTCGATTTAACCATTGCTTATTGCTTATGGTTCATGGAACAGTAAGCAATGGATCATTTAATATATATTATAGATCATTAGAATAATAACTTATGGAACAGTAATAATAACTTATGGAACAGTAAGCAATGGATCATTTAATATATAATATAGATCAATAGAATAATGTGTTATGATAGTCATTTGTTGCGACGTGGATATCGTATCACTGTTGAAGGCCTTGTTGAGGGCCTCGTTAAATCGTAATACTCAAAATTGTTCCAATAATTTTTGAGAAAGGAGATTGAAACCACAGTAAATTCATCACATCAGAAATAAGGGGAGGAAGTGTGCAATGGTAAGGAAAACACTTGCACCAAGAAAAGCCAAGCTGGCTACATTCAAGTGTATGACTACTCTACAAAGTTAAAAGCCAAGTTGGCTACTTGTCAATTGTAGTGAAAAGCCTCCCTGTGGTGGGAGGAAATGAGAACAATTTATAACTCAGAAGGTAGAGAACTTAACTTGGAGGAATTCTAGTGATTATTTAAAGGAAAATATTTGACTGAACATTATATTTTATTATTTACGATAAGGCTAAAGAATTCCATGATTTAAGAAGTGGTCAGATGTTGATTGATGATTTAGTAACTAAGTTCACTCACCTATTATGATATGCGTCATACATAAAAGAAGAAGAAGCAGGAGGACAATGCTCTCTACACTGCCTTCCACTCTATGTTAAAGACTGAATTGAGTATAATAATCCAAAGACTATGGACGAAGTCACGAAACCATTAGGAAGGCCATAATCTACTACCAACAGGCCAAACAGAGAAATGAAAATATGAATACTTGGTCTAATAAGGATAGAATGGCTTAGGATGGGAAGGGTGGAGAATCTGGTCCATTTAAACTGTCTGGTAAAGGTGGCCAGAATAAACAATTTAGTAGAAACAACAACTAAACAACAAGAACACAGAAACAGGCCCAAGCTGGGTCTAAACAGATAAGAATCAACAGTAAGGGAGTTAATGGAAAAGATAAGGAACCTTTAAAATGTTGGGGTGGCGAAGAAATATTATTTACAAATAGATCATAGACAATGAGGAAGATAGACAATACTATTGTATCAAGCTTCTTGTGCCAATTATGAAAACTCAAAAGATTAATTTCAATAGAATAGCAGTGTCCAATGAGCTCTTAGATTTATCACTTAGGCAACCACGATTGTTAGATCATGAGATTAGGGAGAGAGCTTATGTGTTCAAATTCGGAACTTTTTACAAGACAATCACATGTTCATTTCCTTAACCAATAATGCAAATGCTTGACAACAATAGCACTTTAATTAATGAAAACTAACAAAGTATGAGCCGGTGACAACACTTAGAGCTACCTATGATCTTATGATATTCAGTGAGACTCCAATCAACTTTATAGCAGCAGTAAGAAAGCCTTAGGACAGCAGTATGTTAAGTTGCTTTTGGGGTGCTTTAGATACAAAAATGAGGTGCCAAATATGAGCACTATAAATCCAAATGTCACATCAACCTTATCAAGACAATATTTTAGATGAATTGACCCTCTTATGATGCAATTGCCACTGTTAGGATCGGATCTGATTATACTTATGACAGTTAGCAATAAAACTTGCAATGAGCCAAAAAACAACAAGCCATTTGATACAATGAATTATTACTTTGCTTATATGACTTGTTGGATGATTTTAAGATACTCAAATAGAACTTATGTCACTGTCACTATATCAGACTTCAGATGCAGAGATGACAGTCACTAAAACTTATGATTTAGTTAAACAAATAACACCCAAATATGCTTAAGTGACCCTTCTATGTATGATATAGATTGTCAATTTATTTCACGCCACTTAGATATGTATTTGACCACTGTTAGAAAGATGTTAGGCTGCTGTGGCAAACAGTGAGATGAATAGGGTTCAGAGATCAAACCCTTGAGCCCTTTGGGCTTGGAGACACTTGCCCAACTTGTTAACAAAATTTTCCAGAAAGGTAGTCCACCTGCAAATACAAGTTTCACTCCAATATTTCTGCAAAATCACCAACAGATCAGCCCAAAAATTTGAATGATAACTGTTAGAGGCTGCGACTGGGATCGAAGGCCAAACTCGGCCTGCGTTAGGGCTGAATGAAGCCTATAGAGACCACGGCAAGTGCAGAACAACCCTATAGGGCTTGTTGCCAGGGGAGATAAGGCTGCTAGACCTATGGAAGAGGATGGGAAAGCTGCCAGAGGGGAGAGAAGGAGAGGAAAAGGCCAGCGAAGGAGGACGAAGGGGAAAAGAGGGCAGCTGAGGGTAGAGGGAGGCTGAAAGGAGGCAGGGGAAGGAGAGATGAGGGCAGGAAGAGGCCCAAATGGGCTGCACCAGGCTTAGAGGAGGCCTGAAAAGGTTAAGAAAGGCCTGCAGCCTAGGGCAGTGG
Source organism: Pinus tabuliformis (assembly GCA_031772625.1). NCBI lineage: Eukaryota > Viridiplantae > Streptophyta > Pinopsida > Pinales > Pinaceae > Pinus > Pinus tabuliformis. The sequence continues at coordinate 527,773,216 of CM062814.1, read as the reverse complement.
GTCAACAAGGGTGACTACAAGGCTTTAAGGGGCCACAATAGAGGATCTAGGGCCAATCTAGGTCTGCAGCTCAACCAAGGAAGGAAGGAGGGCTTTGGCTAGGGTAAACTCAACCAAGGAAGCTCCAAACCAATTTCAAACCCCTGCACAAATTTTAAATTTGTTTCAGATTTCCAAAATTTGCCCAAAATGCCACTAAAATCCTCTTGAAAGCTGACGACTTCTCCTTGGACTTGAGTGTTGAGCTTGGAGAGGTAAAAGATGGTGGACCTTGCCTTCCTAGGCCTAGATCCACCTCTAGAAACCCTCTCAAAAATTTTCCAAGGCTTGAAACCCTTGAAACCCTCGAGAAATCTTCAGATCTAGCTTGAAGTTTACCTACACAAATAAAATTAAAAGAGCCCAAAACCCCAATATGTACAAAAAATTTGAAATAAATCCTAAAACCCCAGCTGCAAACAAGGGTCAGAAAATAAAATTATATACAAAAATTTTATTTTACTGTATTCACAATGATTTATGGCTCTTATAAACAGATCTATTCATTTAATGCACAATAGATAAAAATAGATGAGCGAAATAATTTAGATGGGTGAACAATGGCCAAGATCTCTACAAAACCAATTGTTAAATAAGCCTTGAAATTTAACAAAGTGGGCTCTTAAGCTTTCCTGTCTTTGGAGTTGGTTTGTGCAACCAAAGACTTCCCCTCATGCCCAAGATCTGAATCCCTAAAGTCTCTATACACCTAAAATCAAGTTATTAGATCAATCAGGGCTAAATAGGTACCATAACCCTCAAGATCTAGAGATACTTGCTAGATCAATCAAGTTAAAGTGCTTCTCTAAACTCAATAACTAAAGCAAGATACATGTGCAAATAGTTAATTCAATCATTGGCTAATGAAATAATAGCTTATAAAATATTATTCAATAGAGCATTAAGAACATGATCCAAAAAGTTACCACAAGAAGCAGAAGAGAAACACCACCATGAATAAACCCCAAAGCCTTTTGCTTTATTGGTCAAAAAATATTACAACCAGCATAGCCTGACTTAGAACTTCTTTACAAAATTTTCTTGTATCTTGAGAAGCAAATGGCTTCTAATTTATTGATAAATCCTCCAAGTGGAAAATAACAGCTAGTTGGCTTGATCCCCGTCAAAGTAATCTCGACCATTGATAAATGTTTGATCATATTTTAATCTCCACCTTCGAAAATCTTTATTTTTGAGGAATTTTTTAATTTTTCATTTCACTTATTTTTTATTAGCTCAAAAATAATTATTTTGAGCTAATTTCCTCAAAAAATCCTTCGACTTAACCACCAAGGCCCAACGGTCCAATTTTTCTTGAAATTTCAAATATTCCTTTGGTGGGGGACCTCCAAAAATTAATCTATTTAAGACCCACAATTTTTTTCCACTTGGAAAATTTAATTTCTATAAGACTTTAATTTTGACTCTAATTAATTAAATTTCTAGCTAAGGATTTTAATTTATTTTTGCCAGGAAATTTAATTATTTGACACTTGGGGATTAATAATTTTTCTACCCTCTAATATTTTAGTCATGGTGTCTATGTATAAGAGACCATGCACTAAAATATTTTTTACATGAGATAATTACATTTCAACCCTCAAATTCGTTATACACGTTCGTTATAGACCCTCAATTTATTACCCAATTCTATGACTCAATATTATCTATTAGATCAAGTGATTTGTAATAAATTAATTTAGCCAATTAACTTAAATTATTCCCAAATCACTTTTACAAGAGACTCGACTAAAACACTAGGATTCACCTAAGACCTTGAAGATAAATTCCACCCTAGTCGATCATCTGTGTTTAGAAACACAAATGAATCAGTGAGATGAAAAATTGCCTAGGATGAAGCGTGTCGAGAAGATAATAGGTTTACCTAGGTTGTTACATATATATATGGTCTTATTAGCATCATTTACACTAAAATTTTGCAGAATGGGTTTACAACTCTGATAAACTGACAATTGACGATGATGAATCTAGGATATCTGATTGCTCGAATATGATGGAATCCTTTGGAAAAATGTGTACTGCTATAGGGTAGTTGACGTAGAGTGGTCAACTACTTGGGGACACGTTGTTTCACTGAAGGAATGTGAGAATCAAGAATATGCACCCAAGCAACACAGTTCATATAAGTAGCGTCGATCCGAATATAATCCAAAAATCATCATATAACATTAAGTACATGAAATAGAAGCTCTATAACCAGTAACAATTCTACTAATATGAAACGGAAATGAAATTTAATCTATGAAACAAAATGTTGTAATGAAAAGTACTTTAACAACAGAAACAAGGAGTAGGGATAGAAATACAATACAGAGAATTCCCTATGGCATCAGATGTCATCTTTGAAGAACAACTTGAGAATTTGGTCATTTGCAGGTAAGTCAAGTGGTCCACCCTCCAATGTGCTCAAGTGAAATGAATTTGGTCCAACGATGCCTTTGATAATGTAAGGTACCGATCACAAATGATTAAATTTCTTGTGACTTCCTGGTTTCTCATTTCTACGATCACAAAGTAGCACCATATCTCCAACTTTCAAAGATCTAGCTCGAGAAGATTTATCAAAGCTTTTCTTAACATTAGATTGATTTTTACACATTATCAAAAGCTTTTCTTCGAGTTTCATCTAACTCCATAATTTGATCAGTTATACTTTTGACAACATCTTTATTAGTGGAAATGTGTTGAAGGAGTTGATAAGTTGGCAATTTAAGATGCACAGGCAGAGTTACATCCAAACCATAAACCAATTCAAAGGGACTCTTACCAGTAGCTTTTTTCTTTGTAATCCTGTCTGCCCATAATGCATACTTGATTTTGCTATCCCAGGATAGTTTATTATCCCCTACTATCTTCTTGATAAAGGTTATAAGATTTTTATTACTTGATTTTGCAAGGTGAATACTTTGAAGATAGTAGTTAGATGAATGAGATAAAAGAATGCCATACTTGAAGAAAAAAATGAAAACTACGCAAAACTAAAAGCTTTGGCATTATAAGTGGTAATCTTAGTTGTGACGCCAAATCTAGTAATGATTTGATTTTCGATCAAATCCATAATAACCTTTCAGTGACATTCTTAGCAAAAATGGCTTCTACCCATTTAGTGGAATAATCACTAGCAGTTAATATCCATGAGTAGCCATTGCTAGAATTTTCATGAAATCTCCCAATGAAATCCAGACCCCAATGCTAAAAAGGCACTTCAACAATCACAGGTTGTAAGGACAGGGCAGATAGCTTTTGTTTCCCAGTAAATAGTTGATAGGCTTGGCAACTCCTAACAAACTTATGCACATCAGAGAAAATTGAAGGCCAGCATTAACCAACTCTAAGAATTTTGTGGGCAATAGCTTTTGCAACATAATCGGAAATTAGCTTTCTAGACTCAATTTCATCAACACACCTAAGTATTATACCTTCATGATTCCTCCATCCTAGGCCATCCTTCATGAAGCAATACTTAGTTGCTTTCAATCTAAGAACCCTTCTTTTATGAGAAACTAAATGGTCAGGACATATAAGATTTAACAAATAATAAATAATGTCATTGTACCAATCATGCTCTCCTAATTTTTGCAGCTTAGGTGAATATGAATCAATAAGACAAATCAAACCAAGAGCATTTTCATTACCTTCAGTCAACATCTCAGCCAATCCTTGACCTTTGACCAACTTAGTGGGTCTAATTTCCAAGTCATACTCTTGGATCTTAGTAACCCACCTAGCACAAGTCATGTTACCCACCATTTTGTGGGTATTCACTAGGAGAATTTTTTCTCCAATATGGTCCTCAGCGGGTAGCCAACAACCCCTTGCAGCCACCAACTAGCTTGTGTGCCATTTCTTCACCACTTGAGCTATCCATGTGGACCCTCACCCATTTGTCATGATCATATGTTTGAAGGTGGGCCTCCCGAACCTAAAGGTATGCTTTGTCATTTGGTAATTGATTATTGTAGTTTGTTTATCATGGACACTTCTGGGCATGGATTAATGGGGGGATTCGGTGGAAAGAATGGGCTAGGATTGTGCTCTCATCCCGTAGACCCCTTTTGGATATTAACCTAGGATTCTAGTCATCTGGGATCTCTTTTACTGAGCATTTGGCTTTAGATTATGGTATTTCATGGGAAACCCTGATTTTGGTTGCGTGGTCCCGCTCCCTCATCCACATATATTTCTCCCTTACCATTCATTATAACCTCATTCATCATTTCTCCCACCTAGGTCCACATTCTTCCACTGGGTCCACATAGAGATAGCTCTCCCCTTCCCCTGTCCACACCTTGGGTTAGGCCCAAAATGATGCCTCGGATGTTGATGCAGCTAAAAAGAAAAGTAAAAGCATAATTGGCCACATTCAACACAGAAATGTACCACAAAATGCAAAATATGGCCGGGACAAACACATTTAGCATGTGGACAAAATCCAATATATGAGTTCTACCCCATCATCATGGCCATCACCTTGGTTCCTACAGGTTCTATGAGCCTCCTTCATCATATAGGAACCCATGATTGTCCCAACCCTTGGTGGGCAATGAACTGCCCTACTTTAAAAGGGGGTATCCACTGCTATATCACACATCATGCTCTTACCCTTTGAACCCCGAGCAATTAATTAAAGAAAAATCATAAAAAGGCAGAAGGCATATAATGAAGGATCGAAAAATCAAGGTTGTGGCACATCATGTACCACGATTGCTCCTTCCTATACACTATATACCCAAGTGTGGGCTTCCCTTCTACTAGCTACCCTTGTACCCCAGCATGTGGTCGAGGGTTGCCCCTTCTAATTTCCTACTCCATTCACCTCTTTATCACATGCCACCACCTTTTAAAGGATGTACCTTGGACATATTATCCCCTTTAAAAGTAGAAACCACGTAATGGGATACTTGGTTAACTCCATTTGGAGTTTGGAGACATTAGCACATGCCAAAGCTCATTATGGAAGGGCGGGCCACTATGAAGTCCCCACCTGTGGTCCATGGTTTGTAAGCTCTTTTACTCAATTTCCTTGATGACTTGTTGTATTGGAAGGCTAGGGGATGCATTGGATCTTATGCAGGATTGCAAGTGGTCTCCATCTTGGGTTTGGTCTCCCTATACGGGGTCCTAACCCTATAGAGGGCTACATTGTTACATTTAAGGTGTGCGTTGAGAGCCATGGGCCTTCACAACAATAGACAACATTACATCGATCCCCAAAGATGTTCAGAGATTGCTCGAGATTCACCTATTGGACGAGGAAACAACACCTGATTCACCTTTGCCCAACCAGCTGATGAGCCTCATCATTGGGTAATTATATGGGCCTTAATTCACCTCCTAGTTTAGTCAAACCAACTTTTCTCAAAATTATTACATGTTTTGATTATATTTTGTTTAATGAGATGAATTAGAGTGAGATATTATGCCTGGTGGAATAATATGCCTTGAATGCAGTTTTGGAAGAGAAAATCAAGGAATTTTAGCAAGGACTAAGGTTTGAAACTCGAATGGAACAAGGGAGAGAGATTGTAGGAGGTAAATCCCCCTCATTTACTCTTTCCCCATTCGAATATTCCTGCATTAATCCCACCAGCTTGGAGTGCAAGAAACCAAATCATGAAGATTAGAAGGCAACCGAGCAAGTGATAGAGAAAGAGTTAGTTCGTCTCGAGTTTGGGAGCCAAGCCTCTCTAAATTTAAGGAAGTCGTTGGGGACTTCAATTGTATAAGTAGAGAGGCCGAGAGCCTCATTAGAATTCGAATTTTTGTTGTAAAACTCTAGTTATTTCCGAGCTCCAAACTTGTGGAAGACTTTTGATGTAATTTCCTGTTTTGGTAATAAGAATGAGCTTTTTCTTGATTCAGTATTGAGTCAACTCAGAGGGTTGAAGCTCTTGGGTTAGGGACCAACCATAGCAGCAAAGGCTCCTCTTCTTGTATCTTTATGCTTAGCTTAGTTTCATAGATTCATGATTAAATTGTCTTTAGAAGTATTTCATTGCAAATAGTGTAGATTTGTTTAATTGCTTATTAGTTTGCTTCCATTTGTGCCTTACTTCAGTAGCTAGTTAGAAGGGATCAAAGAAGTATCACAAATTTGTCAGTAGGTGTCTTGGCCTGACTTCTTCCTTTTGGGATCATGATTTGAGGAAAAGACCCTTATGCAGCCCAAAAAGACAGATTTCCAATTCTTTCACGATATTTAGAGTTTGTTGTACTTAAAATAGCATTTGATTAGTTTTGCAAAGTAGGATTTCATTGCCATATCTTCTATCTTCATTCTTGTAGTAGACCTCATCCATGATTCCATGTTATTCAACAATTTCTTCATGCATAAGGTAGACAATTAGTTAATTAAATTTTGTTTTTCTAGCTCATGAGAATTCTTCTTATTTACATGACTTTTTGGAAATTTCACATATTTGATGCAAAGCAAGTGCTTCAGAAGTAGACAAAGATCTCATAGCAAGAAACCACCCTCCAACTTCATTCACCCATAGGCATTCCTCGTTTTCATCAAAACCTTCACCAATTTCATAATTTTACATAGAAATTTCCTCAAGCATTTTTAGTAAATCCAACCATCTCCTAAACTTGGTTTTGGGTTCTAAGTGGTCCTAGGCTTTTTCTCACTCCATTCCACCCATCAACCACCTTCCCTAAGCCTTCCATCACCTACAACACCCATCGTTTTGCTCACAGCCGTATGCTGTAGAAATATAGGGAATCCTGTAGGTTTCTAGTACATCCTGTAGGTTTTCCTGTAGTGGCCTATTTGAGGCCGAATTGAGGGAAAACCTCTAGGAAGCCTCCCAAGGTCACCCAAGGGTCCCCCAAACCTACCAACCTGTTACTGTATGGTATGTTCTATGCTTATAGAAGTTTACTTCTTTTTCTTATTATATTCCACATATTAGCAATCACATGTACATAAAGTAAAGTGCAGATAGAACATTAAATGATCGACAGAAAACAAGCCAAGACAAGAGACACAAGATGTGGCGGCTAGCCAGGGACAAACCCCACAATGTGTGGGGAAACCCTTTGATCAAATCTTCTTTTATCTTCAATAATTCAGCAGAGAGAAATAGTACAATAAATCTTTTTTATATCAGCAGTAGCAAACCCTAGATCAGCAACATCAGCATTAACGGCTTCATCATCAAACTAGGGCAGACGATATCTCACAAACCGGACATCGGATCGGCTTGATTCCACCACCAAAACTTGCAGCTTCTAGAGGAGGTTCAGATGAACCTACAGCGCAGTTCAAATGAGGAGATCTTCTAGTCCATGCAGGTCAAACTTTACTTCTGCAGTTGCAGCTTCAGTTTTAGCAGCGTCCTTCAAACTAGGGCAGTCGATATCTTGCAAACCGTCTGTCGGATTGACTTGATTCCACCACCAAAAGTTGCGGCTTTCAGAGGAGGTTCAGATGAACCTACAATGTAGTTCAGATGAGGAGATCTTCTAGTCCACGCAGGTCAATCTTTACTTCTGCAGTTGCAGCTTCAGTTTCAGTAGCTTCCGGCTTCACGTGTGATGGAGAGACCCTTTTTTGTGCAGTAGAGAAGAGACTCTTTTCTGCGCAGTAGAGAGAGAGAGATGTGATGAGATGAGTGAGTCCAAATGAGGAAAAGTCCTCCTCTATTTATACACAACATTGGTGTTCGAATAGATGCCACTGTTGGGCTTCTGAGCCTACATGAGTTGTAGGTCGGCTTGATAATAATTCCATAATCAAAATAAATTCATATCTCCATGCATACTTATCGGAATCAGATGATCTTTATATCAATCCTACACCTCTCGACAAGAGGAATCTAATAAAAATATTATCAGCCATGAATAAGATGACCCACATGAAGTTTTGCCCTAGTTTCCAATTTTAACACTCCCTCTCAACTAGGGAGAACTTCATCTGCAATCTGTCTATCGGTCGTTACTATTCATCCATCAAATGCACTGCCCTGTACAGCCTGACCCTTGCCCTGCTCTGCTCTATTATGCCTGTTCTGCTTTGTCTTGTTTTGCCCTGTACTGATCTGTACGGCTCTGCTCTGTTATGCGCTGCTTTGCTTTGTTCTGTTCTGCTCTGCTTTTGTTCGAATTATGAAGAAGAAGAAATGATCGAGGATGTATCATACTAACTCAAAGTCAGTCTCAGAGTATGTACCACTGGTCCCAGACCAGTGTCAACCAACCCGAAATCAGCGTCATAGTGAGTACAACTCCACTGGTCCCAGACCAGTATCATCTTCCACTGACTGAAAGTCAGTCTCAGAGTGCATACCACTGGTCCCAGACCAGTCTCAACCGACCCGAAGTTAGCTTCATAGTAAGTACCACTCCTACCACTAGTCCCAGACCAGTATTGCAGTCTTAGAGAGTGTACCACTGGTCCTAAACCAATCTCAACCGACCCGAAGTCAGCGTCATAGTATGTACCACTCTCACTGGTCCCAGACCAGTACTGCACTAACATGAAGTCAGTCTCGAGTATGTACCACTGGTCCCAGACCAGTCTCAACCGACCCGAAGTTAGTGTCATAGTATGGTACAACTCCTACCACTGGTCCCAGACCAGTATCATTGATCCCAGATCAATTGAGGTCATCCTAGCGTAGGGAGTACAGTAGATACAGCGATGCGTCCATTAGTACTACTATGGTCCCTAACTTCATTTCCCTGCTCACTGATCAGATGAGAGGTACTTCCCATGAGTCCCAGATTGCATGGGTCGATGCCTCGACGGGAGAACTAATCAATCCTGTCCTCACAGCAGAACACATCAATCCTGCTATAATCGCCATGGAGAACACATCAATCCAAGCCTCACAGGAGAACACATCAATCCTGCTACAATCGCCATGGAGAACACATCAATCCAAGCCGCCATGGAGAACACATTAATCCAGGCCTCATAGGAGAACACATCAATCCTGCTACAATCGCCATGGAGAACACATCAATCCAGGCCTCACAGGAGAACTAATCATCCTGCTACACAGGAGATCGAATCAACCTGTTCCACAAGAGAGTGAATCATCTTGTCCCACAAGAGAGTGAATCATCTTCTTCTAGTGTGCACCACCAGGGTAGGGTGAGTCACCCTTTGGTAGTATGTTGCTCCAGTAAGAACTGCAAGCCCTCAGAGCTCCCAGAGCTCAATGTATGCAACATGCAGGATCCTTGTACAAGGGTTTCTCGACGATTTCAAGTCGTTTGGGAAAATCACAGATTAGATCTTTCCTCGGGGCTTTGACAAGGTGTATCGACCTGTACATCATCTTAATGCGATGGAGCCTCCTTGCTCATCGACTTACCATAGCCCAGATGATGTCTATCTGTTGGAGCAATTGAAAAATACGGGATTCCTCAATAATCGAATCCCACCTCTAGTTGTAGTTGTTACAGAGAATCACAGTGGTATCCAATGTAAATCCAAACAGCTCACTGAAGAGCTTTCGCAACTAGACTGCCTCAGAGGAGGCCATGCTAGCAGCAATATATTTTGCTTCGACGGTGCTCAAAGCCACCGACTTCTGCTTCCTGCTCATCCAGGATATTAAAGCAGATCCCAAGGTGAAATAGCACCCGGAAGTGCTCTTACGGTCCACCACACTGCTTGCCCAATCAGCATCAGTATATCCAAGTAGTCTCACATCTCCGGCAGTGTATCTTAACCCATTAGTAATTGTGCCACGAAGGTATCTCATAAAATTCTTGGCATCAATCCAGTGAGGCTCAACCAAATAGGAACTCACAATGCTAACTGCAAAACATATGTTCGAACGGAGGTTCACCAAGAACATCAATGCGAATGAGTTTATGAAACTCACAGACATTTCTCAAATCTGGTCTGACATCACTACAATATAACTTCTAAAAGTTAAGATCCTCGAGGTAGTCACAGGCTTGCAGTCCATCATACCGAATCTTTCCAATATCTTTACCACATATTTTCCTTGAGATAGGAAAATTTCCCCTGGCTTCTGCCACACTTCAAGTCCTTGGTCCTTCATTTCAAATTCAGAAGCCAACTCCCTCTTACATTTGTGAATGAGAGGGTCTGCACCTGTTAGAAAGAGGTCATCCACGTACAGCACCAGTATGAGAGGCTTGTCATCTTCAACCTCAAAGTAAAGGGTAGGATGAGCTTCACTCCTAGTGAATCCCAGCTTCATCAAGTAGCTATCGATCCTCTCATACCATGCTCGGGATGCTTGCTTCAGCCCAAAGAGAGCCTTCTTCAACCTGCATACATGAGATTTTCAATCATAAATCTCAAATCCTTAGGGTTGCTCCACGTAGACCTCTTCTTTGATCGAACCGTGCAAGAACGTGGTCTTGACATCCATCTGATGTAGGTTCCATCCTTGTGAAACCGCAAGGGCTATGATCAAGCGAATGGTCATATATCTGGCAATAGGTGCAAATATCACATCATAGTCTATACCTTCCTTCTGGGAGAAACCACGAGCAACAAAACAAGCCTTATACTTTTCCGTACTTTCATCTGCTGCATGCTTTATCTTGTAAAGCCATTTAGAAGTGACAATTGTCTTGTCCTGGGGTCTGGGAACTACTTCCCAGACATCATTCTCCATAATAGACTCATATTCTTTGGTCATAGCATCCTTCCATACTTGATGCTTGACGACATCTGAGAATGATGGAGACTCATTTTGTATGATCGTGCTCATGATGGTCAGGTATCCCTGATACCTATTAGGTTTTTCACTTTCACAGAAGGTTCCTCGTGGTGCAGCATGTCCTTTAGCATCATCAAGTATCCTCCTAAGCCATGAAGGCCTCTTCCTAGAAGAGGAAGGCTCAGGTGGATATGGGTTCCTCCACATCAGGCATTGTCACATCATCTACCCATAGAAACTTTGGAAGTTTCTCGACAACTTCCACAATCGTATGGTTCTTCCTTTTTGCAACACCATTCTGCTCAGGAGTATGTGGTGTAGTAGTCTCCCTCTTAATGCCAACCTTGGATATGCCTGAGTGAACCAACTCTAATATATCGAAGGTCCTACTTTGGTTTGAGGGGAATGGTCCCCTTTTGAGCTTTCCTTCGGCACATCCTGGACATATACCTTCTTTCTCTACTCAGAATTCGAGCATCCCTATCACCATTTGTCTTACACCGAGTAGAGCTTTATAATGAAGGGGGGCAAACCTCCGATGCCAAAGTTCAGACTGAAGAGATGTGTCATAAGACATGACACCTAGCGGACTTCCATTGACCTGATATAATGAATCAACACGAAACCCAAGAGTAAAGGCATCTTTAACATTATTTTTCCATATACGTACCTTGCCATCGCTGAAGGTTACCTTGTAGCCTTTGTCTTCCATTGCCGAGATGGACACTAGGTTCTTTTTGAGGTCAGGTGCATTTAATACATCCTGGAATTTCTAGCCTTCTTGAATGGTTGTCCTCTTCCTTGATTCCCAGCTCTCCTCTTACCTTTGCTATTGAATTTGTCATTCCTTTGATTGCCATCAGAGGGATTTTGATCATCGTCCTGGTGTGAGTCTTTTCTATCAGGGCACTCCCTTGCATAGTGACCTGCTTTATCACAGATGTAACATAGTCCTTTTCTTCCATCCTTAGGTCTAGCCTTTCCTTTTGATTTAGTCCCAAAATTATTTATTTTCTTAGCATGAGAAGAAAAGGCAGCAGGAGTACCTTTAGGCAAGGGCATTTCTTACTCTTCTACCCTTGTTTCTTCTTGAATGCATTTAGCCATTAATTCTTCGAAACCAAGAATTATATTATTGTTCAGAAGAGTAGTCCTAAACACGTACCATTCGGATGGTAATCCTCCAAGAGTCATGAGTGCCATTTCTCTGTCAGTAATAGTCTCCCTAATAGATAGGAGATCGTTCTTGATCTCAGTGATTCTTAAGAAGTATGCCTGCATTCTCTCATCTTTACCCTTCTTGATTTCCCTCAACTTATTTCTAAGAAACAAAACTTGATTTGCATCATTAATTTTAAATAAATTCACAGTCTATCGTAGATTTCCTTGGAAGTGTCTAGTTCAGAGATGTAGGCCACCAAGTGCTTGTCGATAGAGTCCTGGATGATCTTCTTTGTTTTGACTTCTCCATTTTTCCATTTGTTCCAGGTAGCAAAGGATGCATTTGATGGAGGCTCAACAAAATTGCCTCTTACATGGTTCAACACTCCTTGATCTTATAGGGTTAGATCGATAGACATCTTCCATCCGTGATAGTCAGCTTTCTCACGGAGCTTGTCTTCTGCAGGAAAGAGTATTGAGGACCCCATAGTTCTTTTAGGATAGCCTTGCCAATCTTCTCTTCGGTGATTCTCTTGCTCTTGCTCGAGCTTTGTCTTCACCTCAACTTTGATACCATGTTAATGTATGGTATGTTCTATGCTTATGACAGTTTACTTCTTTTTCTTATTATATTCCATAGATTAGCAATCACATGTACATAAAAGTGCAGATAGAACATTAAACGATCGACAGAAAACAAGCCAAGACAAGAGACACAAGATGTGGCGGCTAGCCAGGGACAAACCCCACAATGTGTGGGGAAATCGTTTGATCAAATCTTCTTTTATCTTCAATAATTCAGTAGAGAGAAATAGTACAATAAATCTGATTTATATCAGCAGTAGCAAACCCTAGATCAGCAGCATTAGCATTAGCGGCTTCATCATCAAACTAGGGCAGACAATATCTCACAAACCGACCATCGGATCGGCTTGATTCCACCACCAAAAGTTGCAGCTTCCAGAGGAGGTTCAAATGAACCTACAGCGCAATTCAGATGAGGAGATCTTCTAGTCCATGAAATTCAAACTTTACTTCTGCAGTTGCAGCTTCAGTTTCAGCAGCTTCCTTCAAACTAGGGCAGTCGATATCTTGCAAACCGTCCGTCGGATTGACTTGATTCCACCAACAAAAGCTTTTAGAGGAGGTTCAAATGAACCTACAATGCAGTTCAAATGAGGAGATATTCTAGTCCACGCAGGTCAATCTTTACTTCTGCAGTTGCAGCTTCAGTTTTAGCAGCTTCCGACTTCACGTGTGTGAGGGAGAGACCATTTTCTGCGCAGTAGAGAAGAGACTCTTTTCTGCGCAGTAGAGAGAGAAATGTGATGAGATGAGTGAGTCCAAATGAGGAAAAGTCGTCCTATATTTGTACACAACATTGGTGTTTGAATAGATGCCACTGTTGGGCTTCTGAGCCGACATGAGTTGTAGGTCAGCTCGCTAATAATTCCATAATCAAAATAAATTCATATCTCTATGAATACTTATCGGAATCGGATGATCTTTATATCAATCCTACACCTCTCGACAAGAGGAATCTAATAAAAATATTATCAACCATGAATAAGATGACCCACATGAAGTTTTGCCCTAGTTGCCAATTTTAACACTCCCTCTCAACTAGGGAGAACTTCATCTGCAATCTGTCTATTGGTTGTTACTATTCATCCATCAAATGCACTGCCCTATATAGCCTGACCCTTTCCCTACTCTGCTCTATTCTTCCTGTTCTGCTTTGTCTTGTTCTGCCCTGTACTGATCTGTACGACTCTGCCTTGTTATGCGCTGCTTTACTTTGTCTTTTCCTGCTCTTCTTTTGTTCGAATTATGAAGAAGAAGAAATGATCGAGGATGTATCATACTGACTCAAAGTCAGTCTCAGAGTATGTACCACTGCTTCCAAACCAGTCTCAACCAACCTAAGTCATCGTCATAGTGAGTACAACTCCACTAGTCCCAAACCATTATCATCCTCCACTTACTGAAATTCAGTCTCAGAGTGCCTACCGCTGGTCCCAGACCAGTCTCAACCGACCCGAAGTCAGCTTCATAGTAAGTACCACTCCTACCACTGGTCCCAGACCAGTATCGCAGTCTCAGAGAGTGTACCACTGGTCCCAGACCAGTCTCAACCGACCCGAAGTCAGCGTCATAGTATGTACCACTCTCACTTGTCCCAGACCAGTACTACACTGACACGGAGTCAGTCTCAGAATATGTACCACTGGTCCCAAACCAGTCTCAACTGACCCGAAGTCAATGTCATAGTATGGTACAACTCCTACCACTGGTCCCAGACTAGTATCATTGATCCCAGATCAATGGAGGTCATCCTAGCATAGGGAGTATGGTAGATAAAACGATGCGTCCATCGGTACTACTATGGTCCCTAACTTCATTTCCTTGCTCATTGATCAGATAAGAGGTACTTCCCATGAGTCCCAGATTGCATGGGTAGGATGCCTCGACCGGAGAACTAATCAATCCTGTCCTCACAGGAGAACACATCAATCCTGCTACAATCGGCATGGAGAACACATCAATCCAGGCCGCCATGGAGAACACATTAATCCAGGCCTCACAGGAGAACACATCAATCCTGCTACAATCGCCATGGAGAACACATCAATCCAGGCCTCACAAGAGAACTAATCATCCTGCTACACAGGAGAGCGAATCATCCTGTTCCACAAGAGAGCGAATCATCATGTTCTAGTGTGCACCACCAGGGGAGGGTGAGTCACCCTGTGGTAGTATGTTGCTCCAGTAAGAACTGCAAGCCCTCAGAGCTCCCAGAGCTCAATGTATGCAACATGGAGGACCCTTGTACAAGGGTTTCTTGACGACTTCAAGTCGTTTGGGAAAATCACAGATTAGATCTTTCCTTGGGGCTTTGACATGGTGTATCGACCTGTACACCATCTTAATGCGATGGAGCCTCCTTGCTCATCGACTTACCATAGCCCAGATGATGTCTATCTGTTGGAGAAATCGACAAATATGGGATTCCTCAATAATCAAATCCCACCTCTGGTTGTTACAGAGAATCACAATGGTATCCAATGTAAATCCAAACTGCTCACTGAAGAGCTTTCGCAACCAAACTACCTCACAGGAGGCCATGCTAGCAGTAATATATTCTGCTTCGGCATTGCTCAAAGCCACTGACTTCTGCTTCCTACTCATCCAAGATATCGAAGCAGATCCAAAGGTGAAATAGCACCCAGAAGTGCTCTTACGGTCCACCACACTGCCTGCCCAATCAGCATTAGTATATCCAAGTAGTCTCACATCTCCAGCAATGTATCTTAACCCATTAGTAATTGTGCCACGAAGATATCTCAGAAAATTCTTGGCATCAGTCCAGTGAGGCTCAACCAAATATGAGCTCACAATGCTAACTACGAAACATATGTTTGGACGGAGGTTCACCAAGAACATCAATACGAATGAGTTTATGAAACTCAGAGGCATTTCCCAAATCTGGTCCGACATCACTACCATATAACTTCTAAAAGTTAAGATCCTCGAGGTAGTCACAGGCTTGCAGTCCATCATACCAAATCTTTCCAATATCTTTACCACATATTTTCCTTGAGATAGGAAAATTTCCCCTGGCTTCTGCCACACTTCAAGTCTTTGGTCCTTCATTTCAAATTCAGAAGCCAACTCCCTCTTACATTTGTGAATGAGAGGGTCTGCACCTGTTAGAAAGAGGTCATCCACATACAGCACCAGTATGAGAGGCTTGTCATCTTCAACCTCAAAGGTTAGGATCGGCTTCACTCCTAGTGAATCCCAACTTCATCAAGTAGCTATCGATCCTCTCATACCATGCTTGGGGTGCTTGCTTCAGCCCAAAGAGAGCCTTCTTCAACCTGCATACATGAGATTTTCGATCATAAATCTCAATTCCTTCGAGTTTCTCCACGTAGACCTCTTCTTTGATCGAACCGTGCAAGAACGCGGTCTTGACATCCATCTGATGTAGGCTCCATCCTTGTGAAGCCGCAAGGGCTATGATCGAGCGGATGGTCGTATATCTAGCAACAGGTGCAAATATCACATCATAGTCTATACCTTCCTTCTGGGAGAAACCACGAGCAACAAAATGAGCCTTATACTTTTCCGTACTTTCATCTGCTGCATGCTTTATCTTGTAAAGCCATTTAGAAGTGACAATTGTCTTGTCCTAGGGTCTGGGAAGTACTTCCCAGACATCATTCTCCATAATAGACTCACATTCTTTGGTCATAGCATCCTTCCATGCTTGATGCTTGATGGCATTTGAGAATGATGGAGACTCATTTTGTATGATTGTGCTCATGATGGTCAGGTATCCCTGATACCTGTTAGGTTTTTCACTTTCACGGAAGGTTCCTCGGGGTGCAGCATGTCCTTCAACATCATCAAGTATCCTCCTAAGCCATGAAGGCCTCTTCCTTGAAGAGGAAGGCTCAGGTGGATATGGGTTCCTCCACATCAGGCATTGTTACATCATCTACCCATATAAACTTCGGAAGTTTCTCGAAAACTTCCACAATCGTACGGTTCTTCCTTTCTGCAACACCATCTGCTCAGGAGTATGTGGTGTAGTAGTCTCCCCCTTAATGCCAGCCTCAGATATGCCTGAGTGAACCAACTGTAATATATCGAAGGTCTTGCTTTGGTTTGAGGGGAATAGTCCCCTTTTGAGCTTTCCTTTGGCACATCCTAGACATACACCTTCTTTCTCTACTCGGAATTCGAGCCTGTCACCATTTGTCTTACACCGAGTAGAGCTTTATAATGAAGGGGGGCAAACCTCCGATGCCAAAGTTCAGACTAAAGAGATGTGCCATAAGACATGACACCTAGCGGACTTCCATCGACCTGATATAATGAATCAACACGAAACCCAAGAGTAAAGGCATCTTTAACATTATTTTTCCATATACGTACCTTGCCATTGCTGAAGGTTACCTTGTAGCCTTTGTCTTCCATTACCGAGATGGACACTAGGTTCTTTTTGAGGTCAGGTGCATTTAATACATCTTGGAATTTCTAGCCTTCTTGAATGGTTGTCCTCTTCCTTGATTCCCAGCTCTCCTCTTACCTTTGCTATTGAATTTGTCATTCCTTTGATTGCCATCAGAGGGATTTTGATCATCGTCCCGGTGTGAGTCTTTTCTATCAGGGCACTCCCTTGCATAGTGACCTGCTTTATCGCAAATGTAACATCGTCCTTTTCTTCCATCCTTAGGTCTAGCCTTTCCTTTTGATTTAGTCCCGGAATTATTTATTTTCTTAGCATGAGAAGAAAAGGCAGCAGGAGGACCTTTAGGCAAGGGAATTTCTTGCTCTTCTACCCTTGTTTCTTCTTGAATGCATCTAGCCATTAATTCTTCGAAACCAGGAATTATATTATTGTTCAGAAGAGTAGTCCTAAACACGTACCATTCGGATGGTAATCCTCCAAGAGTCGTGAGTGCCATTTCTCTATCAGTAATAGTCTCCCCAATAGATAGGAGATCGTTTTTTATCTCAGTGATTCTTAAGAAGTATGCTTGCATACTCTCATCTTTATCCTTCTTGATTTCCCTCAGCTTATTTCTAAGAAACAAAACTTGATTTGCATCATTAACTTTAAATAAACTCACCAATATATCGTAGATTTCCTTGGAGGTGTCCAATTCAGGGATGTAGGCCACCAAGTGCTTGTCGATAGAGTCCCGGATGATCTTCTTTGTTTTGACTTCTCCATTTTTCCATTTGTTCCAGGCAGCAGCAGATGCATTTGATGGAGGCTCAACAATATTGCCTCTTACATGGTTCAACACTCCTTGATCTTATAGGGTTAGATCGATAGACATCTTCCATCCGTGATAGTCAGCGTTCTCACGGAGCTTGTCTTCGGCAGGAAAGAGTGTTGAGGACCCCATATTTCTTTTAGTATAGCCTTGCCAATCTTCTCTTCGGTGATTTCTCTTGCTCTTGCTTGGGCTTTGTCTTCACCTCAGCTTTGATACCATGTTAATGTATGGTATGTTCTATGCTTATAACAGTGTACTTCTTTTTCTTATTATATTCCACAGATTAGCAATCACATGTACATAAAGTAAAGTGCAGATAGAACATTAAACGATCGACAGAAAACAAACCAAGACAAGAGACACAAGATGTGGCGGCTAGCCAGGGACAAACCCCACAATGTGTGCGGAAACCCTTTGATCAAATCTTCTTTTATCTTCAATAATTCAGTAGAGAGAAATAGTACAATAAATATAATTTATATCAGCAGTAGCAAACCCTAGATCAGCGGCATCAGCATTAGCGGCTTCATCATCAAACTAGGGCAGACGATATCTCACAAACCGACCATCGGATCCGCTTGATTCCACCAAAAGTTGCGGCTTCCAGAGGAGGTTCAGATGAACCTACAACGCAATTCAGATGAGGAGATCTTCTAGTCCACGCAGGTCAAACTTTACTTCTGCAGTTGCAGCTTCAGTTTCAGCAACATCCTTCAAACTAGGGCAGTCGATATCTTGCAAACCGTCCGTCAGATTGACTTGATTCCACCACCAAACGTTGCGGCTTTCAGAGGAGGTTCAGATGAACCTAGAACGCAGTTCAGATGAAGAGATCTTCTAGTCCACATAGGTCAATCTTTAATTCTGCAGTTGCAGCTTCAGTTTCAGCAGCTTTCGGCTTCACATGTGTGAGGGAGAGACCCTTTTTTGCGGAATAAAGAAGAGACTCTTTTCTGCGCAGTAGAGAGAGAGAGAGAGATGTGATGAGATGAGTGAGTCCAAATGAGGAAAAGTCCTCCTGTATTTATACACAACGTTGGTGTTTGAATAGATGCGACTGTTGGGCTTCTAAGCCTACATGAGTTGTAGGTCGACTTGATAATAATTCCATAATCAAAATAAATTCATATCTCCATAAATACTTATCGGAATCGGATGATATTTATATCAATCCTACACCTCTCGACGAGAGGAATCTAATTAAAATATTATCAGCCATGAATAAGATGACCCACATGAAGTTTTGCCCTAGTTGCCAATTTTAACACAACCATATCCTGAACCTTCTAGCCATCCATCAACATCCCTAAACCACCTGCTACATCACCAAAAGAGATTAGTTTGCACACTTGATTTTTCATGAAGAGCATTAAAAGACAAAACAGATTTATTACAGTCGTTTACATACATAATAGTTGTGTTTGATGTTTTTAACTTCCATGCTTAAGATAGTAGCATTTTGTTCATGTCAACTTAGCATCATTACAAAGCATAGCTCTTAACAGTTAATTAGGAAATGGTGTACCTTAGCGTTGAATTTCAGTCATTTTCATTATTGCAATAGATCAGCTCTCTTTTAGAGTAAATTTCTATCTCTTTCATCAAGGAACGAAGCTTCTTCTGAATCCATAGAAGTCTGGCGTGAAAACCCTAGTGGTCTCTTGCAAGCTGAACAGTGACAAAAGGTAGAACCATCACTTTTACTTGTGTATACAGCACTGTCACCTCCAAGTTTGTACGAACCCCGGGTTGATAAAGTAAAGCTAGAAGCCCAAGAGTTGCAGCATTCTTGCTGCAATATTGGTGCTCATCACTTTTTGGCGCTGTTGTTGGGGAGGTGTTTGAGTAATATGTGATTACTGCTTTCTTTATTCTATTTCTATTTCTAATATTCTGCCATTAGTTTCATTTCTGCAAAAGAATTTAGTTTGCTTCCTTTTCATTTTGCATTCTTTGCTTTCCTTTCCATCCTGCAAGTTAGATTTCAAGCAAGTAATTAATTTTTTCATTCAGTCAGTAGTTCTCATTCAGCCTACAATTTCAATTCTACAAGTTAGTTTTTCTTTCAGTCAATAGTTTTCATTCAATCTACAATTTCAAAGTTTGAAAAAAATCACAAAACCAAACCAAAAACATTTCCTTTCACGCCTCGTAGGAATGGGGATAACTTAGGGAAATTTTTGCCAAATACTCCCACTGCATCCAACAATGAACCTTCCCTCTTCTTCGGTGGTTGTGAACTGAAGAAACCCTTAGGTGAGCAACCAGACATATTTGAAGAACCTACATGGGAAGAAGAAGAACCCATTCCTGCCAAGCCAATGGCTAAAAACATAAATGATAGAGGGAATAGAGAGAGACTTGAGGGTGCCTTCCCCATCACGAAAACCAATGGGGACACTACGATGAAAAATATAAGCCCCTCTGCCCTTCCTCATTTCCATGGCCTGACTACAGAAGATCTCGACACTTTCCTATTTGAGTTTGTTGTTATATGTCAAATCTATGACTATACAGATGATGAGCAGAAGTTGAAACCATTTCCATCTACCCTCAAGGATCCAGATTTGCGCTGGTTCATGGGTTTACCTGGGGACAGCTTCACAACTTGGGTTCATATGCAACAAACTTTCAACAACAAGTATCGAGACTATTGTAGGTCGAAGGATACTAAAGAAGAAATTTTTAGGATGACCTTAGGTAATGATGAATCCCTAGAGGATTATGAAGAAAGATTCCAGCCTAGTTACAAAAGGGCCAGGTGCACACTTAACCCTGAGTCACTGAAGCTGGTCCTGCTTAGAGGAGTAAGGGAAGACCTTTTGGATACCCTACACTTGTTAGCAGGAGGAGATGTATAACAGTTACCCTATGAGGATGTCAAGACTGTCTTCAAAAACCATTCTAGGGGAGCTAGGAAATAGGGTAGGGGAAGTCAGCCTATGGTCAGCACATCCTCTTCCAATTCATCCATCAAGGGTGAAATTGGAAACATGCCGGAAGATTTCAAGAGTGAGATGCTGCAAACCCTTGCTTTTCTATCCTAGATGCACCAGGAGGCACCTTAGGAATAAATATCCAGTGAATTCTATTGAAATTTGCTCAGCCTGTGAAGAAAACCATTCCACAGACAAGTCCCCTTCTTTGCCTAGACTCAAAGTTGTATATCAAGGAGTTTCGTCAAGAGACATAACCTCAACAATACTCTCGTTGGTGGGGAATGTCTCATTCAAAGGATCCGGGGAATCCTAAGAACTAAGCCAAGGAGATTGCGCATAAGTATCCAAGTTCATATTGAAAACAGCATGACTTTCTGAAATAGCCATTGAAGCCGAGAAAATTTCATGATAAGCTTGTTCCAACAGACCTAGTGGCATGGAATCACCAAACAAATCAATTTGATCTGGAGAAGGGATAACCCAAGGATTTGTAGAGACAGAGATCATATTGATCAAAGCAACATTCGGAGGTCGGAGAGAAAAAATTCCCATTAAAGCAGAATCTTTAAAAAGCCCTGCCCCCACGCTTTCATATGGAATTTCGGTATTTCCCACATATGGAACGTTGTCGTTCGAGGCCCTGGAAGAGAAAAAAGACAATTGGTCGACGATGACTATTTTTCCTTCAGGAGGAAAACGAAGCACCCGGAACAAAGAGGAAACCACACAAAACATGGCATGGGTCCAACCTCGCCCAAGAAGAAGTTTGTAATTGAGATTTGCATCCACAACTTCCACTTCTAGCTCAACAGTCTTCCCTTCCAAAGTGATAGGAAAACTTGTGAGAATACCATACAGATGGGAGCCTCTGCCATTAAAGGCCTCCAAGGTGTTCGGGGACTGGTTAAGGGGTGGAGAGCCAATGGCTTTCCAACACGAAATAGACATGATGCAGGTGGAAGCACCTTCATCAATGATAGTCTGATGGATCGTCTTTCCTTTTATAATAACTTGAATCAGAAAAGCAATCTGATGAGGAAGACGAGGAACATGGTTTTCAAGATCGAAAGTAATCAAACTAGAATCAACAGGATCAATGGCTCCTATAGCAAATAACAATGATTTCCGCTGCATTGGACATGTCTGGAGGACTTCCAAAGAAGACATCACCGAAGGCGCTTGAGCTAGATCTTCGACTATACTGTAATGTTGTGCAACTCTAATGTTCGGATTATAGGATTATTTCCGAAGCACACCTTTGGGAGGTGATTGGAGAATGGATTCATTAATAGGTCGCTCAATATGGAGCAGACCAGAACTGGGTGGAGTAGAAGTAGAAAGTACATCAGTGGCTTCTTTCTCCACCGTCTGCTTTTGAGGGGTGTGATAATCTTTTGGTCGAGTAGCGACAGAGATGGGCAATGAACCATGCATCATAAAAACTTGAGAACCAAAGGAGGCAGAGGATTGTGTTTGGTTTACCAACTGAATTTGTTGAGATGGAAATGGCTCTTTCAAAACAGTCGGAGTCCCTTTCAATAAACTACTAACTTGAGCACATCGAGGACGATCCTTGGTATAATGGTCTTCCTCACGAATGAGGCAAGGATATTTTGGTTTTCGTTTGGAGGTATCATCAGTAGATGACTTGGGAGGATCCTATTTTGGGGTATCAGATTTTGCTTTTCCTTTACCCTTTTTCTTACCTTTCAAGGCCTTATCTACCATGGTAGACTAGACGGCGCGGACCTCGGAGGTTTTACCAGGATTTGACGAATTTTTCGAAGGATGATTAGAACCAGTATCTGAAGCAGATCTCTACTTTGAAGAAGCTTTGGTGGAAGTCTGAGACACTGATCCAATTATACCATTAACAGGTGGTACATCAGGAAACTTTGAAGATGCCAAATCCGAAGATGGTCTCAGAGCATCAGGCAACATTTCATATAGCGTGCCAGACTGGGAATAGACTAAGTCTAAATAATGGGCACAGGCAATAGCTTGATCCTCGATAACACATCCACCCATTGCTATATCTACAACAAATTTTTTTACAAATGATTTGGTGAACCATTCAGTTAACAACTCATCAGGAATTTCGAATTTGATGAGGCAACGCCGACGTCTCCATTCATGGATATGATCAAAAATATGGGTCACAGTATCTTGCTTCAGAGATGTGAGCAAATGAGTACCAGTTTCATAATGAACTGGCAATTGGAAGTGGGTGAGGAAGGCCATAGCCAAAGAGTTAAAGTCGACATAGGTACCCCGAGGCAACTCGATATACCATTTTGCGGCAGCACCTGTTAAGGTTCGCTGAAAGAGGCGAAGATGAATAGAATCATCAACATAAGAATTGGAAGAACACCATAAGTGATATGTCATCACATGGGCTTGAGGGTCCTCTTTAGATTTTCCTTCGAACTTAGGGAAATCACTCGGAATTTTAGTAGGAACTGGAGGCCAATAAGGCGAATGAAAAATGGGATCATTAGTAAGCCTCGAGACATCAGGCAGTTCCAATGTAGCTAAAAATGGCAATTGCGGATTAAAGGGCATGTAAGGCCTTTGAGGAGGCCCAACCTGCGGGTTCCAACCTTGTTGGTAAGGATTCTGCCCCCACAACGAAGGATTTTGACCATAGGGGACTTGATTTGGCCCCCACTAGGGAGTACCTTGACCATAAGGTGGATTCTGTCCAAAGTAGAGTTGATATTGACCTACCACAGACCGTTGATAAGTATTATATGCGGCATATGGATTATAAGGTTGCTACAGCTGTTGACTCTAGATGTGAAGTGATTAGCCCTGCTACTGCAAGGGTTGACCTTATCTTTGCATGGTTTGACCTTACTGGTATACAAGTTGAGCTTGTTGCTGGAGGGGTTGACCTTGTTGCTGCAAAGGTTGACCTTGCGGATACAAGGGTTGAGTGGGTTGTTGAACAAACTACGCTTGTTGTTGCAAAGGTTGTTGATACTACTGCAAAGGTTGCCCCTGCTGTTGCAAAGGTTGCCCTTGCTGCTGCAACAGTTGTTGGACAGTTCCTTGAGGAATACCCTGTGGGTATTGGTAAGTTTCGAATGGGATTTGACCATATGCACCAGGAATAACAGATTGACCAGATTGCACATGAGGTCCTGCTTGTGGAATATAGGGTGGATTTTTCAATGCTTGTGAAACATATGGGACATAAGCTTGTTAGAGTGGTATCTGGGCTATGTAAGGTTGTTGATACTAGATATTACCGGACCCGATGGACCAACAAGGTTGGGAGTACCACCAGGATAAGGTTGATTGACTCCAACCATTTGAGGTTGTGATCCACTCACATGGGTTCCACTTGACACGAAGAATGTTTGGGTTTTTCCCCCCAAACTGTGAATAAGGCAGTGGTACATTTTGTCCACTTGACAGAGGGACTGAGGAACTTATGGATGCATGAACCGAAACAGTCTGTTGTACCAGAATGGAAGGTTGAAACGATGGTAAAGGTTGCGATGGAATCTTCGGTTGAATAGGAATTGACGTGACGACAGTGTGCACAGGAGTTTGAGAGGTCACGTTTGGGATAAATGGACCAGAAGTAGGCATGGCATTTGACGACCAAATAGGATTTTGGTACAAAGATGAAGCACCGGGAGTTCCTAAAACTAATTGAGCTAAGGTTGTATAACCATATGGAAGCATAGGCCCACTGGTTTCAGGAAGTGTCTGAGACAAAACTCTTCCCGTAAAAGGAAAGCCTTCTAGAGGAAAGTCGTATCCTTTCTCTTCATCAACATGAGGAGTATGAGTAGCAGAAACTTCCGGAGGACCTTGAGGAGAGGTTGGAATCTCACCTTCTGAATCCATGGGTAGAAACAACTGGCAAGGAGGAATCCGAGAGGTATGAGGAGATAACTCCGAAGGAACACCTGGTCGATTGTAAGGATTGTAAGGACACTAAGGAGATATCACAACAAGATCAAATAACGGATTCGGAGGATATAAGACAAACCTCTGTGGACTCTCGGGGGTTTCTGGATCAGACTCTTGAGGTGAAAAATAATATAAAGGTGGTGGACGAGAAGCAAGGAGTTGGATGCTTGGGACAATCCCAAGTTCAAAGACTTGAGCTTCAAGTGACTGAGGAAGTTCTGGATGAACTCCTTGTGAAAACCCTTCAGTGTCAGACAACGAAGGGGAGCTTTGGGGTGACCTCAATGGTTCAATCACGATGACTTTCTCTCAAGAGCAGAAGAAGAAGAGGTGATTCGTTGAGGGCTTATTAAAATTAAAATTTAAAAGGAAATACTCAATATTGAGCCAAGAAGCAACTGCAAGGGTTCGACATTTTATCGTTGGCAGTTAATTTTATTGACACGAAACAACAAATAAGTCAAAATGGGTAACAACTAGGCAAGAGGGTTTACCAAGTATTCGTTAACCGCAATATGCACCCTAGGCGAAACCAAGGACTTAATGTACGACGGCCAATCTCCCCGAATGTTGTGTTCGGTTGGCTTACTCGGTTACCTGTAGCTAAAGGATAGAAACGTAATGGGGTCTCCCAATATATACGCGATGGTACGGGGAGCACAAGTCTATGTTAGCGTTGTCTAATGCAGAACTGTTCGATGAGAGCGTCCCTATATACTTATCATACTGAAGTGCCTCCGATATACCCGAAAGTATTGGATAACCTTCTATATACTTCCATATTGGGACGAGATTTCACCCCTGGGATACACTGTAGGTAGTTAACGACAACTGCTATGTTTAAATATGTCAGAACACGTCTCTAGCCTAGACCTCTAGATATTTGCATTAAGTGACAAATGCTCCTTAGGTTAATTGAGGTAAATTTTAAGTTTGTCTTGGATTAAATTTCAATTTGATGGCTCAACGATGTCACATGTTCCTATAATGCAACTATATGATGAAAATGGAATCTTTTCATTCGATGAAGGCTAGACTAATGAAGGAAGAGAAACAATCAAATAATGCATCAAACAAGCAAAATGCATCAACACAATTCTTTCCAATGCTAAATGTAAAAACGAAATCTAATTTTTCATTTTACTAATAAATGCAATGCCGAGATGTAATCCTATAAAAATGAAAATCACTTTCCTTTCACTAAGATGCAATAATGACTTCCTTTCACTTTGATTCAAACAATGCAAACTAGTGCAATGAGCAAAGGAAAATGCAATCAATTCAACAAAAATGAAAATCTCTTTCACTTTATGATTTCGAATACAAGAAATATCTCATAAATACTTAAATGACATGATCTTTCACTTCTTTTTTTCTGAATAAGAATGAAGACAAGTACTTTCTCTCAATTCAACCAAAGCAAACAATTTGCAATCTACGCTTGACAAAACTAAAGCAATCTTCAAAGCATCAACACAACTCGACACTAATGAAAACAACTTCACATCAATGAACCAAAAGCAACTTGTAAAAGATGTCCTAATTATAAGAAGACTCTTGAACGAGAGCAATCAATCTCAAAAAAGCAGACCAAACAATGAGTGGAGGGTGACCTAGAAGCCCTAGAAACCATAGAGAGCAATAAAGCTTCAAACACACATTAACAAAGTCAAGAGACAATTGCAGTCATACAAGCATAACAACCAAGACAAATACACTGTAGACACACTGGAAAATCATTGAGAAAGGACAAAATGGTTGCGAAGAAGAAGAAAGACCCTAGTTTTTCTTATCCTCTGGGATCATCGCGCCTATTACAAGCAAAAGGGAGATGCAAGGGTAATCAACACGACTGTAATTAAAAGATCTGCGATGACATCACGACTGTTAAGACTAAACCCGCGATGGGCAAGAAAAATGAGGGAAAATAAGAAATATTCAGTACCGGAACAGATTGAGTGTCCTGAAGCAATAACCAGTGAGTGAAAATAGCTACAGAGAAGCAAACAAGTCAAAAAACTTACGGTTGGTCAAACTCATCATAGAATCAAGGTGAAGGATTGGATGGAAAGGGTTATAGCCTCCCTAGTGGAGTCGCCATTTTGTTGTTTAGGCAATCCTCTCTGCAGACAGAGACAATCCCTCTAACCCAATGAGTGGGACTAGCAACCTATGTGACAATCTACTAGACACTTTCCTAAGTTACAATCGAAATAGGAGAAGAGGAAGATGGCCTACCTCGTTCTGATGCTATAATATCCTCCTTTGTTGAAGACCTCGAATCGCTTGTGCCACGGGCTCAATCCCACTGCTCACAGCGTTTAAATGCATGCACAAGAGATCAAGACACAACAAATCATGCAAGTACAAATAGCATAATCGAAAGTAACCTACTTAACAGATCAAGGAGCATTAAGATAAATGATGCATTAACATACACATTTATGGAAAATGAACCAGCAGTTGTATATATTAATAGAATAAAGGAGGAAGCATACAACCAAGCCTTGATGTCAATAAGCTCTCCTTGAGTGAATGTCCAAGTCCAAGCTCAAGCTCTCCAAGCACTCCTTCTCCAAGCCAAATGAGTAACATGTAGGCACAGTATCAGCATAAGGGTGTAAATAGCCAAAGACAAACCCTTTGGGAATGGGAGAGGATGAATATATAGGCAAGGAAAGGGAGTTAGGATCTCTCCAAAGATAGGAAAAGGTCCTCATCTCAAGGAGGTAGCTCATAGGGATAAAACCAAAAGACCAAGTTGAGAGAACTCGACCTCATCCACTCCAAACAACCTCCAGCTCGTCGTTCTGGAAGCCTCTAGATCACGAAGTTTCTTGTCCTCTTTGGGAAAATTGTCTTTTAGGGATCATCGCTGGTATCCAATCCAAAAGCGTGATGGCATCGCGCGGCTAGTATAGTGCAACTAGCGACCATCGCGGTTTTCAGTGTCAGGGGGGCAATGATGACAAAATTAGGGTTTTAGAGCCATTTCCTTCAAGGAATCTCAAGGCATTTTTCCATCATTGTTTTAGGGAGGATCTGAACTGCATATCTTGATGAGTACATTGCATGATGGTCATGTTTCGGGCACTTCGAGGTATGTCACAGGGAACTACAGGAGGTGTGACAAAATACTATGTAACACTCATGTATTGCGATTTCTCCTTCCTACATCTATACACCCAATGTGGGGGCTTCCCTCATTATAGCTACCCTTGTAACATGGCATGAGGCTTGCAGCCTTCCCTGTTGCCCGACTCCATTCCACCATCATTTCACATGACACCTGCTATTTTCTAGATGTACCATGGACCTATTGCTCCCTTAGAGGTTGAAACCACCGAATAGGGTCCTTTATTAACCTCCCTTGTTGAACAAGGAAACACTTGTACCTTCTAAAGTCCACTTGGAAGGGCATGCCATTATGAAGTGTCCACTTTTGCCCTTGGTTTGCAAGCTTATTTACTCAATTGCACTAATGAATTATTGTACTGGAAGGTAAGGAGACACATTGGATCTTATACAGGATTGCAGCTGGGTCTCCATTTGGACTTGTTCTCCCTATACAAGGTTTAAGCCCTCTAGACGGTCATAATGGCACTTGTAGGGTGAGCCTTGAGAGCCATGGACCTCCACCACAGCCGAGAATTGATTACCATGCCATGGGCTTCTTCAACACCACATATTGCTTACTCATGTTCTAGTTATACAGAGATGATGATGCACTTGGACCACATTGCCCGACCAGCCACATACTTACACCAAACACTTAGCCTCTAATCCAAGTGCCAGATGGGGTCTTGTCTCATCCAGAGAGGCATGGGAGGGCTTCTATCATCATTCTAGCCCTTATTGATGGAGCATCGACATGTTTGATCTAGTTGGAGACCCATGATACCATTCATTGTGCCCCTCAACCATTTGGGAGCACCATAGATATTTTGCTTGGAAGCGAAGGGGCCACCCCACTTGATCATTAGTTTGAGAGCCCTGCTCTTCTTCTTGGCACATGGAGGACTTATCTTAGCCTTCCAGCGGGCCTTTTGCACCATTCTATCATTTTGGCCTCATTAGGAAGGTTTGTTGTACACTTTTGAGCTATTTGGTGGGATTGTCACCAATAGGGTTGTTGTTTTGCACATTAAAGTCATTTTTAGGGGCTTATGAGGATAATTAGACTAAATCAAACTCCTAAAGGCTCATATAAATAGAACGAGAGCCTCATTTGTAAATCATCATCAGTTGACTTGGATTAGATCTCTTAAGAGAATTTCGCACTTTACTTGGTTGTCTATTGGAGATCTCTTGATGCATTTCGATATCTTTGGAGCTGAAATTTTCATTCTCTTGGAGCCATCTTCTTGATATTGGATTTGGATATTTCTCTTGTTGTCTTGTAGTTGTAAGTAATCTTATGGAAGATTTTTGCATGAAAAATGTCTAACGTGTGGAAATTTTGTAAGTAGCTCTTTCTTTTTGTGTCCTAATTATTGAATATCATTGTCAAGGATTGTTAGATTGCAAATTTGTGCATGTTACTCATTGATAACAAGTAGATGAATGTTCCTAGTGGAGTATAAATTTTTTTCTTTCCATGAAAGTCCATAAATATTGGGTGGGTAAATGCTAGAAAGTGCTTTCTAGGGCATCATTTTTTAGCCTTCTTGAAGACGATTTTGGCCAATTTTCGAATCACGTAGACTCCATAGCCCAAGGACAAGGCATTGATCCAAGAAGTATTGGTGATCACCCTCTTTTTCTTTCTCTTTTTCTCCTCTTTCTAAATTTCGGCCCTAACCCGAGACAACTAGCTAGGGCTTGATGCGAGTTGCATTGGAAGGGTGAATTTGGAAAACTGTTTGGATAAGCCACTGAGTTGTTGTTTCCCCCAATGATCCTCCAAATTTGAGCCTGTTCCCACGATCGGATTGGAAGAAAAGTCAAGCCCCAACCATATCTGTGAAAATCATCTTGAACGTCTTGGTTAGTGGTCCTCCTTGAGGGTTTTGCACATAGTATTCGTTGGAATAAATCATTCTAAACCCTTTCCCCAATCTCACCTTGACCTAGAGAGCACTTTGAAGAGTCTTCTCTCGAGATTATACATAAACCCTAGGTCTCATGTGGTTCCACTCTAGGCTTCTCAAGGATAGTGAAAGTCTATTTAAAGGCGTATAAGCATCATTCAAAGCTTCTTGAGAGGTCCTAATCATCTTAGGATCCTTTACCTTAGGTCTCCTTGTCATAATTGGATACCATTAACCCCAAGTCTAGGTCTCCTCATAGGTCTTTCTTGGAGAGCCCTATTGCTTCTCTTGAAGCATTGAGCCCTTATTTGAGCCTCTCCTTTGAATGGACCTTGGAAATCACATCATACCTAGTTGTTGGTTCTATCATTAATAGTTATTTCCCTCATACTGGGAATCCTCCCCCATCGGTGAAAGTCCGTAAAGAGCAAGGGACACTGATTGAGGTGACAATGGGTCTTTGTCCCATTGTTGTCATTTGGTCTAATAGTGGTCCCAGAGGCTCCTAGGACCCCTGCTAGATTGTGTAGCAACAAGACTTGCATTTGTTGGACGAATTTGAATGACTTGGATGCATTTTGATGTTTGGAAATTTTCACTATCTCTCTTGGAACTTCATTTTGGCATTGTGATGGATGGATATATTATTCATTGTCTTGTAAATGTTATTTAATGCTATATTTCTGAATTTTGATTAATGTCTAATGCATGGAATGTTTTCTCATGGTTGTTAATGTGCCCTAATTGATGAAATTTTGTCTAAGCATTGGAACTATTGGGAAATTTTGCATGTGTTACTCACAGGTAATGAATGAATGAATGTTCCTAGAGGATTTGTTGCATTTTACATCCTCAAAAAGTGTCATCGAAGTATAAATATCTAGAAGTTTTTTTGTTGCTGCTTCCATTAAGGGTAGCGAAATTCCTTCTAGGTCTCCTTGAAGAGCAAGTTGCCATATCAAGATAGCCTTGACTCCAATTCTCCCAATTGTTAGGCACTAGTCTTAATCCTTGATGATCACTCTTAAATTGATAAATCATCTTTCTTTTCACCTCCTTTTCACCCCTTTTCCTCATCCCTTTAAGTATAAGGAGGCCTCTCTAGGGCTTGGTGTGAAATTCATTAGAGGAAGGTGTTTTGAATTCCACTTGGATAGAACTCTTCCTTAGTGTTTCCTCTAGTGATCCTCAACTTTTGGTGGATTTCCCACGTTGGAATCACTGGAAATTTGATGCCCTAGCTATCACACCAAGAGGGAACCCTAGAAATTAATCCTTCAACTTGGGGATTTCTCCAAGGCATTTGTTTTAGTACTTGTTGGATTAAATCATATATCGTCTTTTCTCTTGTCTACCTTGACCTTGGATGAACTCATATATCGTTAAATATTTCAATCTTAGGTCATGTAGTCTTTCTTTCAAGGGATTTTTCGTTGAAATTTTTACTAGCCTCTCCCAAAGCTCGCACTTTCATTGAACCTTTCCATTGAATGAGCCACCTTCCCTCACTTCAAACCAACTATAGACACACATCTATCAAAAGTGAGTCATAATGGGACTCCTCCTGTAGGTGAAAATCCGAGAAGAGAAGGGGACTTAGGCTATGTTGACAATGGGCTTTTCTGTCCCAAGTGTTGTTGTGCCCTCTAGCTTTTGCCTATTTACAAGGCCTGCTAGTTTGTGCAGCAACAGGTTATAGGAGGAATATGAGGACAAGGAAGAGCTTGGAACTCTTGAATGTGGACATGATCACTGGACATTATGCATCAAGCAATGGTCATTGCAGAAAAATGAGTATCCTAATAGGAAGGCACCAGCTTTGAGGACATGGTTGTGGGGATAAATGGATGGCTTGTTACAAGGGGGTCCATAATACATATTCAATTTATAAGCAACAGTTGCTTTTTTTTAAAATAGGAGTCAAGCAGTTTCAGTATAATTCAAGAAATTTCTTCTATCCATATGCTTGGGGTATTATGCTTTGCTTATGAGAAAGCTCCAAAGATAGTAGTAAATCATTGGAAATGGAAAATGACTAACTAGTTCACTTAAATGTACAGGTTCTCTCTCTGGAGTGCTGAATGGCTTAATTTCAAATTATATAGTGAAGGACTACTATGTAGAAAACATATAAACATAGCTATTCACACTAAGAATGCCTCTAGATTATGGATTGACAAGATTATTAAATATTCCAGATACCTGTGCATTTTTTTTAGTTTGACATTTTTTTTTCAGAAGAAAAAGACACTGGTTTATATTTAGTACCAGTACAAAATTCAGAATTTATACATACATCTAGTCATCAGTTCTGAGACAGGAAAAACTCCATGTCCAAGAGTATAATGCCAAAATCCTCTAAGCATGAAGGTTCATAAAAATAACAAAACATTGGCATAACTGTCATAAAGTGTATCTGTCTACGTATGGCAGCAAGTAAACAGAATTCATCAAAATTAAATAGACATATACCGGAGCTTTAATAAATACTATGGAAGCAGAATGGAGCCCTCATCTGCAAGAATGTTGTCCACCAGATATTGAAAGTGCATAGATCCGGTTGCCGCAGTGAGACCCCTTTTTGACATCGCATTGGTTCATTTGATTGATTTGTTCATTTGTATTATATGTGTTGGTATAATTGGTGGTAGTGTAATTATTTTAGGGCTGAGACCTGAATTTGCTATTTCTGAACTTATATTTTAAGTTAAATATGAAGGAAAAATTGTTTTCGTAAATTAGATCACAAATACATAATGTGGACATGATCACTGGACATTATGCATCAAACAATGGTTGTTGCAGAAAAATGTGTATCCTATTAGCAAAGCACCAGCTTTGAGGACATGGTTGTGGGGATAAAATGAGGGCTTATTACAAGGGGGTCCATAATACATATTATTTTTATAAGCAACAGTTCTTTAAAAAAAAATAGGAGTCAAGCATTTTCATTATAATTCAATAAGTTTCTTCCATCCATATGCTTGGAGTAGTATACTTTTCTTATGAGAAAACTCTAGAGATGGTTGGTAATCACTGGAAATGGCAAAGAACTAACTAGTTCACTTAAATGTACAGGTTCTCTCTCGAGTGCTCTTACACTCCAACCAACTCAGCTCAATGGCTTAATATAGCGTATGATTACAATGTAGAAAACCTATAATAAAGATTGTATGACTGCAATCTAGAGGCATTCACACTAACAATGCCTCTAGATTATGGGTGGACAAGATTATTAAATATTCCAGATATCTGTGCATTTTTTTTTTTAATTTAACACACACATCACATTTGTTCATTTGATGAATTTTCTCATTTTATTATATGTGTTGGTATAATTGGCGGTACCCTAATTATTTGAGGGCTGAGACCTGAATTTACTATTTCTGAACTTACATTTAAAATTATGAGGGAAAAAAGTGTTTCAGTAAATTAGATCACAAACGCAGAAATTGCAATTTTGGAATTGAAAGTATTCTCCTAGTTGTTATCCTATGGGTTGAAATTGTGATGTTGTTTATGCCCAACCAAATTATAAAAACCGGATTTTGTGTGCTTCAATTTTTGCATAGGCTTGATCATTTGATGTTGTTACTTTGAGTTTATATATATTGGGTGTTCTCTTTAAAATCAATTTGGCCATGACTGTTGTTTTTATATTATTTTGATTCCTTTAGTGCCCTTTGTAACCAAATTTTGGAGTGTAATCGGGTGAACTTTTGTGAAGTGAGTTTAAAAGTTAAAATAGATAAATTAAAATTTAGTTATAAATATGTGAAAATTAGTGGCAACACTTTTCTTTGAGGTGATTGGCAAGGAGATTGAAAAAACTACTTCCTCAACTAATCCTCTACAAAAAGGATTCATCGGAGTTAAAATTTTGAAAGATTCAAAATTTGACCTTGCAAAATTTATGGAGGTAACCTTCTTCCCTAGCCCTTTTTGTTATGTTTTTTACTTAATAATTTATTTGAACGTTTTAGTTACACCTAGATTATTAGTAGATTATTATGAGGATGTTGGAGTCAAAGTAAGTTGATGTTATGAATATAAATTACATAAAAATAATATAAATTACATAAATCGTAATAATAATAATAACTAAGTTATAAATAGTATTTAAGAGGCATATTTAAGGGGACATGACCATTCATAAAAGGGCACTTGCCTAGATATATAAGCAAGTCTTCAATTTTAACAATTATATTTCATCTCTCTATATATATTCTTATCCTCAATGTATGTCTTTATATTCCGAGTGTTTTGACGTTTATTGTGAAGTATGAACTATGTTCATT
Source organism: Pinus tabuliformis (assembly GCA_031772625.1). Taxonomy (NCBI): domain Eukaryota; kingdom Viridiplantae; phylum Streptophyta; class Pinopsida; order Pinales; family Pinaceae; genus Pinus; species Pinus tabuliformis. The sequence continues at coordinate 527,739,357 of CM062814.1, read as the reverse complement.
ATATTGGTATCAGAGCATAAACAAACTTTGTTGGTTACATTGGTATTAGAGCATATACGAACATTGTTCATTAAATTGGTATACAAGTTGTTCGACCCTTTGGCTACTCAACTGCTGCATAGAGTTAGTCTGATCTGACCTTTGGTCATCAACTTTTCGTCAACTTCGCTGCCATTGTGATCAAAGCGTTTCACTATACAACTTTGGAGATTCTCCATTTTGTCATAAAGCCTTTGACCATATATATATATATATATATATATATAATGAAGAAAACAAACTATATTAAAAGAAGACAAATAAAAAAAATTATATGCCAAAATACATACATACATATATATATATATATATATATATATAAAGAAAAGACAAATTAAAAAAAAGGGAAAAAAAACATAGTTTCAGTCCTGTCATCTACACAGTTGTTGTTGCTGGATAGGTCGTCAACCAATTGTTGATTAACATGCTAACGCTGCGTCCACCATTGCTAAACATTGCTATACTCTTAGCTCGATCCGCATTGGCCTACTCTTCCCCCCGCACCAAAGTTGCCATTATCGCTAGGTCGCACCTTTGCCAGCAACTAGATGTTGTTTCTTGTAACCACCACCTTGTCTGTCAACTTTTTTCCTGTCACTGCCACCCCACATTGCACTTGCGGTAACAAAATTATGTACCACAGTTTCCATTGACCCTATTTGTTTTAAAGATTGCCTCCATTTGCAACTACCTCTGCCACAATTGTGTTGCATTGTTCCTCTTTATACTATCACGTTGCTCACCAAAACAAATTTACACCTTCATCAACGTTGACCATGGAACTATCTATAGCTATAAATTCTGCCACCACTCTATCCTTAGTCTAGTCGCAATTGCCCTATCCCATTATATTTTTTATGAAATCCATACGAAATTGTTATGCCATCAAATACATTGAGGTGTCAATTGCAACACAATCGTATGTTAACCATTAAATTAAATTTATAATCATTTTTTTTATTATAGATAAAACTTTATAATTATTTAGATAATAAAAAAGGGTTATATATAATTATCTTTTTAAACAAATTAATTTTTAATTAAAAAAGAAAAAGAGGTAGCAAGGTATTATTAAAAACTCTATATCAGTCTATATGTGTTGGGTTTAAGAAGAAATCCCAGGTATTTTAGACCATCATCTAACTATGAATATTCCATAGGAAACAAATATGTAATTTGTTGCACAATATCCTCTGCGAGATTAGAATTAGAAGAGAGGACTTTCGGAAATTAATCAACATGCTAATGGCCTTCCCAAATAACATAAGGGTGGTATTCAAAACCACAACCTCGTGCAAATCTCTATTGCAAAAGATGAGAATTTCATCAGCAAAAAGTAAATGGGAGATATCCATAGCACGAGTCACCAAACAATCCTGGAAGGTCTCGTTGTTCTTAGCCTCATCCAGGACATGGTTGAGCCCCTTAACAACCACAAGAAATAATAAGGGTGAGAGAGGGCATCCCTGATGAAGACCCCTATGAGCATGGAAGAAAGGGGATGCAACACCATTGATAAGCACATCAAAACCGGTCATTTGAATACAACTCATAACCCATGTAATGAAATCTAGGCTAAAACCCACATGAGTTAATAATAACCTCATATAAATCCAACTTACCCAATCATACGCCTTGGATAGATCAAGTTTGAAGATAGCCCTCCTTTAAGTGAATTGTCTGTATAGACTATGGAGGCATTCATGTGTCACCCAAATCGCTTCATGGATTTGTCTTCCTTCAAGAAACCCAAATTGTTCCTTAGAGATGGAATCTGAAAGGATAGGTTTGAGACATAACAAAATCACTTTAGTTATAACTTTGTAAACAACATTACATAGTGAGATCGACCTGAAATCATCAAAAGAGGTAGGGGAATTACCACCTTTGGAATCAGGTTAATGAAGATTGAGTTTAAATCTAGAATCATATAACGCTCTTTGCAAGACTCTTCCACCACAACTAGGAAGTCTTTCCCCAAAATATCATAGAGACCTAGAAAAAATTCAATACCCCAACCGTTTGCCCTGAGGCTTTTGTTCTTTTGGAAACTTTGAAGGACAAACTTGAGCTCATCCTCTGATACTTCTGCCATTAGGTCTTAATTATCTTTGTCATTTAAGAATTGAGGGAGGTAAGGTTGTTATATTGATTTCAACAATAGTTTCCTCTTCTTGAGCACAAGACAAATTTTTGAAATGATTAACACCCAAAGATGCCAACTCCGAGAATGTGGAGACATCCCTGCTAGCTTGATCTTTTAAGGACCAAATTGTGTTAGCCATCTTACGACATTTTCTGAATGCATGAAATAATTTGGTATTATTATCACCACATTCTAAACACACAACTCTACTCTTTAATCACCACTCAGCCTCCCGAAGCTCTGATATAGAGTTTTTTCTTTTCTCTACCTGAAATAGAAGAGTTCTTGATTTTGTAAAGTCATATCCCTCAGCCTCCCCAAAGGAAAATGTCTTAATTTGATTTTCTATAGTCTTGAGTTCTAGAGATTCAACTTCTTTCTTAGAGGTTTCCCATTCTATATTTTTGTTTTGTTTTCTTGAGGTTCCTCACAAAATGTTTTCCCGAAAAAATACCAGAAAGTGGATAATATTGATCCCATTGCTGCATGACCATCTCGATGAAAGATACCTCCTTTAGCCATAAGGAGTTCATTTTGAATGGGCTAGAGGGTTTATGAGCAACACCCATTAATTCTAGAAAGATTGGGGAGTAATCCGAAATACCACCCGAACCAATCCACTATTTGATGTTTTGGAAGTGATCCATTATAACTTCAGTGAAGAGGAATCAGTCCAATCTCTTAGAAATACAATTAAGACATGTCCTCTTATTGAGCCAAGTAGGTCGAAGTTTGAGGGGGGAAATATCAATTAAGGATCCAGAAACTAAACAATCCCAAAAGTAATCAGCTAAAGGATCAACATTCGCCCACTCCCCCCATGATTTAGAAGTTCCCATTGAGACATTGAAGTCTCCCCCAACAATGATATGAGGCGAATTTACAAAGGAAATGTTGAAGAAAGACTCCCAGAAGGGTTTGCGATTTTGGGAAGGCCCATAAACATTGAGAAGGGAGAAGGAACAAGATAGTTCTTGAGAGAACACTTCAACACCAAGCCCTGCCAAAATGATCCAAGTGTTAATTAGTTTAAAAGAGCGACTGATCCAACCGACCACCCCATAAACATTGAGAAGGGAGAAGAAACAAGATAGTTCTTCAGAGAACAATTCAACACTGAGCCCTACCGAAATGCTCCAAGAATTAAATAGTTTAAAAGAGAAATTGATCCATCCCACCACCAAGCCCCTAGATTGGCACATCGCATAAGTGCACTGACACTGCCAACCATGAAGAAGATTCCTAAGACATTGTACAATAAAGTGGCCCTGACTTAGGGTCTCTTGGAGGAATATGATTCTCGAAGAATCATAGCCAATAAAATGTTTCAGTTTGAGTCTTTTGGGGAGGCTCGCCAATCGCTTATAATTAGAGGAGAGGATCTTCATACAAAAACAAAGGAGAGGGTTGCAATTTCCCTAAGAACCCCAAATATTGAAGCTTGTCCACCTTGGCATGCTCCTTTTCCAAGGTAATGATGGACTTTTGGCCCTGGTCATGAGACTCCGGACATGTAAGATGAAACTGCCCTAACCCAAGGTCAGGAGGTTATGTAAAACGACCATTAGAGCATGGTTGGAGGTTATAGAAAAAAGAGTCTTATCCAATAGAAAGGAAAGAGAGTGAGATGGGGAGGTGATGGGAGGCGATAGATCACATTGAGGTATTGATAATGACCAAAGGGCTTGAGAAAAAAATGAAGAAAGATTAAGAGAGGATAAAATCAGGGATCGAGGATGATCAATAGAGAGGCTGCCACTAAGATTCTCATATGAAGAACCATCATTATAGACATGAGAAAATGCAAAGGAAGGGGAGGAAGTAGTATCCAGAACAAGATGCTCCTAAGGGGCTGCCAAAACCCCATCCATGACCATGGAATCTAGGACAGGGGTTGCAACCATAGAAACAAGCTCTGCCAAATGCCGAGGGTGAGCACCTGATTCCCCACTTGAAGTAGGCGGATCATTTAGGAGACCAACATCCTTCCATAATAAATTTTCCTCATCCACCTATACCAACTAAATCATGGGGCAATTTTTGACAAGATGACCACAGTGGTGGCAATGACAGCAACAAAATGGCACTCCTTCATAGTCCATTTCTTGAATGTTCTCTTCACCATCCCCTAATTACATTTCCTCAAGATGACCCTCCCTGAGGTCCACCAAAACCATATTACAAGCCATCGAAAAAGTAGTAGATGTAAGATACGAAGGGCCATGAGCTAGATAATTGCCAATGTAGTTACCTAGATCTTGAAAAATCTCATCCGCCTAGTAGTCCAAAGGAAGCCTCGGGAAGTGAATCCAAACTGACACAACATTTGAGCACTCCTTTCAAGCGTTAAACAAAGGAGACCAAAATTTAAAAATTAATAGAAATGAATCCATATGCCAAATCTTCTCCATTATAGAATGACATCCTCAGCGGTAGAAAACTTAAGATGAATCCAATGCTTGTGAAGAATTTCCACCTTAGGTGCTAAATGGATAAAAGGAGCGATGTCATGAGAAACCCACATCCTAAGGGTTTGAATAGAGAACTGCCTACCTTGACCCCTACCCAAAAGGGAGGATTCAACCTTCCTTGGTTCCTTTTGTGAAATACCAGGGCTTTTGCAAACACACAAGCACCGGGGCGTTATACTTTTCAAACACCGGTGTTGTTTTCATTTAACGCCCGGTGCATGGTATCATAGATTGTACGACCCGATGCATTGCTAGTATTAAAGCACTGGTGATTTCATAAAACCAATTCCCTAGTGCTCCAAAATATGTTTTCCAACCTCGGTGTTATTATTTAAATTAACAACACTGATTCTTTTATATATTATTAGCACATTGGTTCTTTTACACAACTCATCAGCATCGGTGCATCATTATGCATAACGAACTGGTGCCTTGGAGAAGATAAAAGCACCAGGGTTGCAAGATATATTTTCCTTCCCTAGTCCCATTCCTGAAAAGTACTACCCGAGGCATTTTTAGAAGACATAAGCACACTGGTCGTATACTTTTCAAGCACCGATGTTGTTTGAATTCAACGCCTCAGAGCATGGTATCATAGATTGTATGAGGAGGTGCATTTTATTATTAAAGCATCAGTTTTTTTATAAAGTTAATGCACTGGTGCTCCAAATGTTTGTTTCCATTCCCAGTGCTTTTGTGTAAGTTTACATCACTGGTGCTTTTACATTAGTAGTGCACTGGTGCGATTATTCCAGTAAGCACACCGCTAAGAAAACATCCGCTAAAATCTCCGGTCACCCAAATTTTTTTAGTTGTGATGAAGTTTTGTTACTAGCTCCATTAAAACATTTGCTACCACAAACAAATGTTGTAGCATAGGTTTTTTTGACAATTTTTGCCAATTTTATAAAATTCTATAAACCTCCGCTAGAAGGTATTTTCTTTGTATTGGAACCTTGAACTATCTTGATCTCTCGTTGAAATGTTTCCTTGAGTAATCATCCAATGAGATTTATGAGTTGTGCCCATATCTCCTTTGTTGGATAAGTCAAATCAACCATGTTCCTAAAAGCTTCATCCACTTCTGTTTATTTCTCAAAAGTTGGTTTGACAAGAAATAAATGTTTGACTTCATAATAAACAAAAGGATCATCAGATAACTTTTCAAGCAAAATCTGGCCACTTATAGCTCCCTATACTCCAATAAATTCTGATTAACCCATTGCTAATCTATAAGTGATCTTTGATAATATTCCTTTGTTATTGACATCTAGCCTTAAGAATTTTTGAAATAAGGCAGGTCTCTTTCTTGCAAAACATAAAACTTTCTATAAAATTTGTTCACCTGCACTTGCAAGGTTTCACAATTGTCCTTCATCTGCAACATTAAGTTTTTCTTAGTCAAAAGGCTTCTAGTTTTTAGAACTACATTAATTCTATCTTCAATTCCCAGTTCTTCTAGCTCTTCTCTTGTCTTTGTATTTATAAACGTAATTATCTTGTTTGCTTGGTTCGACTTATTTCCTAGCTCTTCTTTAATCTCATCAATGGATGCTCCTGCTCTCTTCAAAAATTCTTCATGTTCAACAACAATTTAAATTGATGTCCATATATCAGATAATGAATAAATTATTTCCCTCCAGATTCTTTCTTTATGCCACATTAAACATTGGGCACTGTCAGATTCGTTGAACTTCCATTCAAGTTGTTTTTGCAACTGAGAATTCTTTTGAGTTTTAGAGACTAAAGAATTATCAAAACTAATTTTTGCCTTCTTATATTTTTCCAAAGTTACCTTTAAATTATTAATTTCTTGATTTTTGAAACTTAGTAGAGACAATGCTTCAGTCACTTCTTTTGTTGGATCTTTTCCTGTTGAACGTTCTTGTGATGCAGAAGTCGTTGTGTTTCCTAATTTCTGTTTCTTCTTAAGCAATTTTTCCATCTCCATCTCCATTTCCATCTTCTATATCTGTATGTATTGCTCAATTATGGTTGATAAAAGAGCCTATTTCTCCTTTTCAAGTTCCCCAACTTGCTGTGTCCGAGGATGTTCTATAGTTGGTAGCTTCAATATTTTTCTAAGAGCTTGGATATCAACATTTTTCTTTTTGACAATTTCTTGGGCAACATCAATATCTGAAGGATCCAAAACCAATTTAATAACAAGGTATTCCAATGATTTAATCTTCGTATATTTTGCTAGATATGATATCCTCTCCATTTTGAGCTCAGAAAGAGTATTGTTTACTGAATTATGTAACTTTGATACACTAATGGTTGAAATGGTCAAAGAAAAATATATCATTTCTCTAGTCTGTCTATGCAAATCAATATGATCAATAGGATGAATTTGTTTAATATCAAAAGAGAGCACAAATGTTTTCTAATCTTCGGTAGCTTAAGCCCCAAGGATATTGGGTTCAAGAAATGCAAATTGAAATTGGCCCTTTTCAACATCTAGGGCTGAGAGCAAACTATTTTTTGTGGAAGAAGTCTGCTTCCAAAATTGAGTATAAGTTATTTCTTTTAAATTCTCATTCTTCTTCTTAATTTCAAAAACCTTAGAGAAAATATTTTGATTAGAAGAAGATGGAGTTAAGGAAGAAGATTTCCCTGTTGTTGTATCTATTTGTTGCATCTGGAAAACAAGCTCACTTGCAAGTATAACTTTAGTTGGTGAAGAAACATATGATGATCTAGTCTTTGGCATAATTTATTCTATATCTTTTGTTTTTTGTCTTTTATGGACTCTAAACTAAGCACCTTCTGACTCTGAAATATGCTTAGATGTACTTTTTAGTTATTTTTTTGTTTGTTGGGGTGTTTACAATACACTAAGTCTAATTGGTTGTTCTATTGATTGTCCTATTGACAGGTCTTGTAGAGTATTTTCCTCCCATGTATCCCTATTGGCAAAATTTTGAACTTCTGGTTTAGGCATATGGACATAGGGAGTAGAATTTTTCTGAGTTCTCATGGTTGAAATTCTCCCTATCGTATCATATGGCTAACCGACACCTAGTCTGCACTTTATTTGTGTCAACAAGTACTCAACTTCTTTGTATGCTTCTCTGGTATTCACAATAAAATGACCTACTTGTTATTTGAGTTTAAACAAGGTTTCTTTCTTCCTTACAAGTGAATTTGGTCAACATTAAGACTTTGTTTGATAAACTCAAGGGCAACGATTATGATAGGAAGAAAAGTTGGTAATTGATAAGGAGGGAGCTCATAGCCATAAAGTCTAATTTTAGTAAAATCTTTGTACAAATACCAGTCGCCAGCATGATTTTCTCACTAATCTACAAAATTCTTTTAATCTTTGGTGATATTTGGGAACAGTATCATTGTCTAAAAGGCTAACACTAACATGAATAAACTGATCTACAAAATCACTTAAATAGAACTCCTCAGAGTTTTTCCCTATTTTTGATGTTCAATGAACCCCTGGCCATTCATTACCGTGCAAGTCTTACTTCTACAATTACACTTGAAATCTCTCTAATTGATATAATAAGAACAAGTAAACCAACATGGATTGATTTTTGAAAGATATTTCAATTCCCAAACTTAAAATTGTTCATGAATAATTCCTGAAAGAAATTGGCTAAAGTCAAATAATATTGTTGGTTTCTTCACTAGTGATAAAATGGACAGAAATACCAATATGACTTCATCTACAGCCTCATCACAGTCATACCCTAACAAGCAACATAACACGGAAATAATATGTCTAGAAATTTCGAGAAACATAGATAAAGGATAAAAGGGATTGTTCTTAGGAGTTCCTACTTCTTCTGGCATAAATGACTCAAATATAGAAGTTATCTTTTGAAAGATCATTTTTGATAAATTTCTAATAATGTCTCACTTGAAAAAGGGTGCAAGGAACTGGGAATAGAAATTTGTAAAGCTTACAAGATTGATTATGAAGTTATATATAATAACGACTCTCCATTATTGGCTATGATGGATTTCTCATTTGGTAAATATTTGTTTGCGCACCATTCAACGAATTCTGGGAAATCATGGGTTTGTGGGAAAATGAATTAGGGCAATAAATATTCCCAAAGGGAAAATTCATCATTGTTGTCTTGGAATCATTGAAAGACACAATTTTGAATTTCATAAAAAAGTCAAATTCACACTTGGTTTCTACGATTTTGGATCCCATATCAATTAGTGCCATTTCATCAATTCTAACAGACCCAGAAGAAGGTGTATATTTTGAATAGGTTTCAACTTCTTTCTATTTCTTAGAACTCATCATTGAATATAAAGAAAGCGAAGAAAACATGAATACCATTGAAATAGTAGCACTGAAACTCTCCTGCAATATTCAATGGAATACACTGCTCAGGTTTACTGTAATGCTGAGAAAAGATAAATGAAATTAATGAAATAAAGAAATTATGGCAAGACTATTGGGTGTTTTTTACGTTGCAATCAACACACTCCTAAATTTTTCTTACACTTGAATTTTGGAGCCTACTAAGGATCTTATGATCTGTCATCCCATGGTCACTTTATGGTGGGTTAATTTTTTGAAAAATGTGTAAGTCTTCCTCTCAAGTTCTAAGTGTCAAATTCACTTCCTCACACATGCTCAGTCCTTAATGAATTCACACGTGCACCCATCTTCTGCAAGATTAAGACAAGTATTGCACAATTCTTGACAGTAAGGCTTTCGCAATCTCTAGAAATAGAGCTTACATAATGCTCAATTACTACAGTGACTGCACAGTCCATAAGGACAGTGCATTGCGCAATCTATGTTGACATTTAGTGCACCACATCTCTCGACAGCGTATCTCTCACTTCCGTTGCAATTGTACTTCTATTTTGATGAGTTTTCCCAATTGTCGCTTTTGTGCACCTTTGGTTTCAAAAGTGTCGCTTTCACTTTCTCAACTATCTTTTTTGCTTGCTTTCACTTTAACGAGTGTCGCTTTCACTTTATCTTTTCTCTAGCATGTGTCATTTTAACTTTCTTTAGCTTTTGCAAGTGTCATTTTCACATTTTCTTACTGTTGCAAGTGTTGCGTTTATTCATTTCCACTCATGTATGTGTCACAGCTTTTCACATCACTCTAGGAAGCTCTAGTGCATTATTCTGCATTATATGGTCCTACATATCATAATAATATGCACTAGACACATTCCTACAACTTAACGCACTTTCTGGTCACAGTCAACCCTTGTGTCGCAACTTTTATTCTAAGTGTTGCATGTAATGTTTCAACTATCGCACTTAGAAATAAGTGTCGCTTTGCTATCGTTTCAAGGTGCGATTATTGTGAATGAGTCATGTGCATTCTTCTGGCTTGTATGGATGGAATTCATGTGTGTGATCTATGTTTGAGTCTTGTTTGGATGTTTTTCCCTCTCTTACTATACTGGTCCCATTGTCATTCTGGAGCTCTTCTTAGTCCTCCTGCCTAGTGCAAGTTGTGAATGCATGAAACCTCCTCCAGGTGATGAGTATTTCTTATTCATGAGCCTAATTTATGATATCTCTCCCTCCCAAACTTTTGCACTCATCCTTCCTCAAAGTCAGCTCCTATCATTATGCATTGAGAACCTGCAAAGCATGGTCACTAACCCTTATTGCCTGTACTAACTCACTGCACTGAGCCTTCATTAGAGAAATTTTGAGGTAAAAAATGGACCTCAAATAAAAAAATGTACAAGCAAAATCAACTTTATAAGAAACAATAGGATTTAAGATGATGACGTCAACCATGGGGGATGGTTCACCATTTTTTGAGTTAAAAAGTACAAAGATTAAAAAAAACTAGTTTTTCAACTTACATCCTTACACTTTTACTCAAATTTTGAGCGGGAGACCTCATTGGATGAGGAATTGAACTCTACATCCAATGAGTGCTCCCACTTGTGATTTGAGTAGAACCGCAGGGAAATAAGTTGAAAATATGTATTGAAAAAGTAGTTTTGTCTTTTTTCTCTCTAAAATTTGATGATGCAATCTAATCTTTTTTTATTATTTCTACATATTTTATAATATTAATTAGGAGGCCCATTTTAGACTTCAAAATTTCTCTAATGTGATCATTTCTGCCTTGCATAATGCATGAAACACTTCTAGTTAACGATAAGGACCTCCTTCGCCCCCTTGCAAAAGAAAAATGCAATATACAAAGGCCTTCTCCCTTTCACAATGCAGTGAACACCTTAAAGGAAAATTGACCCAACCTTATGCTGCCTACCTTGGTAAACAACGAAATCTCCTCTTCTAGTGAGCCTCTTTTGTGCATGGTGCAGTTCTAGTGGACAGTCAGTCCACCTATAGCTCACAACATCCTACAATTGTGCTAGCATAGGAGCCTACCCCTTGAGCACTGCGTGTGTCACAGTTGCAGTCCCTGATATTTCCTTCTCTACTGACTAGAACCCTTCACTGTGCCATGCATTTTTTTGCTTGCCTTGCTACCACATGTTGAAGTTATAGTGGATAATGAAAACTCTTATGGATCATTGCTGAAGAGTACTACACAGTACATTAAGTCTACCCTTCCTTCATAGTGCATTGTGTCTCAGCCAGCAAGTCATCAACCCCTGCCCATTATAATTCTCCATTGCGGCATCCTCTTGTTCTTCTTGGAATCCTCTGCACATGGAACAACTCTACTCCATAGTGAGACCTTCCCTATGTCACTGTGAGGCCAAAATATGCATTCGTGGTCTTCTTCTCCCTTGAACTTTGTGCGTTGTGCAGCTTCAGTTAGCAAGCTCATCACATTGTATCTTACACTTTCCCATTGTGCTAGACCCTGAACATCCCCTCCTTAGAGTGCACGGAACAATTCTAGTGGACAGTGGTGCCTTCCTCAGTCACTATTGAGCCCAACTGCACAATCCTCAACAAGCCCTTCCTCCTCATCTCATACATAATCCTATCACATTCAACTTCTTCAATGAGAAAATTAGGGATAAAATAGATGATTCAACATGTATCTTTCCTTTCCATGAGTGAAATTCATTAGAAGGTGTACGACCTCAACATGGCAAGGTGACGCTCAAGGAATATTTCAAGGAGAAGGAACAAAGAGGCACAAAGAAGAGCCATCATGAATACATGAAGAGATCCTAGACCATGAAAGAATGAAGACATTTCATGATGACCTAGAAGGTCCCAATATTGATCCAAGGCCATTTGGAAGATGAAGATGAGGAACAAATCATATCTACCATCAAGAATGCAAGATATAACAGCAAGAATAATAGCTTGGCATTGCAAAATCATGATGAAGTTCCATGCCATCAATGCCAAGCTATGGCTTGTACAAGTGTCATCACAATGTCACATGTGTCAATGTGTTTTTCCATGTGATGTGGGATGTAACTATGTATTATGAAAAGGAAAATAACAAAATGTAAATGTGTGGAAGTCCAAGAGTCACATGTGGACCAAAGAGTCAATAGAAGCTCAAAGGTCACTTAGGAGTCCAAGAGTTGTGAGGTCAAATCAAGAGTCACAAGGGACATGAAAGGTCATTCCTCTTGTTATAAAAGAAACCTAATAACTCAAGCAAAGGACTTTTTATGGAGGCTTGGGCTTTGGAGAGCTAGCATTAGCTTCTCTAGCTTAGTATAAGAGAGAAGATATTTCTTTGGAGAAGCAAAAGTGGTTAAATGTTCCACTAGTGGAGCTAGTTGATCCAAGTGGATATTGGTGGCCACCTGCCTATTCCACCTAGACCTCCATTCTATTTCATCTGTTTCCTTGATTATAGCATCATTTATTATTTTTAGCAGTTTTTTGGGTCCTTAACTTCCAAAACTGTTTTGACGCTCTAAACAACATTTTTTGAGGTTTGCAGTAGGCCCATGACCATGGGTAGGGATTATTGTAAAACCTATAGTACTCGAAGAGATATTTCCAACGAGGTATCGTACACACCAAATGGAGATCACATGACCAAGTTACGATCCCAGGAAGTTGGCTGCCCAACTAACCCCAACGAGTCCCAAGAAATCTTGGTGTTCCATCTCCTAGGGTTAGGGTTTTGGTTGTTTATAGTTTTCCCTTGTTGTTCAATAATAAAAAAGGGCCTTGAGCCTCATTATAACATAGTTTAGAGGCATGTACCCGCCACATCTCTTCTAAGAGATAAGCTACCATTGCCCGATTCCATTTTGCATGTAAGAATATTTTAGTTCTTTGATATTAATGAAATGAAGTTTTATTTCTATCATATCTATGTGTTTATGTTTGTACCTATATTTTGTTTCTTTCTTGTATAAGTTTGTATCAGTGGTGTCATAGCGATCTCCGCTTTCTCTATTTTTCTTTGCATGTCCCCAATGAGGTCAAGGTATAAGGAGTTATGGTTCGAACTGGTTGAACCTTTCCAAGAACAACCTCATAGACCCCGATGGCCTCCCATGGAAAAGGAAAAGAAAGACGAGGGAGCAAGAGATCCTTTCAAAATATTGCTCAAAGAAGCCCTCGAGCGACAGAGGAACGTGTTGATGGATAACTTTACCCAGATCCTTCAGTGACTACCCACAGGCGACGCGTCTTCGTCCAACAGCAACTCCGGAAGCGCCACTCCCTTTAAGGTACAAGTCAATTTTGACACACCCATATTTAAAGGCTAGATAGACACAAATTCCGTAGATAGATGGTTAAATCTGTTGGAAGGATATTTTTTGGTTCATGACTTTTCCAATTGGAAAAAAATTACTTTTTCACCTTTGACAGATGCCCCGCATGTCAAGGAAGGTGGAAAACCTACTGTGAACAAAAGGACGAGAGAGAACCCTCATTGTTTTCAACTACACCCACTTGGAATTCTTTCTAAGACATTATCAAGGTTCTATGAGTTATGAGGTTCTATTTATAATATAGGGTGGGGTGACCCTTGACAATCCCCTTTATGACTCTTGGACTACCCTCATGACTCTTCAACTTCATTACATAACTCTTTACATTACATATGACTGTTTGCATTCCACTAATGACACTTGGAATTTCACTTTACATCATGTTTACAAAAATGATACATTTTCCACATATACCCATGTGGGACAAAAATAGGCTTGAGCCATCCAGACAAGACAACATTAAGACTTGGATGGCTATAGAAAGACCAGCTCATCAATATCCTCTCTGTGATCCTCAGTGATGAACAGATGCTATGCTTGATAGACTCTTTGATGATGTCTTCTTGGAAACGAACTCTTGCCTCCATTGCTTCTGGGTATATTGATTTGGAACCTCTGTCCAACTCGTCCTGTAACATGTGCAACTTAGTCTTGAGCAAGGTTGAACCAGCGATGTCCATCCGCATGTTATTTGTGCTCACTTGCAAATCTGTGTTGGTGGCCATGAGCATCAACTAATCAAAGTATGCATCGAGCTCCAGTCTAATTTGGTTCTTCTCTTTGGCCTCAATGAGCGTACCAATTGACGGGGTGCCATACTTTCTCACCACAACATCCAAACTCTTGAACAATCGTGCGTATGAAACCTCAACACTGGTGATGAGGATCAGGAGTTCCTCATAGTTCTGGATCAGACTCCGGATACGTGCTTTGTCCAACTCTACCTGCGGCTTCATCATCTTATGCAAGTGAAGTGGGGATCCCTTATACCTCGTTGTCCATGTTCATACATGATTAATAGCAGCATGTAAATATGTGAGTGTTCGCACTATCTTGGTACCGTGTTGCTGATGACCGTGTGGATGGATAACTGCCTTGTGCATGGTGATGAACTTGTCATACGGTTTCCACGTGACTGTCTTAAGAGTCGATACTTCAACAAGTATTGCTAACTTCATCTATGCCCTGACATATCCTGTTGATTGTTCCTCTCTCTGCCTTGCTGCTTGCAACTCCTTAGCCATGCGCTCGCTTTCGGCTATCAAGAATTTCACACTCAAGCTTGTGGCTTTGACATAAGCCTTTATAGTATCGGCCAAGGCAGATGGATCTCTTTGTACATCTGACACAATCAACCGTTCTTCAAAGTGCGCAGGTGATGCATGCTCTTCTGGGATGTGCGCTCTACGTGCTTGTACAACTCTGTGTTGTGACTCATTAAAGGCTATGTTGTACACATTTGTTCCCAGATTTTCCTCAAGGAGAACGGTATCCCCTTGTTCACTTGGGACTTGCTCTGCTGTTGGAGTTGGTGAAGCTTATGCGGTGACCTCGATTACTTTTGACATGAGATCGGTGTCCTAATCCTGTTCTGGATGCTCCATCTCCATGTATGTCTGTTCTACTATCGTTCATCCTGTGTAGCAAGTTCCTATTCTTGCAACTGCTCACCCTGCTCCTTATTTGCTACTGGTTCAGAGTCTTCAAACTATATCGACGCAGTTTGCATTGTTTGTGCGCCTTGCACTTCCTCCTGTTTGTGAAGGCTCTCGTGACCTACCACATACCATTGAAATTGGCTCAACAAAGAGAATCCAACAAGGGTGACCTTGACTTGAAAAATAATGATTTTCCATGTCATATTGGTCGACAAAGGGTGAAGCATCTCTGGTGCTACTTGGGTTGACATCAATGACAACAACTTATCAACAATAGTAAACATAAACAATAACTTGATAAAATGTTTCAATAGTTTTTTTGAACTAGAAAACAACCTTTGCATCAAATACTTTGCAATCAGAATCAAAGGAATATATGAGAGAGGGGATGCACAATATTGTATTCTTATACCATAAAATATCGTAGTTCAAAAAATACCACAGGTTTACAAAAGATGTAGATTGACGCCAAAAAGTATGATACATGAGATCATTATGTCAACTAGCACATATGCAGTTGGTTCTATGATAACAATAGTCATAGGTTGCTAGCAAAATAATAAGTTTCTTGAAGAAACAACAAACCATATTGCAATTGTAAGTTTGATATTACAATAAAAAAAATTGCTTGTTTTCTTCCATGGGTTAAAAAGGTAGTTGTCCTTATATGTTTTTTATTCACCAACATGCATGCACTCTCTACAATCCTGTTACAGCCCAACTTACTGAGATATACAGAGAACATTTTCTAAAAATACAATACGAGCTACAATAAAAAACCACACCAATGTAATTTTTTAATAGCATTGTAAGAACCGATCCAAGTGGAGTCCACATTTAATGATGGCTTTGCCAAAACACATTTACTCTCATTTTTCTAATAAGCATTTTGCCAAAAAAAAAAAAAACTTTTAACTAGAATTTGTTTCATGTTTCCCTGCAAAATTTATATCTTTTTTCCAAAGATATTTTGGCTTCTAAATATCATTTACTTGTTAAACAAATATAAGATACATTAAGGTCAAAATGTTTTTCTCTACCATTTTAAAAAATCTGCAGCAATTGCAAACAACCTATGCTTCTGCTTTCATCTAAATATGCAATTTGTAACGAAAATACAACTTGCAGCCATGACCATAATGTTGAATGCATATTGGACACTAATGATGGAAAAATAGAATGCAAATTGTAAATACCACAATGGACATAATATGGTCCAATGATTACTTATGCAACAATCTTCCACTTCTTCTACTTACGCAACAATCTTCCACTTACCTAAGCTTTATGTCAAAATAATTTTTACTCTAACAATTGACAACATTATCGATGATATTAACCCATTGTAGTCAACATTGACCTCCAATAACAATAATTGATGTAAGCACTTTATTTTAAATATGCTTATTAGTCAATAATAATAATATATGGTGGACATCCCAAGAAAGGAGCGCCCTTGCCGATGAACGCCTCGCCTGCTAGCAACGCATCAACCCTAACCCCTGCTCTCCTCGGCCCTTCTGAGCTCACGCCGCTGGGCTCCATCTGAACGTCTTCTATGGATATGACTGCAGGAGGGGCGGGATCCTCCCCCCCTCCTCACCCAGCCTCGGTTTCTGACAATGATCAGTCTGAAAAACCTCTGACCCCTCCTGGCAGCCTCACTGACAATGATCAGGGAGCAAAATTGACAAATGACGAAGCGGATCCCTCAGTACCAGGTGAGACGGACGACAAAGAGAAAGATGGGCACAAAAAAGCTCGCTCGTCTCAGCCAAAGGTAACCTTAGCTACCTGCATCCCAAAAGCTACAGAACGAATCAAGGTTGACCTTCCCAGTCATCGAATTAACAGCGAGATCCAGTTCATGCAGGATCATGCGCTCATCGGCAAGTTTCTTGGATTCTGGTCAACTGAAAAGGCGCTGCAGGGGTGGATAGCTTCGAAATGGAAGCCTAAATGCCAAGTCACTCTACAGCTTGGACCCAAAGGGTTCTTCACAGCCATTTTCCATTGTGTGGAGGACAAATCGCACATATTTGAAGGAGGTCTATATTTCTTCAACTCCTCAGGACTATTTCTCCGAGACTGGAAACCCAGGTTCAACCCTGATAAAGAAGACTTCAGTTGTGCTCCAGTCTAGATACGCATGTATTCCCTCCCTGTGGAATACTGGAGAGAAGAAACACTTGCATATATTGGCAACAAACTGGGGGTTTTCATTAAATTTGCTGAGGAAACCAAAACCCGTAGATACACCTCCTATGCCCGAATCTGCGTCCAGATGCACTTGACCAAAGCTCTTGCCGATTCGGTAAGTCTCTTTCACGATGATTTTGAATGGAATCAACCTTTAGATATGAGCACATCCCCTTTCGTTGTCGCAAATGCCATGAACATGGCGATCTCTTCCGCGATTGCCCTTTGAACTCTCAGTCCAAACCATCAACCAATGAATCGACTAAAGACTCTGAAGGATTCATCAAAGTCCCGAACCACCGTAGGCATGCCAAAAAAAACCCTGTAGCTTCAGATAGTACCTTCAAATCTGACACTCAGAACAGATTTATTTTGCTTGCATCTCCTGATCCTCCGGAAAAACCCAGTTCTGAACCTCAGGAGAACCCCTCCCTGGCCTCTTCCTCCCACGCTCCCTCCAGCCCTCGGCAGCCTTCCATACCTGTTCTTCAACGTATTCTAACCGATCCCCCCTCAGATAAAATCCCTGTTTCGGATGCTGGCCCTCTCCCCTCTTCCCAAGGGAAATCTGTTACAGAGCACTCTCAGCAGCCCTTGGCAATGGAGTTAGATGCAGCTCTCGCTCTTAGTCTACAGGACCTTGCAGAAGCAGAAGATCAGAGTTCCCCCTCCATCATGGAAGAAGATCCGGTGCATGTTAGTCTGGATGGTCTTGATATCTTCAAACTAGAAACAACATGCAAGCAGAAAGAATACAACTCAATACCCCCTTGGCAAATTGACAGACTTGAAGGAGTCCTGATGAAAGCACAGCGCAACAAAAGTCTTGGTATACAAGCTGGTAGTCCTTGGGATGGCAAAAAAATTCTCAAAGAGACAAAGAAAAGAGGGCGCAAGACAGATCTACAAAGGACAATCATAGTAGGAGAAATACTTATGGAATCTGGTCGGTTCCCTAAGTTGACAAAGTTTTACAAGCCCAAACCACATTGTCCATCATGAAGCTTATCTCATGGAATGTGAGAGGGCTCAATAGCCCCTCAAAACATAGAATGATAAAAAACTTGATTCAGCAAGAAAAGCCTTCACTAGTCTTTCTTCAAGAAACAAAAAGCACTAGTACTGCTATAGAAAAAATTAGCAACAAGATCTGGTCAGGCAGCTGCTCTATCTCAGTAGACGCCTCTGGAGCTTCAGGAGGGCTAACCATCCTATGGAATCCACAGGTTCTCACTCTATACGACTTCCATGCATCCCATCACCTCATTCAAGCATCCTTCCACCTCATAGGCACCAACATTCATGGGCACCTCTCAAATGTGTATTTCCCGCAGACTCTTCAGCAAAAAATAGAACTACTGGATACTCTCTCTTTTCTCAATGCAAACAGACAATACCCTCTCTGGATTGGTGGGGGGGATTTCAATATCATCAAGACAATGGAGGAAAAAAAAGGAGGTAGAATCAGGCTAGATAATGATAGCCTCAGTCTCAAAGATTTCATTCTAAATAATCAATTAATGGATATTCAAACCTCCAACGGAGTCTTCACTTGGACCAACAAGCGCAGAGGCACTCAACACATCGCCTCAAGGCTAGACAGGTTCCTAATTTCGGACAATGCTATTCATTTGGGGGGGGACTTTCACGCCTCCATATTGACCCAGGGAGGTTCTGATCATTGGCCAATAATGCTACAATGGTCTCGGCCCGGAACAAAAAGCAATAGACCATTCTGATTTGAAGCCTTTTGGATCTCAAATCCCATTTTTAGAACAGTGGTTAGTGATGCATGGCGATCTTTCATCCCTCAGGAAGGAGCCAAGATGTATAAATTCCAACAGAAACTAAAAAATCTAAAACAAGTCCTCAGAGTTTGGAATCGAACTAAGTTTGGCAACATTTTCGAGGACCGCAAACTACTGGAGCAGCAAATGAGTGCGCTGCAACAGACTCTTATATTGGAAGGAAGAACAGAAGAGCAGGCACAACAGGAACAAACTCTTTGGAATCGTATTGAAGCCCGCAGACAACAAGAGGAAATTCTTTGGCGTCAAAAGTCCAGAATCAGGTGGCTTAGGGAGGGGGAGAAGAATTCCAAATTCTTCCACAGAACAACTATCCAAAGGAGAATGAACAACATAGCATTCATAAACAATCAACATGGGGAAAGAATAGAAGCACATGAATACATGGAAAAGGAATTTAACGACCACTTTCAGGAAATTCTAAGAGAACCTCCAGGAAATAGAGACCAAGCAATCAGAAATATCACGCAGCACATTCCCAAAATCATCACGGAGGATCACAATAACAAATTTCTCCAATCAATTTCACTCAAGGAAGTAGAAGAAGCGATGGCACAACTCAAGGATGGCAAGGCACCGGGGCCTGACGGTTTTACAGCAAACTTTTTTCATGAGTTTTGGGAGCTCATTAAGACAGAGGTATGGGAACTAGTGGAGGAATCAAGAGTCATGCACTGGATTCTTCCCTCCCTCAATACAACTTTCCTAGCGCTAGTTCCAAAAGGTGAAGAACCCAATAAGCCTGATAAATACAGACCGATTGCACTGTGCAATGTCATCTAAAAGCTTATCTCCAAAGTATTAGCGAACCGGCTCAAACCTCTCCTTCCTCTTCTCATCTCTCCGGAGCAGACGGGCTATGTAGAAGGGCGGCAGATCATGGACGGCATCATCCTTTCGAATGAGGTAATCCACTCTCTAAAGCTTCTAAAGAAACCAGGTATGATCCTAAAGTTGGACCTTTCCAAAGCATTTGATAAACTTAGCTAGAATTATATTCAAAAAATATTACTGGCTTTTGGTTTCAACTCCACTTGGACTAGATGGATCATGAATCTCATTTCTTCTCCCAGCATCTCTGTCCTGCTCAATGGTTCCCCGTCATTGCCTTTCCGCCCCTCTCGTGGCATCAGGCAAGGGGACCCTCTATCACCGTTCCTCTTTGTCCTCATGGTAGAAGGGCTCAGTCGACTGCTCAAATCCACCATCTCCGCCCATGCTCTAAAAGGCATTTCTCTCCATGGTCTTCATCCCCAATCCCATCAACAATTTGTAGAAGACACCATGCTCTTTGGTCATCCTTCTTCACAAGAAGCCAAAGTGTTCAAATCCCTGCTCTCTCTTTTCTCTGAAGCTTCGAGCACCACCATCAACGCTTCAAAATCTCAGCTCTTCTTTTTCAACACACTCGCCTCCACTCAAAGGAACATTGCCCGAATTTTGGGGTTCTCCATTGCTAAGCTTCCTTCAAAATACCTGGGGGCTCCTCTGGCAGATTCTGCCATCAAACATGCTTCATGGAGAACTCTACTCGACAAACTCACTTCAAAGCTCTCGTCTTGGACTTTTCGATCCCTAAACATGGCTAGTAGACTAGTCTTGATCAAGTCGGTACTTCAGGCCATGCCACTGTATCTTTTTTCAATCCTAGCAGCGCCAAAATGGGTTCTCAAAGCAATTCGTAATCTGCAAAGAAATTTTCTGTGGGGCTCCTCTGGACCAAACAGGAAATGGGCTCTCGTCAACTGGAAAGAAGTTTGTCAAACAAAATCAAATGGCGGGCTAGGCTTAAGGGATCCTCTCCACAGCAATAACACAATGGGCGCACGAATATGGTGGAACTAGCTCTCCAAACCAAATTCACCATGGGCGAGACTCTGGCAAGCAAAATACGCTCTGGGCAGTCATTGGCATGACCTCATCAGAATCAACACTACAACCCAAGGTTCTCCGATCTGGAATGCGGCAAAGCTTCATAGCGCCTTCGTTCAAGAGCACAGTTTCTGGGAAATTCACTCAGGCAAAGCTGCAAGGTTCTGGGAGGACTCTTGGTAGCAACTCCCAAAATTGGCGACCCTATTCCAAAAGCCAATATGGCAAGCCTCCATGAAACATGATAATCTCACACATGTGCATCAATTCTGGCGGCAGCACATGCATCAAGACTTTCAAATTTGGAAATCCGCAAGTACCTGGCAGGAGGATTGGCAAGGGGAAACATACAGTGAAATAGATCGGGAATTAAACCATAGAAGAATCAAATACTCAAATCAGCAGGACAAACTGCGTTGGGGACACACGCCAAAAGGAATTTTCACTACAAAGGAAGCTCATCAGCTTCGCTACTCTGCCCCCCAAACAGTCAAGGATCAGCTATGGGAAAAGGTCTGGCAACCGGGAATATGGCCCAAGGTCTCCACTTTTCTCTGGCTTTTAAGTAAGAGGCGCATACTTACATGGGACAACCTGCAAAAAAGAGGATTCATTGGCCCATCAAGATGCCCAAACTGCAATCTCGATTCTAAAACCATTAGTCATTTAATGGAGACTTGCTCGCTTGCAACTCAACTATGGAAAAGAATTGAGCAATGCAATAGAAGATTGGACGACCAGATGGAAGACATCACAGACACCATTAGAAAATGGCCAAGAAACCCCTTCAAAAGCCTGCTACTGAACTACCTATGGTCCTTAATACCAGGCTTCCTCTACTGGATTCTCTGGAAGGAAAGAAATAGCAGAATCTTCAACAACACCAGTAGGCCTACAGATGCTCTGTGGTTCCTCCTGAAGCAAAATCTTCAAGAAACTTTGGCTATCAGAATTTGGCATGACAAGGACCTGCCAGACTCCCCTCAGGAAATCACCATTCTGAAAGCATGGAATCTAGACTTATCCTTTTTAGCCCAGGCCAAAACCCGTCCTCCTGCCTGCTCAGTCTCTCCCTTAATTTGGTCTCCTCTGGCAATCAACTATTTCAAGCTAAATTTTGATGGGGCTGCAAAGGGTAATCCAGGGCCAGCGGGGTTCGGAGGAATATTCAGGAACCACACAGGAGCCATATTGCACATTTATTATGGATCGATTGGCAACGACACAAAGAATGCAGCAGAGCTGGAAGGACTATGGAAAGGGATCTGTATTGCAGATCAAAATCACTTCTTCCCTTTAGAAGTAGAAGGACACTCCCTCATCCTTATAGCAGCAGCAAACAGAATCCAAGCTAGCACCCCCGCAGACAAGATAGCATCCAGCTGGAGATTGCTCAGCAAATTGGAATCCCTGGAGGAAAAACTGAGGAAACCCCAAAGTATTACCTTCAGGCATGTTCGAAGATCGGCCAACAAAGTTGCAGATAGATTAGCCAATCAGGGAGTAAACTGGCAGCAACCTTACTTTTCAGGACCCCTTGAAATCGCAGATGATGAACAACTCATACAAGAGTGCACTTCTCTGGTGCAAAAGGATCTCTCACCCCGGATGCAGGTGTCTGATAGAAAGGATGGCAGGCACGTGGTCGGTCACATGGGCAAGTGTCCGAACACGCCTGGTACGGGGTGGTGTACAAAGAAAGCGAGCTAGTCTCGCACAAAGCTTTTAAGGCGAGACATTAATTCCTCAACCAGACTCCTGGTTAGCTGTGCCATGGCGCACCATATCCGTTGCTCTCCTGCTGCTCCAGCGTTCATTTCTGCTACCCCAGTCTCTTGGGTCACGATGGTCTGTGTAAAGCAGAGCTTCTCCCTCAACGTGGCAACATTAAATTCCTTTCCAGGTTCATTCGCTCCACCTCGGGGCCTTGCAATGCTGCAAGAACGGCTTAGGATGATAAGTAGTCGAGGAGGCTCCAGGGATCGTGCCATCTCGCAGCGGTCAACCTCCCCGACGTGCACTTTCACGGAGGTGCAGGATTCTGGGCGAAGCAGTCCCCCTGTCACAAGATCTGGTAGTGGCAGAGGTCGAGGGCGCGGTAGACGGAATAATTGTGAGCATGAGGCACACCCCACGGTCCGCTATCGAATCCCCTGCACTCTTGCTCATTCTACCTTTATTGTTTCAGTCACAATTGAGAAATGTGAAGATCCCAGAGGCCAGGTAGACGCTCCTCCGGAAATGTCGGCCGTCCAGAGAAGGGCGACTCCAATGGACAGTCAACATCCAATCTTAGGAAGCACCTCGATAGCGAATCACGTTGTCTCTGCAGGTCCAAGCGAGCCAGTGCAGAGAGAACCAACAGGCTCGGTGGCTCTGCATTCAGATTCGGAGGACTCTTTACAATTTGGTTGCAGAGTCGTTGAGGAACCATACACCACTGATGATGATTGATCTATCCCGGTTCTCCGCTAAAGGCAGCTTCAGCAGCAGGAATACTACTCTGTTTTGTTTCTTGACTCATGCCAGTATCGGGTCTCTGTCTTGAATCTTGTTCTGCAACATGTAGGATGCAATGTTGTCTTTGTTTAGCCTCGTTTCGGGTACTTTACTGTCTCTGTTCAGCTATGTATATGTGTCGGGTCTTATAAGAGGCCATATAAAAAATGGAGGTCCTCTGAGAACTAAAAAAGTGAATACTTGTGCAAATTTCCAACCTCTTGGCAAGACTTTCAAGGCCAAGGCCTTGCTGTAATTTTTGCTCTTTTTGTATAATAATAGAAGTAGACAGATTTAGAAAAAAAATAATAATAATAATATATAATTTTTGCTTCATCGAATATTTAAAAACAAAAAACAAAAAAAAATCATTTATGTTTGGCAGAACAATGTTAATCCATTAATATATTGGTATGTTTTTGTTTTGTTGTACCCAAAAATCATTACACAATAGTGTCACCAACAATCTCCCATATGCTCATTTTCCTTTGCATTTTTTTGAACCAAAGCTACTAATACTATAAAATGTTTCACATAGTCTAGTACAAACGAAGAAAATAGATTTTGATGATACTTGTACATGGAAAACTGCCTTTCAAGCTATTTGAATATCACTTTGACATCGCAATTTGTAGGATGATCTTATGGTAATCCTAATGGTTCTATTCCATATTGTAGGATGATCTTATGGTAATCCTAATGGTTCTATTCCATATTGTAGGATGATCTTATGGTAATCTTAATGGTTCTATTCCATATTGTTATCTGTGCGGTGATAACAACTCCACAACATTTTGCTTATATGGTTGAAAGTCTTATATGATTGAAAAAGCAATAGAACATTGCTTCTTGCCTTTCTTATCAATATCTAGATCAAAATGATGCATGTAAGATACATGTAAGCATTATTACAATCGGATTTTTTATTGTTAGAATCTTTGAACTTCTTATTATCAAATTTGTAATCCAATCTATGTTTGTAACTTTATCATTAAGGAATGGTAACTTTATTATTATTTTCATAGAAACATATGTTGATTTAAGAAATATTTCATTAAAAATGAATTAACAAGATCCATAGCATATTGAGAATTGGAAAAAATATTGAAAATAGTAATGAAAAATTTTGTTTCTTCAACAGTCAGATTTGTACTATAATTGCATGTTTATCAAATTGCTTCAATTCTCTTCATTCTGAAGCAAAGAAAATTCTAGTAAACAAATGCAATTTTGTTATAAAGAAATATTTTATAATAACATTGTAAGATATGTGGTTTTGAAAGCAAAAATATTAATATAATAAATACCTATATGGTAATTCCAGTCAACATCAATTTATAATAGATTAAATAAAATAAAATCTAAACCATTTCGTAATTAAAGAAATAAAATCTAACCACTTTCTACCTCTCTTAAATTTAGATTGATCTTATCTTGCAATATTTATAAACCCCATAAACATTTGCTACATACAACGTCTGATTTTTAACATATTTTAAATTTCTATTATTATAATAAATTACTTCGAAGATGTTTTAGATAATATTTATGAAAAAGATTCTAGTGAGTGATGTGGACCAACACAACATTCGTCTATAGATTCCATTTGAAATGTTTAAAAAAACAGTAAAGAATGTGAGAACTCTGTGCATCTACAAATCAAAAGAATGAACAGGTAACGATAACCAGAAACAAAAATTGAGAACTCTATGCATTCACAAATCAAAAGAATGGATAGGTAAAGATAACCAGAAACAAAAATTCAATTATAAACGAAGTTCATAACCACTGCTATGACCAGTATTAACACAACCCCTCGCATATTTTTCATCAAATTTTAAATATTAAATCATTTTTTTTTACTCATTTACCTATCTAGGTATTGGGTCCAGAGTAATATTTTTAAAAATGTTTTTAAGGGTTTGTTTTTCTTTACATAAGGGAATAGGTTAATAGCTTAAAACCCAATTATATCTAGCAAGAGAATGAAAACTTTGGGTAATGACAGATGGTATGGTTTTTTTTTACTAACAGTGATGAATCAACATGCATTAGCTTGTAACAGTCAGTAATGGTTCTCTTCACTGTTAATTTGATGACTGAGTTATAAATGTCCATTTTGGTATGTTAACAGCGAAGGCCAGAGGCATTTGGCAAAAGTAGAGACCTGCCCCCTTATGGATCACCAACTAAGTAATTGCAGGTGGTGTGGTTTTCTTTAAATAACAATGATTGTTATCCCAATATCAGTGTAACAAGTGAATTATGATAGATTTTCCATTATGTTAAACAAAATATATATATATATATATATATATAAATAAGATAACGGCCAATAATAAATTTATATTTTATAAATATGAAAAGATAAATTTTCTTATAAATATGAAAAAATAAATTTCCTAATTATTAAATCATTTAGTAATAATAAATATAAATATTATAATAATTTGGAAAAAAAATGCTATGAAAAATTGGTCAAACAATGCAGTTAAAGCTATTTAGACAAGGATGTAAGTGTTGTAAAGATTGATATCAGTATTTCGGATTAACCACATCTTAAAGATTTGGTAGACATTTTAAATCAGATCATGAGAAAAAAGAGCAGGTTACAATTAATCACATCAAGAGGATTTGGTGGACATTTTAAATAATGCGAAGAAAAAGCACGTTGCGATTAACCATATCTTCTTCGCAAAAACACGTTGCGATTAACCACATACTCGGTAAAGTGCCCGTGAAACTGAAATAGGAAACCAACGATTTCCGTTCAGGCCTGATGTAGGCTCATCGCGCTGCGATCTTTGCTCAACCAGGTCACGGAGGGGCATCTCGAAGCGGCAGATGGGACACCAACCTTGCAACTCCAGCCATTGAAGAATGCAGTGGGAGTGGAAGACGTGTTGACATGGCAACTGACATGTCACCTCTCCCGCCTGAAATTCCTCCAGACAAACCGTGCACTCTGAATGGTGGTGCTCTCGCGAAATGGTAACGGTGGATAGCGCTTGGACTGCAGACGTTGAAGCCGGGAGAGCACCGTATTCGTTCCGTTGAACTTCATTCCCTGAATTTTGAATCCCTGGGTCTGTGAACGCCCAAAAAAAGAAGGGAGTTCGTCGCCGAAATTGCTCTACGAATCCATTGTGGCAGCGAGAGCAAGTAATCTCATCATCTGTGAGAAAGAGAGGGAGCACATATTGGCGACAGTAATGGCACCAGTATCTGCATTGATATTCATTGTCATAATTGGGTCGACACAGAGATCCGCCCATTTTGTCTGTAAATGGCAGCCGCAACAACACCGGGTATTTGTTGAAGCCGAATTTCAATACATGACTTTGCTAGATTTGGTTAGATGTGTATAAATACAATCTCAACGAAAACACTAAAGGTTAATCGGGTAAAAGTGGGTGCCGAACATCCGGGAATTTAGCACACGATGCCCGTTTATAACGCATCATCTTCCAAGCCCTTTCGAATGAACAAATACAATGAAAAATATTATATTAAGAATATTTATTAAAGTTTCAAAAAATATTAAAGTATATAACAATATTCTCTTATTTAATAACAAATTTGAAATCAATATTATGTTGGATATTATTTTTGAGATTCAATTGAGTTAAGTAAGTCATTCATCTATGACCATTTCCATGAGAGGTAGTCGTAAATGACTAATTTCTCATGATTTTTGAATAGTCCACTTAGCGCTCACAGGGGTGAAGAAATGGGATTGACTTACGGGAGGTCACCCATCCCAGATCGCCTCTGGCTCAAGCGCGCTTAACTGTGGAGTTTTCCCCACAATCAAACCCACTTAGCTTGCTACCCCATTTGCAAAACCTTAGCAAGTATTGTGCCTCATGAACCATTCAAGTAGAGTTCCCTTCACTCTTTTGAATTTAAGTATTGGGGGGTTTTCACAATGCATTATATTAGATATCGTTTTTGGGATTCAACTGCGTTAAGTAAGTCATTCATCTACGACCATTTCCATGAGAGGTAGTCATAAATGACTAGTTTCTCATGATTTTTAAATAGTCCACTTAGCACTCATTGCATCGGGTGATGCTCATAGGGATGAAGAAGTGGGATTGAAGCTAGTGAAATTAAGCACATAGCGTCAATCATCACTTCCGGGGCTTGCACCGGGTAACCAGAACTTACCAGGTGGTCACCCATCCCAGATCGCCTCTGGCTCAAGCACACTTAACTGTGGAGTTTTCTCCACAATCAAGCCCACTTAGCTTGCTACCGCAATTGTAAAACCTTAGCAAGTATTGTGCCTCATGAACCATTCAAATAGAGTTCCCTTCACTCTTTTGCATTTAAGTATTGGTGGGTTTTCGCAGTGCATTATATTAGATATCATTTTTGGGATTCCACTGCGTTAAGTAAGTCATTCATCTACGACCATTTCCATGAGAGGTAGTTGATGCAGGACATCCGACACTCTTCATTAAAGGAGGAATCCAAAGCGGACCAAGGAGGAAGACATGGACCATCGGAGCAAACCAGGGAAATTCTGTATAAAATAGAGTAAATGATGGAATGGATAAAAGTCTCGAGAAGACTTGATTTAATGTAATCTGCCATATATATCCATATAGCGAGCTTTAGGGCTTTTGTTAGAGGAAATCATGGAGAGATCTGATTGGATTCTTTTAGTGATCTGATCCAATATTTCTTATATATATGATGAACCTGCGTATTCAATAAAAGAGAGAGAGACAACAGAGAAATAGATAACGATTTGTAAACAGAGCGTTCAAAATGTAGTCAAGAGGAGAACTCGTTCTAAGGCTGAAATGCCTTAGATCTATAATCATATCGTGTTAATATAAAAGTGTGATTTGTGTTGATATTGTGTGCGCTTGTGTGTTATCGTATAGATAGTCTGAATATTCCGTGTTGCAGGTTTGATCAACCATCGATCACTGTAGGATCGATGGCGATCCAACGATATCGATTTAACTGTTGTGTCGTGTGGTAACAGAGTATGGCAGGAACCCTGGATGAGGCGTAAATCCATCAAAATAAGCGAAACAAGTCAAAGGGGAAACATACGGAGAGTGCATGAGATCCGTTGGATCTCATAGATCGACGGTCATCGCATGGCGGAGATGTGAGGGCATTAATTTGCGAAGAAGTGGTTTTGCAACAGTGGAAGTGGTATTTCGGGTGAGCGAAAAGTGGTAAGTGGTATTGAAGGGTGAGCACCCAGTTCCACTCATCAAGCAACATGTAGCAACGAGGAGGAGAGAGTAAATCACTTTTCGGGCGGTTAATCCTCGTGCTACTTGTCCACCCGAAATCATCGTGGACCGTTGGATCTACTAAGTGTAGATCAACGGTGGAGGACCGTCAAGCAACTTTTGGAATCGGGAAAGGAAATCGACCGTTGCATCAGAATCAGATCGACGGTCCAGAAGTATCAGTGATCGGGGATCGGAGCAACGTTGTAGAAAGGCTGAAGGGGCGGACCTAAAGATTTTATAGAAGCGGATGTATACTTTTGAAGTCCGACCTTATGGTTTGGCTGCGGGTTTTTCATGTAGTTCCTTTGTAATCCGATAGAGTGAATGGTCCCGAGTTTTTAGTTCTAAGGCTTAAGCACATATTTAACGCTTTCGATAATTAGTGGGCCATAACCCACAGGCGTCAGGATTGAATTTTCTAAATGAAAGGGGAAATTGGTATACCCCAAAAATCTCCTTTCATCAAGTGGTATCAGAGCGGGGAAAGGATTTCCGGCGAAAAGGAAGAACAGTGCAAGCAGAGGGAGAAGAGGTACAATTGTGTTGAAGAGCAGAGAGTTATGGTCTTTAATGTCGTACAACGAACAACAGCGGAAGGTGAGAAGACTTGCAGCAACCTAGAGCGAGGAGTGCTCAATTGGTTCCAAAGGAAAGAACCAGAGAGATGCTAAAAGGCTGAGCTCAAAGGAGAGAAGCTTAATGAGGCATGTGTAGCAGAGAAGACTGTTACTGCAAAGGTTGGTTGCAGCTCACAAAAGATAATGAAGGCAGTTCTACTGAGAAGTGGGTAGAATTGCTAAGGATAAGGAAAAGCATATGACCAGGAGGTCATAAATTTTTGTGCCTCGGGAGTCTGATGCAGGAGCATCCAGCACTCTTCATTAAAGGAGGAATCCAAAGAGGAGCAGGGAGGACGGCGTGGGCCATCAGAGCAAACCAAGGAAATTCTGTTTAAAATAAAGTAAATGATGGAATGGATAAAAGTCTCAAGAAGACTTTATTTAATGTAATTTGCCATATATATCCATACAGCGAGCTTTAGGGCTTTTGTTAGAGGAAATCATGGAGAGATCCGATTGGATCATTTCTGTGATCCGATCCAATATTTCTTATATATATGATGAACCTGCGTGTTCAATAAAAGAGAGAGAGACAGCAGAGAAATAGATAACGATTTGTAAACAGAGTGTTCAAAATGTAGTCGAGAGGAGAACTCGTTCTAAGGCTGAAATGCCTTAGATCTGTAATCATATCATGTTAATATAAAAGTGTGCTTTGTGTTGATATTGTGTGCGCTTGTGTGTTATCGTATAGATAGTCTAAATATTTTGTGTTGCAGGTTTGATCGACCATCGATCACTGTAGGATCGATGGCGATCCAATGATATCGATTTAACTGTTGTGTCGTGTGGTAACAGAGTATGGCAGGAACCCTGGATGAGGCGTAAATCCATCAAAATAAGCAAAAACAAGTCAAAGGGGAAACAAACGGAGAGTGCATGAGATCCGTTGGATCTCATAGATCGATGGTCATCGCATGACAGAGATGTGAGGGCATTAATTCGCAAAGAAGTGGTTTCGCAACAGTGGAAGTGGTATTTTGGGCAAGCGAAAAGTGGTAAGTGGTATTGAAGGGTGAGCACCCGATTCCACTCATCAAGTGATACGTAGCAGCGAGGAGGAGAGAGGAAATGTCTTTTCGGGCAATTAATCCTCGTGCTACTTGTCCACCCAAAATCATCGTGGACCGTTGGATCTACTAAGTGTAGATCAACGGGAGAGGACCATCAAGCGACTTTTGGATCGAGAAAGGAGATCAACTATTGCATCAGAATCAGATCGACGATCCAGAAGTGATTAGTGATCGAAAATCGGAGCAGCGCTGTAGAAAGGTTGAAGGTGCAGACTCGAAGTTTTTATAGAAGCGGGTGTATACTTTTGAAGTCCGGCCTTATGGTTCGGCTGCGGGTTTTCCGTGTAGTTCCTGTGTAATCCGATAGAGTGAATGGTCCCGAGTTTTTGAGTTCTGAGGCTTAAGCACATATTTAATGCTTCCGACAATTAGTGGGCCATAACCCACAGGCCTCAGGATCGAATTTTCTAAATGAAAGGGGAAATTGGTATACCCCAAAATCTCCTTTCATCAGTAGTCGTAAATGACTAGTTTCTCATGATTTTTGAATAGTCTACTTAGCACTCATTGCATTGGGTGATGCTCATAGGGGTGAAGAAGTGGGATTGAAACTAGTGAAATTAATCACATAGCGTCAATCATCACTTCCGGGGCTTGCGCCCGTTAGCCAGGACTTACCGGGAGGTCACCCATCCCAGATCGTCTCTAGCTCAGGCGCACTTAACTGTGGAGTTTTCCACACAATCAAGCCCACTTAGCTTGCTACCCCATTTGCAAAAACTTAGCAAGTATTGTGCCTCATGAACCATTCAAGTAGAGTTCCCTTCACTCTTTTGAATTTAAGTATTAGGGGTTTTCGCAGTGCATTATATTAGATATCATTTTTGGGATTCAACTACGTTAAGTAAGTCATTCATCTATGACCATTTCCATGAGAGGTAGTCGTAAATGACTAGTTTCTCATGATTTTTGAATAGTCCACTTAGCACTCATTACATCGGATGATGCTCACAGGGGTGAAGAAGTGGGATTGAAACTAGTGAAATTAATCACATAGTGTCAATCATCATTTCCGAGGCTTGCACCCGGTAACTAGGACTTACCGGGAGGTCACCCATCCCAGATCGTGTTGGGTGTGGAGCCTGATTATCTTCTATATTCAAAGGTATCGCCACATAGGACCCCAGTTCGAAATGGGGGCGGCAACGCCGCCCGTAAAATATTCGCTGCAGGGGGGGTCCAGGGGGGGCGGCTGCGACCTTTGGGAGCCCCCCCCCTGGTGGGGGGTTTCGGGGGCAGCGCCCCCGAAGCTAAAAGCAGCTGTAAAATTGCCTTGTAAAAGTATAGTAATTTCTAGTCAATCTGGGCCGTTCATTAGGCGGATGATCTGACGGTAGAACTTATGTTTAGTTTAGGGTTTTTTGCCCTAGAAGGCAACCCCTCTCTTTGTATGAGGGTATTGTATTTGAGGCTGTGAGATAGATGTGTATTCTCTGAGCGAGGAATAGAGAGGTGAGACTGTGAGAGAAAACAGAGGATATTACAGCGGATTTGCTGTAGGTTGTGTCTCTTCATTTTGCTGGATAATAAAAAGGAAGGACTGGTTGTTCGGGGTGGACGTAGCCCAAACTGGGTGAACCACGCATATCTGTGTCTCTCTTGTTTTGTGCGTTTTCTATGTTTATATTTCTGCAATATTTTATGTGTTCCATTGCTCCGTAATATATAATTTTCTAACAGATCGCCTCTGGCTCAAGTGCGTAGTTGAATCGCAAAAATGATATCTAATATAAAGCATTGTGAAAACCCCCCAACACTTAAATTTAACATTATGTGTTGAGAGGTGTTGTACAATTTAATATAGGAAAGACGTTGTAGTGTATGTAAACATTTAAATGTCGACATAATGTTGTATGAGAATTAGATAAAAAAAATAATAATAATAAAACATGAAAATAAAAAGTAAAAAGTAATTAACAAATAAATTATTCAATTCAATTTGTTATATTGTAATTTTGTTTTTATTAATAAAATAATGAACAATTTTTTTCATGTAAAATTCATAATATTCATGTCATATTAAAATAAATATAAATAATTTATGACCATGATATTTCACAAAATATAATTAATAAACATATAAAAAATTAATAAATTTAGTTAATAAATGTATAATTAAAAAAATGAAACAAAAATTCAGAAATGGAGCTCTAGATCTTAAATATTGCATGAATTTTCAAGGATCATGACGGAACCCTAAAGCATTCAATCATCGCCCTCTTTCTAGTGGATTTTTAGCTTCAAGATTCTTCCCTTTATCAAGAGCTCCATCAATGTGTCGTTGGCGCTGCATATTCATTAAATCGTGAGGAATTTTTATTTTTTTTGTAGTAGGGTTCTTCATTTCTTTAAGGTGATGCCATTGCTTCAAATCTCTCAAGATTTTCGATGTTTGTGAGGTTGCTTTCAAGGGGTACCCTTTATCTACAAGTGGGAGTCAATAACTTTGTCTTTACATTCCTAGCCTAAATCCAAGATTGAACAAGAATCCTTTCCATCTCAATGCGACTCCTAAATGGGCATAAGAAACTTCAAGAAGGACTTTTGCTCAAATATTATGATATAGCTAATGACACCTTAATCCTCTTAGTCTCAATACTGAATAGAGGAGCCAAAGGTTGGGATGCACCCTCTTCCTCTCAGACATGATCCTTTAAGGATGCTCTAAACCCAGGGCTCTCGCAACCGACTCCCAAAGATATCTCAGGGCTAGCCTTCACTCTAGAACAAGCGGAAGATATTCAAGAACTAGAGGTGGAAGTCTCTCGATCTAATATTTTTAGCTTATCCTATGAGTAGAATGTCATAATCTAACATTTTAATGGGCTCTAGCCATCAACATTCATGCTTTGGGAATGGGTGCATCAAGCCTAGTCCTCGTATATGAATCATTATTTCTATTCGAAGGGCTTCTTTGTGGTATTTTTCAAAAATCAAGAGGATCGTCAATGAGTTTTTTATCAAAGACCTAGTTTTGGGGTCACTCTGGGCACTTCTTTCGACAATGGTTTCTTGAATTCAAACCTTTATCTATGACAACTCTGGTCACTTTAGTTTGATTAAGACTTCAAATTATGCCCATGCATTCGTTAACTTTGGATGTCTTAGCTTCTATAGGAGACTCTCTAGGTCATTTTATTAAGATAGATACAGACAAGATTGATAGGGGTATTGTAGTCCAAACATTTGTGTCAAAATAGATCTTAGCAAAGGGTTGCTTAATATGATCCTTCTGAATTAGAATGGCATAACCATTTCACAACCGGTGGATTACAAAAACACAACTTTCCGATGTAGGCCACATCAACATCTAAATCATCTCTAGAATGCTTGCCCTTCTTCTGAAGGTCATTCTCATCCCCTTTATGCCAAGAAAAATAATCAAGGATGGCAAGACCCTGTTGTGGTATCCAAAAATCCCCTATTATTTATGGATATAACATTTAAATAATGGGGACGTTTTTAAAAATTTTCTTTAGATTTATATTCCAAAAAACCCAAAAGATGTCATGTTCGGTTATCTTTTAGGTTTAAGTCCTAGTTGAATAACTTAGGTTTACTTTTTAAATAAAATCGCGCATCGCAAAATGATTAGAAGTCATGATAATATCCCTTATCAAATGTTGTGATATGAGATATCATTTGCAAATAAATATTCTCTTAATAAAACAAAGAAAACAAAGAAAAATGCACTCCCACACATAAAGCTTCATTGGACCCACCACAGAGGCACGTCATTATTGCAGATTGTGGATCTCGAGTTTCACATCCCTATCGGCTCTTTATTTGTTCATACACCTCTATGTTGTGATTGTGATATAAAAGAAACGATGCTTGATCTTCGATGCATGTATGTGATATTGCATATCGGAAATCGCACATTGCAAATCGAAGCATCACTTCAAACGAAATACTTCCAAAGAAGATTTGTGATGCGAAATTGCTGACTAAGCTCCACTTAATGAGGATCTGTGTGTACTTAGATTTTCATTAAATTTCAAATCTAACGGTTTTAATGTTCCTCGGTTGACGAAATTGATTTAATTGGCAGGTTGTTATTTGAAACGTATGTATTTGTCCCATGTGTCCTTTCATCCTTGGAGATCTAAAACATTCCTCTGTGTTTCCTTTCTACAAGCTAATACTAATAAATGACATTCTGTTGAAATGTCCAAAGCAGGAAAGAAAGGAAAAGGGTTGTCTGTTCAAACAGAAGTAACTCAATTCAAACCAGAAGCAACATAGATGGCTCTGTTATTCACAGACACCACATGCACGCCGGATTCTGGTACTTCTTCTTGGGAGTCAATGTACAATCTATTTGAAGAAGAAAACCCCAGAGTAGTAGCGGTTAAGAAAGCAATAGCTGACGCCTCATCATCATCTGAGGCTACCTTCTCTGATGTCGCCAATTCCTTTCTTCATTGAATTGTTGCACGACCTAAAATCTTACCCTATGCAGATATGATTAAGTGGATGATTGATAATGTGAATATTGAAGACAGGACATTCTTGACGTCAAGGCAAACGATAGTAGGATCCTTCAAAGCTACAGATTTGAAGAGGATGTATCATTTGCCAGACCCTCAGAAGATTTATGACAAGCAGTTTCTCAAAAGATTTGCAGAGAAGAACAAATTAGAATCAGAGCCCATTAGACAATGGAGACAAGACCCAAGCAAGCACAAACATGATAGTAAGGGTATGTATTCTTTAGCTTCTCTTGTCAATCCGTTCTGTTATGTTGTTGCTATGATATGTAGATTGTTTGGTTCTCCGAACACACAAAAATTTACAGTTGAATGGGTTCCCTTGATTCAAGTTGCTTCTAATTTTGAAGTAATGGATTAGGCTACTATCTTGTCCAACAATATTGCGTCCAAAATCTTAGAATATAGGCAAAAGCACAATGTTTCAGAAAGAATTGTGCCAAATTTTTATATAAGTGTCTATATTATGGATTCCATTTCTTTCTATTTTGATTTTTCTTCAATAGGACGGAAATGGACACTTGAAGACCCTACACCAATTCACTTATATCATGATATCCTATGGGAATCTAAGTACCAACCTCATTTTTACAGAATTTTCAATAAGGTAATGTTGCCTTTGTACAAAGCCATTTTTTATCGAAATGCCCCAGGTTGTCTCAAGAAGCCACGGAAGACTTCACTGTTATTGGCAGTTGGTTTACTGAAGAAAATTTCACTTATGTCAGAGTATTTGGGAGTCTTGCAGCCCCACATGTTCTTCCTATTTAAGTTCTCGATAAGATTATGGCCCGGAAGTTGCCTATCAGATCGTAGGTCATGGTATAATTGAAGTCTTGAAAGACTCCAAAAAGGCTATTTGGCCACAATTTCCTATTCATTGTGGAGTCTATTCTCTTTAAAATTACAATCATGTTGTCCTAGAAATCAAACAAATCGAAGGCATGCAGCTCCCCACTATTCCTCCTAGACAATACGACCCTAAAAAGGTCATTCATGATTTCACTACTTAGGTTAAAATAAGGCCATTTGTTCATGAACCTGATGATTTTGATGATTTTTTTTAGACGTGTGAGTCATATAGACAGGTGGAACATTTAGCACAAATTCGACTGGGCCCCGAGGATTTTTTCTTATTCCAAGAGTACAGAAATAAAAGGCTACAGAAACTGCCTTCTAAATGCCTAATTTCTTTATAGCTAGAATTGTCTGCAGGAAAATCTTTGTCGTCGTCTACAAAAGAAACAAAAAAGGCATCCACTATTTCACTCTTATAGAAACAAATAGAAGACCTCATGTCTACTAGTGAGCTCAATAAAGTCTGGGATCAGTTCTGTTCACACCTAATCTTCAACGATTGGGTGAACTGGAATGCGAACAGTCATCAAGAAGATGAACTGATCCGTTCCATTTCTGTATATAAATGATAGTTATCTAATGAATTAAGCAGTCAGTTTTCTTTTGTCTATTTTGGAGTTACCCTGGCCTGACATGGTATCAGAGCACAGGTCCCAGTCCTCAGAATAGTCGTAACTCCTTTTCTCTGCGCTGAATACTTGAGCGTTTCTACCTCTGTCATGCGTTTCATTCTCTGCGCTGAATACCTGAGCGTTTCTACCTCTGTCTTGCGTGGCATTGGGTCTCTGCGCATCGGTTAAAAAAAATCATTGACTGTCCTACGGCCTGCTCTCGCTCTCCTTCTATTCTCTTCTAGCAGCAAGAATAACAGCTTCATTCATTAGATTTTGCAAATCAGCACCAGTGAAGCCTGGTGTCCTCCTTGCAATTTTCTCAAAATCTACATCCTTTGCCAATGCTTTGCCTCTTGAGTGGACCTACAGAATCCTCACTCTCCCGGCAACGTCCGACCTGTCTACGGTGACCTGCCTATCAAACCGGCCCGGCCGCAACAGCGCTGAATCCAGAACATCCGGCCGATTCGTCGCCGCAAGAACAATAACCCCGCTGTTCCCAAAGAACCCGTCCATCTCCCTTGGTTTCAAACCTGAGGCAGAATTTCAGAGAAAGTTCCAGCGCCTGGTGAGAAGACTCTCCCCTCATGTCAAGGTTTCTGATGGCGGGCAAATGGAACGGCCCCGGGAGCAGCTCTTGTTTCTGGTAGGACGAAGAAGACCCATAGCCTCCATGCCCATTCCAATGTAGCAGAGCTGCGGTGAGTTTCACGCAAATATGGATGCAATTAGGATGTTGCCACCCAGATCCCAATTCATTCGTCAGTCTCTTATTCACAATACAAAAGCTACTCTACGCTATAACGCAAACAATTGCATGTGATTGTGTGGAAGGTGCTTTCCAGCTGACATATATATTGTTTCTTTTCGTATGAGACGCAGTTTGTATTTTGTGCAGTTTGTATTTTGTGGAGTGATGGAATCTGCGAGTTGAGGCTGGCAGAATTTGAGAAGTTGTTTTTTGTGATGAAGAAATAGTTATTGGGTAGAGTGCATGTAAATGAATTGATGTCGCTTTTGTTCAAGAACAGTTGAATGGCACAGAGATGCAGTGTGTTGACAACAAAATTCAAGTCAACTTAACACTGTACATGTGGCTGTGTTGCGAGGATCTCTTTCAGATTTTGATCCTGTGGTGATTCGGTTCTGTGGAGAAGTCCTTTCGGACTTGTAGAAAAACAAGTGCGTTTACAGTAATAGATTCTGCTGCCTTGAATGGTATATGATGGTCCATGTTGTTGTGCGTTGAATTTATATACGTTGCAACTGAGATTGTATGTGCATTGATTGCATGCTGGTGTATTTACAATACATTGAAATTTTTTTATGAATTTATGAGGATCTTTGGAGGGCTTTGAAGAAACAGTAAAGTATTTGCTCTTTTTTGAGTACAATTTCACTGTACATCAGTAGAAGTTTTTTTATCAGCAGAAATTTATTATCAGCAGAAGTTTTTTTGGCAGAAGTATTTTTTTTACAGAATGCATTCAATCATTTCTATGGTAGGAATAGTTCTCACTGGCAAGGAGAACTATTCTGAATGGTCTCGGATGGTAAAACACACCCTCATCTACAATGAGTTGTGGAAAGGAGTGTGTGTCGGAGAAGAAGACAAAGACCCTGTGCAGCCTACATCAGATAAAGAACTTGTCATTTGGGAAAACAAGAACAACAAAGCATATGCATTGATCACAACATCTGTAAATGAAGAAGTAAGTCATCATATTTCATCCTATTCCACTGCCTTTGAAGCTTTACAAAAGCTGAAAGAACTCTATGATTCACATTCTGCACTTGAAGTTGTTCAGCTCATGATTAAACTCTTCACTCTTGAACTGAAAAATAATGATCCCCTTGCTCTTGCATCTGAAATAAAGTCTATAATGCATGATATTAAATCCACTAAGGTTGAGCTAGATATCTCTCTTATTGCCTTTCTCAAAGCACTCTATCCTACCTACTCCAATTATCTTGAGTCCTTACAAGCAAATGGAAATCTTAAAGACATAACCTTTGAGTCTCTTGTGAAAAAGTTCGCTGAAAGAGAGAAAGCCTTTGGAAAGAAAATAGTCCCTGAATCTTCTGAAGAGACTTTTTGCCTTGCTCATAAAGAAAAGCATCATGCTCAAGATTCTACAAGAGGAAGAGGTGGACGAAGAGGAAGAGGAAGATACTTCAGAGGCAGGGGGGCAGACATTCTCAAGCAGAAAAGGTAGATCTGCATTGCATTCTTTGCAAACAAAATGGATCACATGATGCTTCTACATGCAAGCTACCATGGGACAAAATTGAGCAGAGAAGAAATCAACAAAAAGGTAAAACTGATGACACAGACAAAGGTAAAGCACCTGAATCTGCTCACTATATTGAGGCACAATGTAACATTGGAGTAAATGAAGATTTGTTTAATGCTTCACTTGCTTCTTCGAAAAATGACTGGTTGCTTGATTCAGGAGCAACCTGTCATATGACTCATAGGAAAGATTTTTTTGAGGATTTCACTGACAATGTTGATGGAGCAGTATACTTTTCAGATCAGTCAAAGATCAAGCCATCAGGGCTTGGCACAATCAGGCTTAAACTGCCTGGTCTTCCAGACTTTCTTCTGGATCATGTTCTATATCTCCCACAGCTCAAGAGAAACTTGCTGTCCCTGGTCCACATCCGCCAACAAGGTAACTCCATTCATATGTTTGATGGAAAGCTTGAGGTAAGAAAGGCATCTGACCACTCACTTGTCATGAGGGGTATAGAAGAAGAAAGACTTCTTAAATTGCAAGGAACCTCTGCTCATACACAACATTTCTCATATATTTCTCATCATGAATAAGGTACACTTCCGTCAAGTTTATTATGGCATGCTATATTTGGACATTTAAACTATGATAGTCTCCGCTTGTTGAAGAAAAATGGTGTTGCTGGTTTGCCTACAATTCCTAGAAAACATAAGCAATGTGATGCTTGCATTCTAGGAAATCATAGCAAACAGTCTTTTCATGATTCACATTCAAGAGCACATAGGAAGCTTGAACTCATTCATTCAGATTTATGTGGTCCAATGCCTGTTCCTTCTGCAAATGGAAATAAATATATCATGACATTTATTGATGATTACACCAGAATGTGTTGGGTTTATTTATTGAAGAACAAATCTGATGCTTTTCAAACATTCAAGAATTTTCATAAGTGGATTGAAAATGATGCACAATCTCATATTGGGTCTATTCGCATTGATAATGGAAAAGAATATACATCAAATGAATTTGAACACTATCTTCGCCAACATGGGATTAAACATCAAACAACTGTGCCTTATAATCCTCAACAGAATGGTGTAGCAGAAAGAATGAATAGAACAATCTTGAATATGGTACGATCCATGCTTTTCTTCAAAAATGTATAATGAAGTGCGTGAAGTGGTATCTTCCTGGGTTATATTCAAACAAACATCGTAAAGATATTCAAACACATCTAAAGCATACCGCCTCTATGATGAAGTAAATAAAAAGTTTGTTTTATCTAGAGATGTCATCTTTCTCGAATCATCCAAATCTGACAATGTTGTTGAGCGGCAACTTGATCGCTTGGATAGATTCACAAAAACAAAATCATTTCAAGAATTTGATAATCAGATTCCACATCTTGAAGGGGGGATTCCTATACTAGAACAACATGTGGAATCTTCTTCTGAAGAACAATCTCCTCTGCATGAAACTCCAACAACGAATGATGCTTTAAGTGATGTAATTGATAGAATTGGGAGACTCAATCTTGATTCAGTCCCAACTCAATCAACAGAGCAGCCTGGACCATCTCAGAAAGGTCCCCCAAAGTGGCTGACAAAGACACTTGAAAGTGTTCATCCTGATGAAATTGGAAAAACAGGAACCAGAAATTCAAACCAACAAAATGGAGGTGATGTAGATGACTCTAATTCACCTATTGATATGGATGTTACTTATGATTGTGAATTGAACTTGTCTACAGGATTTTGAACCAACTTCCTTCAAAGAAGATGCTTCTCATGATGAATGGAAAGAAGCGATGAAAAAGGAGTATGATGCCCTCATAAAGAATGGCACTTGGAAGCTGGTTGACCCTCCATTTGGAACCAAACCAATTGGCTGCAAGTGGGTCTACAAGAACAAGTACAAAGCTGATGGCTCACTTGACAAGCACAAATCTAGGCTTGTGGCAAAAGGTTTTGCACAGAAGGAAGGGGTCGATTATGAGGAAACTTTTTCCCCCACAGCAAAATGGGCCACCATCCGGACACTCTTTGCACTAGCTTCTCAAAACGGTTGGAAAGTCCATCAAATGGATGTAAAAACTGCATTCTTGAATGGAGATCTAAAAGAGAATGTTTTTATGTCCCAGCCTGAAGGATTTGCTGTGAAAGGACATGAACACAAAGTATGCAAACTTGTGAAGTCCTTGTATGGCCTCAAACAAGCACCATGAGCCTGGTATGAAAAACTAACTGAGCATCTTCTGAAACTCAACTTCAATCATTTTGATCTTGATGATGCAACTTTATTTGTCAAGAAAGTTGGCAAAACAGTTGTATATCTTGTGGTATATGTAGATGATCTTTTAATGACAGGGAACAATGAAAGCTATATTGCATCCATAAAGAAAGAATTAGGAAAAAGTTTTGAAATGACTGATTTGGGCTATGTTCATTACTATCTTGGCATTGAAGTAACCCAACATCCAAAATCCATATTTCTTTCTCAAAAGAAATACATTGGAGATTTGTTAAACAGATTTGGCATGACAGAGTGCAATCCTCTTTCTACTCCAATGGAACAAAACTTGAAGCTCACATCTATTGAAGGAAAGGAATTTGAGGATGCAACAAAGTATAGACAGCTTGTAGGAAGTCTCATCTACCTCACTACTACCTGACCAGACATTTCATTTGCTGTTGGAATCCTCTCTAGGTTTATGCAAAAGCCTTGTGAGGGACATTGGTCTGCTGCAAAAAGAGTTCTAAGGTACTTGAAGGGAACTCAAGACCTTGGAATCAAGTATACACAGGTGGACGACTTCAGCTTGATTGGATACTCTGATTCAGACTTCGATGGAGACAAAGAAACTGGGGTATCTACTTCAGGATATGCTATGAGTCTTGGATCAGGAGCTGTCTCCTGGAGATCACGCAAACAATCAGTTCCAGCAGATTCCACAACAGAAGCAAAATACGTGGCAGCAGCTGAAGCAACGAAAGAAATTGTGTGGCTCAGGAAAATTCTTGAAGATTTGCAGGTAAAACAAGTACAACTAACTCCACTCATGATTGATAACACCTCTGCAATAAATTTGGCCAAGAACCCAAAGTTCCATGATCATACTAAGCACATGAATACTAAATATCATCTGATCCGACATCATGTTGAGGCCAAAACAATCCATCTCTGTCATTGTTCCACAAATGAGCAAATTGCAGACATCTTCACCAAAGAGCTTGGAAAAGAAAAGCTTGAAAGATTCAGAACGATGCTTGGACTCACCAACATCCCTTCAGATTAAGGGGGGGGAATGTTCACACCTAATCTTCAACGGTTGGGTGAACTGGAACACGAATAGTCATCAAGAAGATGAACTGATCCGTTCCATTTCTGTATATAAATGATAGTTATCTAATGAATTAAACAATCAATTTTCTTCTGTCTATTTTGGAGTTACCCTGGCCTGACAAGTTCAACAAAGAACTAGATAGCACACATGAGAAGGAAGTGCAGGATTCAACTTCAATGGAGATAGATAAGACTCTTGTAGCCAGTAAGACAAAGTCTCCTGTAAATGAGTCATCAAGTCAAATAATGGATAAAGAAGTTATCCTGGTAGTCCCCACCTCTGAGATCATCCTCAAAGTAGAAGAGATTATGCCTCTTGATATTTTTTACAGTCCTGAACATCGTGTTGTTGTGAGTCAATAGAAGAAGAAAAGAAGAATGGAACATTCTCAGGAACTTCTTCCTGGAAGCATTCCATTAGATGTGGTATGGAAAGATTATCAAGCTAATTCATCTGATGATTTAGCTAATCTTTCGCAATATGCATGAGCCTATGCTACGACCACCATTTTCAAAGCTACTGAAGTTCAACAATTGGTTAAAGAAAAAGATGAAAAATATTGCAATTAGAACAAACAATACTTAATTAAAGACATGATATGGAGCAGGAATGGAAACTCAAGTTGTCAAAATTACAAACTGGGTTTAATCAATTGAAAGTTAAAAACGAAGTCGATATTCAGAGCTGAAATGCACAGATTGACCAGCTTCAACTTAGAATAACTTAGATACAAAAGGACATTGATATTGAAGGATTCAGAAAAGAAGTTGGAGAGATCAATGCTCTCCTTACACAACAACAAGTAAACTTCTGTAAGAAGTTAAATATCATCAATGACCTCTACAAAAACAGTGACTCATTGACTGATCAAATGTCTGAATTAAGAACATACTATGAAGATATCAACAACAAGATTTTTGATTTCATCACTTGGTAGGACAATTCAGATGGAATAAAAGCAAATCTTCCCAAAATACAAGAATCATACAAAGATCTTCTTTTTAGAGATTGGGATATTAGAATAAAGCAGGCTAAAGAAGCAATTTACAGAGCAAGAGACCTAGCAAGCCAAATTACCAAAATTGTTAGAGAAAGTCTAACAGATGCTAATCTTATTACTGAGTGCCCAGGAGAATGCTTGCCAGATACTCAAACACTCATAGAGTATTGGCATAACAAATCAAAGGAAAAAGAAGATAACATCAAGTTATATCTTGAATATCATCAACAGTTTTTCGTAAAGCCCTATGGAAAATGGTTAGTTATTCACAGCCTTGTTAATACAATTGAATACATGCTCCCACCTCTTTCATATGCCTTGTTTGTAGGACAGATGCGGATCAGGCCAGCTCATCCCCCATAATTGAAGCCGATGGAAGCTATTTACAGGTTACAAGAGCAAATGGGAGAGTAGTCAACTTCCCATCTTTAGTTTCTTGTTAAACGAAAGCT
Source organism: Pinus tabuliformis (assembly GCA_031772625.1). Taxonomy (NCBI): domain Eukaryota; kingdom Viridiplantae; phylum Streptophyta; class Pinopsida; order Pinales; family Pinaceae; genus Pinus; species Pinus tabuliformis. The sequence continues at coordinate 527,696,086 of CM062814.1, read as the reverse complement.
ATTTTTATCTTTTTGTTCCCTATTTCGAGGAGTGTTTATTTCAACCTCCTCAACAAATATGCTTTATTTACTTTGATAGTATGACTTTTATTTATAAATACCCTCTCATGTTTTTAGAGAAAGGGTTCATAATTTTTGTAAGAAGACTCAAGGAACTTGCACTTTTGTATTTCTTTGATAATTTTAATAGAAAGGCTAGGCCAGAGACTGTCTTCTTCCATAAGCAGAGCATTGATATATGTGGTACTATTATCTTTTATTAATGCTATGTTTTATGTTTAAAAGTCAGTTAAGTTTTATCACTGTTTTATTATATGCAATATCACAACTCAATTAAGCATTGTTTCACTATTGAAAAGTGTATTAATTGTTATCTTTAGTTGTATGTATGAAATGGTATAATTTTTATGCGATATGTGCTTAATAATTAAATTGATTAACTATTTAATCAATTTAATTATCTTTAATTTGTTTTAACTCTTTTAAATGTTTGATGATCTATATTGTCTTTCATTTATAAAGAAATATTTATGAAACCGTATATGCAAAGTTAGTTATATCCCGGGAATTAGATAGATAAATATAGATTTATTTATTTGCATTCATATTTACTCTATCAAATAGTTTTCACCCCATATATATCAAACCCCTAACTCTGTTATATATTTGAGCGGGAAATTGGTCTCTATATCCACAATCGGAACAACTACCCCAAACGGAAAAGGAACGATATTCAAGTTCCCGACCGGGTGGTTTCCTCAATGTTGAGGCAAGGAAATTCTGAGCCTTCAATAGACCCAAAAGGATTTAAGAATTCCTCGGCTCACATGTAAGATAACATGGAACAAAAAAAATAACTACAACCAAATCTAGTCCTTCGACATCAATTCAGCCCCCCACAACACCAACTCATACCATAGACTTTGTGATCCCTAGTCCTCCTTTTCCATCTCCCCAGTTTCATCTAGATCCATCGAATGGAGAAGAGAGAGATACAACCATGATCCTAGCTTCGTCCACATGCAGACATAAACATCTTCATGAATCATATCACTCAAATAGTGATAAGGAAGTAATCAATATTGAATATCCTCAAAAAATGGAAATGCCTCAACGGAATGTAGCCATTGTCTCAATGTCATCTTCTCTCGACAACTTCTCGAGATGGATTGAAGTTCACTAGAAGAAAAAGGAAGAAAAGACCTTCGAACAACTCAATGATCAATTTTTCTCTGTTTTTGGTGGTCTCCCCCTAAGTGGGTTTGAAAATGGTTTTGATCTCTTTTTTTATGGACTCTCCTCTAATTTTGCAAGTACTTGATTCTCTACTTTAATGTCTGTGGTCTAGTTCCAAAATGACAAGCCAAATATAGTAATTTTGCTAAACTGATGTAAATCTTTTCTATAGCAATACAAAGATAGCTTACAAAATAAAAATAAAAATATTTAAATATGAAACTTATATAATACAAATAACAACTATGAATTAAGATCCATTTAGTCATATAAATTAAAATAATGATTCATATTCATAACCATTATATTTTAGAACTTCATATTTAAATTTAATTACTAAGCATATAAAAATTAAATATTTACAATAAACCTTTTTCTTGTTTATCTATCTATAATCAATGCTATACATATCACATTAAAAAATTAAATTGAAAGATTTATAAAGCATGTCAAAGAAAAATGCCTCATATATGTAACTACATATATTATCAATTTTTTATCAAATTTAAAGTAAGGATATTTCTATATATAAAGATGTGAAATTTATATAAAAATAAATAATATTATTAATAGCTAGCGTAATCCATTTTAAGTCTGGTTCTACTAACAACCGAGAGAAATCAAATTTCTCAAGGTGCAAACCTTTCATCAAATTTTGCACTCAAAAAGATGTTTGCATCTTGAGAGATTTGATCCATTTCAGTGCTTGGTAGATATGTACATAAGATGGATTTATGTTCGAGAGAAATCAAATTTCTCAAGGTGCAAACCTTTCATCAAGTTTTGCACTCAAAAATATGTTTGCATCTTGAGAGATTTGATCCATCTCGGTGCTTGGTAGATATGTACGTAAGATGGATCTATGTTGGTATATTCAATATGAACTCATCATGTTACTTACAAGAATTGAAGTTAGGTGGAGAGATTAACAATCATTCCTCCTAACCACTTGAAATAAAAAGAAATAGATAAATTGACACGCCGTGAAATAATTTATTTTTTATTGCCAACATTGAAATATTTTTTTGTTTTAATTATTGATATATTTTTAAATGTAACATGAAAATTATGTATCATGGAAATAATTACACTCCCTCATACTGAGATGAAATTTTTTTTAGCACGGTCCATTATAAATTACTATAAGTAAAATCATATAAATTTTGATAATACATCATTCATTGTGTGGAGACAAATTTACTTTGATTGGGAAAATTAACCCTTCCATTGTCATCCACACTAGACATGAACATCCAAAACATCACTCTAAGGTCCATATTCCTGTCATAAGCTTACAAAAGCAATTAGTCCAAACTATATTCGCTACGATGTTACAAGATTGCACTCTATCATGCAACTAGATAATCCACACAATTAAAGGCACCATGTGGATATTTAGGCATGTGGCACTAATTTTATTTCTTCCCAATGACTTAGTTAACTTGAGTGTACTTGAACTTGGACTATGCCTACTCCAATTTTCCTTAACCAATTTGTTTAATTACATGTTACTTAACCAATTTCAATTTTTTTACATCATCAATTATCTCTACATGTACAATTGTATATATATCACACAATTTACATAGAATATTGCTTCCCGACTCAAAACATCCAAGCAACTTGTGCCACAACCTCTCCTGGTCAAAACACCAAATTTGATATGAACCCAAAATTTACAATAAAACACTAAATTTCTTCTAAACACCATATTATGATCATACCTGAACCTCAAAACACTTCCTGTAGGATGCCCCAAAATTCATCTTGCTCAAACTCCAAATTTCATCTCAACAGAACCTCAAATTTTGGATGCCAAATTTCTGAACACCAAAATTCAGGTCTACAAATGCCAAAAATTTGATTCTACTTAAACCTCAAATTTCCTTCCACATCCAACGCCAAAATTTAGCCTAAACATCAAATTTCAGTATCCCTAATCAAACTCCAAAATTGGGTTTGTAGCATCGTGTTGTCCTAGAGAACTTCAAATTTCAGGTGCTCTTCTAAAACACCAAAATTTTGTATACTCTGTTAAGCCCCATATTAACACCAAAAACCCCTTTTTAAGACCTAGATAATGAGTGTTACATTTCTATTGTTATATGTTTATGTAGGCTAGAACCCCTTATGGTCACATTTATTATAATTGTATCCTTTTTCTATATATATATATATATATATATATATATATATATATATATATATATATATATATATATAGAGAGAGAGAGAGAGAGAGAGAGAGAGAGAGAGAGAGAGAGAGACACACACACACACTAAGGAGGCCTAGTCTTAGGATCATCAAATATTGTCTTGTTCATTGTATTTATTGTATAATGAGGTTTCCCCCTCGAAGTGGACTATAATTATTTATTTCTTATCATTTTTAAGATGCAAGGATCATAACATCTGGTATGAAATCTCTTGATCCTAGGGTTTTGTTGCTTAAAATAGGTCTTCCTAGAATTTTCACTATAATTTTTTTCTAGGCAGTTTCAAATGGTGAAACCTCAAGGATGTTGAGAATACATTCTAAGAAATCTTTGGTTCAACTTTCAGACCTTGGTTTTCTATATTTTCAAAGATATGGTCCAAGGAAGTTAGGGTTTATGAATGCTCCTCATTTCTGCCTCAAACATGACATTTTAGAATTTTCACTATAACTTTATTTTCATGAGTATTATTTTAAAATTTTCACTATAACTTTATTTTCATGAGTATTATTTTAGAATTTTCACTATAACTTTATATTCATGAGTATTCAAATTGTGAAACTTCGACCATGTTGAATAGATATTGTGGTGAACATCTGATCCAAGTCTTAAATTTTTTGTTGCTATATTTTCAAAGATATACTACAGGGAATTCAGGGTATTTGTATGCTCCACAATTTAGTCTCAAACAATTCAGTTTGGCATTTTTTCTATAATTTTTCTTAATAATGTTTCATAAAGTGAAACTTGGACCATATTAAGGAAAAATCTTGGGGAATATCTAGTTCCTTTTCCACAATTTATTTCACTATATTTTGAGATTTGTATCCTATGGAAGATAGATTTTTTGAACGGACATGAAATAAAGTTTAAACAGGTTATCTTGGTATTTTGGTTATACCTTCTCGTATGGAAACTTTCATATTGTGAAATCTTTAGAAATTTCAAGAGACATATAGAAGTACCTCAGGTATAGGTTCCCAAAATATATTTCAATAATTAGACACATAGAACGCTATAGAAGTTTTATCCTGGGAAGAGGCCAAAAAATCAACAAGTTTTAGGAAAGTCACTGTAACTTTCAGTTGGCACAATAGATTTAGTTCACACCCATGGAATTTCATAAACTACATATCATAGTATCACTAAAAAATATTTCAAATCTCAAATGCCTCATATCTTGAATATATATCTATAAATATTTGTCTATTTTGATATTCTCTGAATTAAGGTATGTAATTTACTATTGACCTAACTATTCATTAGAAGGTCTCCTATTTTTTTGGTTATAATAAAGAGAGGGTTATTATTATTTTCCAACATGCCTCCAAAGAAAGCTACTACACCAATTAAATCTATTCAAGACTCATTAAGCAAGTGAAGACTTAGAATTTAGGTTATCTCAATTAGAGAAGAAAGTTAATGAAATGGACGATAGTATGTTGAAAAAGTTGCATTTCTCAGGTTCTGAAGAAAATATTAACAGAGAAATGGAAAAGAATATGAATGAAATAAGGAATGAATACAAAATAAGATGAATGAAGATAAGGAATAATACAAAAATCCATGATTGTGTAGGTTTTAACCCTGTAGAGAAATTACTTGCATACGAATTCTAAAACACAGAAAATAAACAATGCGAGAGCATAACACATAAAACACATATACACAGAGATTTTCCCTTTGATCCCAAAACCGGGACTACCAGTTTGATTTTTCATTATGTTCCTTTCAATGTTACAACACATATATATACATGTCGAAGCATCCAATACCATGGACCGAAAACCATCGCGCCCAAAACCATGTGCGAAAACCATGCACGAAACCATAGGTAGGTCCGCCCACCTAATATAGGGTCCAAAAAAAATTTCCCCTGGGGCGCTGCCCCGAACCCCGTAGAGGGGGGCTAACCCCTCGATTAACTAAGGGAGCTAGTCGTGGAAAGAATATAACACAACACAACATTCTCCCACTTGTTTTATTCTTTCCACATGAGAGCTTAGTCATTGATCCAACCCTGCAATGCCCATTTTTTCTCTACACCAAGAGAACTTCTCAGAGCTCATAGATTGTTTTCAATGCATCTGTAGTATTCTTCAAAGTGTCCACCTTTACCAACAACACCTTTTTGTCTTCTATCATATACCTCACAAAGTGATATTGAACATCAATGTGCTTTGTCTTTGAATGGTAAGTAGGGTTATTTTCCAAGAAAATTTATCTTTGGATAGCATAGTCTAGTCTTATAGCTCCCTGTACTAACCCCATACTTGAACACAATCTCTGCAACCAAACTGCTTCCTTGCTTGCATGAGTGGCTGCCATGTATTCTACCTCTGTAGTTGATAGTGCCACTACAGATTGTTTCTTACTCATCCAACTGATTGCACCTCCAAATAGGTTAAACACATACCCACTTGTAGATCTTCTCTGATCCAGATCTCCAGCCCAGTCGGCATCAACAAAGCCATGAATATCCAAAACTCTGTCCAATCCTGGTCTTCCTTAGTAACACAAACCATAATCATTAGTGCCACCCAAATACCTGAAAACCCGCTTCACGGTTGTCCAATGCTCCTTCCCTGGTTTTGACATAAGCCTGCTCAATACTCCCACTGCATGTGCAATGTCTGGTCTAGTACATACCATCACATACATCAGGCTATCGACTGCACTTGCATATGGAACAAGGGACATGTCCTCTTCCTGTTCTTGTGTCTTGGGACACTATTCAACAGATAACTTTACACCTACAGGAATAACAACCTTCACTGGTTTATTGTCCTGCATATTAAACCTTTGCAGTATTGTCTTGACATACTTCCTCTGGTTTAACCAGAGCTTCCTCTTTTCCCGATCTCTTTTAATTTCCATGCCCAAAATATAGTTTGCAGCACCAAGATCTTTCATGTCGAATTTGGAGGACAACTGGGTCTTCAAATCCTGGATAATTTCTTTGTCATTTCCAACCAGCAACATATCATCCACAGACAAGACCAGATAAATAATGCGGTCACCAATTAATTTAAAATACACACAGTGGTATGATTTGCTTCTGGTGAAGCCAAGTCCCCGTATAAATGTATCAAATTTCTGATACCACATCCTTGGTGACTGTTTTAACCCATACAAAGACTTTTTTAACTTGCATACCAATTCTTTCTTACCCTTCACCACAAAGCCTTCAGGTTGCTTCATGTAGATCTCTTCTTCCAGATCCCCGTGAAGAAATGTTGTCTTCACATCCATCTGTTCTACCTAAAAATCAAAAGCAGCAGCAACAGGTAAAAATAATCTAATAAAAGCTATCTTGGCAACAGGAGAAAAAATATCACCAAAATCAATTCTGAATACCTGGGAATAACCTTTTGCTACCAATCGAGCTTTTTATTTCTCCACCTTTCTTTCTACATTTGTCTTCTTCTTGAACACCCATTTGCTACCAATGGGTTTCCTTATAGTCGACAACTCCACTAGATCCCAAGCCTCATTTTTGTGCAAAGATGCCATTTCATCAACCATGGCCTCTTTCTAGAGTTTGCTATCCTCTGAATCTACTGCTTCCTTCATAGTTTTGGGATCATCATTAGTAATAGATAAATCAAAATTTGAACAGAAAGCAGATGGACTATACCTTTCTGGTTTCCTTCTTTCTCGAACTAATCTTCTCACAACCAGAGTTTGTGGATGTTCATCTTCTAATTCCTCTTCTATTGTAGAGTCTAATTCTTCCTCCTTTAGCTCAAACTCTATCTTCTCAGGTTCCTTTAGTTGCACTTCATGTTTAATAACATCTTTCACCTCTCTGAACACCACATCTCGACTATACACAACCTTCCTTGTTATTGGGTTCCAAAGTTTATAACCCTTTAAACCATCCTTATACCCAATAAATATGCACTTTTCATACTTACTATCCAACTTTGTTCTTTTCTCCTTTGGAACACGTACATATGCATCACATCCAAATACCCTCAGATGTGAAAGAGAGGGTTTCTTACCAATCCATACCTCTTGTGGAGTCTTATCCTCCAACACTAATGAAGGTGATCTGTTGACCAGGTAACATGTAGTCTCCATCGCCTCTGCCCAGAATTCTTGTCCTAACCCGACACCATTGAGCATGCTTCTTGCCCTTTCCATCAATGTCTTGTTCATTCTTTCTGCAACTCCATTTTGCTCAGGTGTGTATCGAGTAGTCTTATGTCGTGCTATACGACACTTCTTACAGAATTCTTCAAATTCGAAAACTCTCCACCATTATCTGTCCTCAGCACCTTTATCTTCTTCTCTATTTGGTTTTCCACCAGAGCCTTAAATTCTTTAAACCTGTCAAAGACTTCAGATTTCTTCTTAAGGAAATATATCCATGTATTCCTTGATAAGTCATCTATAAATGATACATAGTACACAAAATTACTTAGTGATGGAACTTTCATAGGTCAAAACACATCATTGTGCACAAGCTCTAATATATGTTTTGCCCTCTTACCACCAAAGGGGAAACTCACCCGATTCTTCTTCCCATATACACAATTTTCACAAAAATCAAAATCCAAAGGGCTATTAGTCATACCTTCTACCATACCTTTCTCATGAAGTATTCGAAGGCCCTTCTCTCCAATATGTCCAAGCCTTTGATGCCATAGCATGGTCTTTTCTCCAAAGACCACTAGATTTTCTGCTCCATTTTCAGGGACCACATAACTATTGCACCCATCAACAATAATGCTACCTTGCAGCTTGTACAGAGTTCCAATCAGAACTCCCCACATCAATACCAGTGCTCCCTGAACCATCTTGCAAGTATCCTTCTCGAACACTGTTTTTACACCTGCATCATCTAGCTTGCTTACAGAAATCAAATTTCTGGTCAATGTAGGAATATGCAGAACACCCTTAAGTGTTCTAATCCTTCCACCTTGGAAATTCAAATTAATTTTTCCGAGACTGACGATTTTAGCCTTTTTGTCATCCCCCAAGAAGACATCAACACCATCATATTTCTCATACTCGCAAAACCACTCTCTATGGGGAGTGAAGTAAAAAGATGCACTTGAGTCAATCAACCATGCCTCATAATCTACATGTGTACATGAAGAAGGAAAGTACACATCCCCACCTTCATCTGAGGTGGTTTTCACCTTTGCAGAAGGAGCATCATTAGATCCCTTTCCTTTTTCATGAGCTTTAAATTTACAGTCCCTTTTGTAGTGCCCTCTCTTTCTGCATTTCCACCACACCTTTATAGGTTTTCCTGGAGATTTAGATCTCCCTCTAGATTTAGATCTCTCACTCGATGACTTATTTTTGTTTCTGTTCTGGGACCTTCCTTGTACAGACAAGGCATCACCATTCCGGCTCTCCATATTTTTCTGTCTCATCTCCTCTGTCAGCAAGGATGAGACTATTTCGTCAAATTGCAAGGCATATGCATTGCTACCTATTGCAATAACCAGACCATCCCACGAATCTAGTAGAGAACACAACAAACTAATGCACTTATCTTCATCTGAAATTTTAATGTCAGCAGACAATAAATGGCTTACCACAGTATTAAATGCATTCAGATGCTCTGTCACCGAGTCTCCATCTTTCATCCTCAGGTTATACAACTTTTTATGTAGGAACAATTTATTCACTAGAGACTTAGATTGGTACAAAGTCCCTAACTTGTGCCACAAAGCCTTTGTCATAGCTTCCCCTGGTACATTCAGCAATACTGAATCTAAGACACACAATCGTATTGTTCTCTTTTCCTTCCGATCCAACTTCTTCCATTCTTCATCGGACACTCCCATTGGTTTAGTACCCGGATCTACCGTGATCCATTTATCTTTATCCACCAACAAATCCTCCATCTTGAGTTTGCACAACTCAAAACTCTGACCATTAAATTTCTCAATCTCTATCTTTCCACTACTCGCCATCTTCTTTCACCACTAGAATCGATCCCGTAGATCTCCCACTGAATAGGGTCTACCACAGGCCCGAGCGAAACCCCTCAGCAACAAAGGCGTCTCCTTGAAGCCAAAACAACTCTGATACCAAATGTAGGTTTTAACCCCATTCGTACAAACTTAAGAGGTATCGGCATTATATGTGTAACATACAATGTGTATTTCCTTCGTTTTTATGATGTAATGGAGTGAATGTAATGAAATCAAATCCTAAACAAATTGCAGAAATGGAAATGCTTGAAATAAAAACCTTAACCTATTGCAAGAAAGAAAATACAAAGAAAACAAGCCTATTTTATAAAGTAAAGATCATGAACTAAATATCAATCATTAAAATTTTAAGAGTTTTAGATCCATTGGTAGAGCTCATTAGATGTGGCAATCAAGAAAATCATTATTGTATTATCCAATTCATAAATTTGTCCATTAACCCAAATCGCTAAGATGTTTTGCATGGGTAAAAAGGAAAGTCCTAAGTGGTGTTTATTCCTCCTCAACCATTTATTTAGAGCCTAGGGGTCATGATTCAACCCTAAGGGATGAAAACCAATATTTTTGAGCAAATATGGGTAAGTATATACACGTTGGAAGAGTGCTACAGGAAACTACGGTATGCTACAAAATGTTATAATTCACTGAAATAACCAAGAAAATCAAATCCAAATTGGATGGGACAATTTTTTTTAGTAGCTAGGATCTCTTAGATCTCCATTCCAAGTGGAATCACTCAAAAATACCCCTGTTAACCCATGCTAAAAAATAGCAGAAAAATTACTAGTCTAAAATCTAGAAATTCGAGAACTAGTGAGCTAGTTAATCTATCAAATGCCTAACCTAATCAAGTGCGAATGAAACGGAGTAAATTTTGTTATTAAATTGATTTTTTTTTTTTTTTTTTATCTAATGCAAGTGGAATCAACTCGATTGAAGCTCGTTAGAATGTTCTAAAAAATAACATAAATTTACTACTATTTGCCACAAGGGACTTCTAGAAATTTAGATTTGGGAATAAGCAAACTAATCCAAGTAGCTCAATGATTACTATGACCTTCCAAAGTTGTTCAAAGGATGAAATCATGCTTTTTATCCTGCAAAAGAACTTACTTCAACCATTTAACCCAATCCTACAAGAAAAAATCATCAATACTAAATGCAGAAATAGAAAAAGACAAGAACAAGAGATGCATGTGAATAAGAAGTGAAAGGAATAAAAGTAAATGATACAAAAGGGCTCTGAGGCTCCTGGGATGTCCAAGCCCAAGGAAACTCAGAGTCTTATGAAGGAGACCAAGATTTAGAAGCTGAACATGGCACCAATCTTCATTATTTCCATCAATACAATTACATCCCTACAAGAAATGAAAGTGGAGCTGCAAAAATACGAGTTCTCTCCACAAGAATACTAAGAAAAATCCACCCCTTGAGGTAAATTCGACTTAGTACTTATAAAAAATGATTAGGAACCATTCCCCTTGAAAGGAAGAAACTTCCCCCTCCAAAATCCCTCAAATAGTGGATTTGGTTCCAGACACTAGGAATCTGCATTAAATGACGGGGAACACATTCCTAGATTTTCTCAATCATCGAAGCTCCAAAATCGGTGCACTAATTTTAGAATATCTTTTTGATTTATTATCCAATATTAATCCTCTTGTATTAGGGGTCAGGTCCCTAAATTATCTCCTCCTCCAAATCTCCGTAATCGGCCCAATATTCTCACAATATTCTACAAAAATAAATAATATTAGGCACAAATATGCAATTATCCATAAACCTTCATAATGAACATATTAAAGTTAAAAATATGTTACCTAATGCAAAAAGAGAGGTTTAGTGTGTTGAAGGATGGTTAGATGGGCCTTAATTTATGTCTAATTTGGCGGCCCATCATACCCCCATGCTGAAAGTGTTGCTCATCCTCTGAGAAACTTAGTGACCTCATTGTGCCCGATTCATGGCCCTGGTGCCCTCCCTGCTTTGCTTTATCGTTGTTCAACACTTTCCTGTAGAAAATTTTTGCCTTCCTGTAGCAAGGCATATTCTTCTTTTAGTTGTTTAGTCATGGCTCCCTTGGTGCTTGGCTTCTTCTGAGAGGCTTGGGGCTCCTTTCTTTTGGATTGGAGGGAGGTTATCTCTTTAGTTTGCTTCTTATTCTCCTTTTATCCTTTGTTTGATTTTTTTAGGCACTTTATCTTATGTTTCAACATTTTATTTTTCTTTGCCACCCTCTTCTTCTTCTGCAGATCCATCCCTGACTGTCTCTTTAAGTCCAAAAAAGCTTCTTTATCCATGTCAACAACATTTTTCCATGTCTTCTCAAGGTTTGTGCAAGGGAACCCTGCTGCCAATTGTCAATTTCATAGCACTCATCATTTCAGCTTATGGAAAGAGGAGTGATTCATGTTGATTAATGAATTGAAGAATGGTATGTCAATCTCAAAGCAAGTTTATTCTCCCATCATAATGCTCATCCTTAGAAGAAAACTCCACAATTCAATTTTTTTATGGTTCTACTACAAGATGTTTAGTGGAGTAGTTTTGCAAAAATTCACAGAATTTTTGTTTGCAAGAGGTGATAGATCAAGTACTTATCCCTTATTTGAAGACTCCTTAAAAGTTATAGGGTTTTTTGGCCAATAATCCTCAAGATAGGGCCCTTTTTTTTCCTCTTGGGACAATCCTGTAGCAAACAGACTGTCTCCTGTAGCAGCCCTGTTTTTCATGTAGCATCTCCATTTCCTCCTATAGCAAAGCAGTTTGTGCCTTGATATTCTTATTTATGGTTGCTCTATTGGTTGTCCTCCTCAAAGGGGTCAAAAAATTCTCCCCTTCCATTAAATCTTGCACCCATTTCTCCTAGTGCTCCTTCTCATGATTTTATGTTTTTCATGTTTTTGTGTATATCTTCTTTGTCCTTCATGGTATTTGATTGTTGTTGTTTCTATGTGTGCAAGTCCTTTATTGTTGCCCAAGGTGTTACTACTACAGGTGGAGAGTCCTACTTAGAGTGGTATAGTGCCTCATGAGTTGGTATCACCGCCTCTACTTGATGGGAAAGCGAAAAATGATAGGATTATGACTTGCTATAATGGTTGCATAGGTTGCTATAGGAGCAGGTTTTCTTCCTGTAACAATCATTCCTTCTCTTTTATGGTCTTCTAACTATATGGGAGTGATGAAAAATGATGTAGAGGATTTGGAGGATGATGCTAGGGCTCATAGGGAGTAGTATAGGTTTGTGAAAATGGAGAGGATGTGCTATGTGTGTGTTTTTTAAGAAATTTTCAGGGTGAGTGTTAGGAAACCAACTCACAAAAAGATAGAAAATATAGATCAACACCTTAGAATTCAGCCTCTTGGAGGGGGAAACCTCCTTTACATTACACAAATGAACAATTCTTGGATGAGACTAAACCTCCCTTCTATATATAGGAGTCTAAGGGGTCACAATATAATCAAGCTGACATAACAGTAATAACATAAGGGCACAAAAATAACAATAGTGGGTTTCTATGGGGCATACTAATAAAAATATGGGGACAATAGGGGCACAATAATAACAATAAGGGACACAATGACAATAGTAACGAGGAAATCACTAGTATTATAGGGGCCTAACATGCCCCTCTCCTTTCGAAAAGAGTTGTCCTCAACACTTGAGTAGTTCTGGATGCTTCTGTATAAAATTCTCATCGTCCCATGTGGAATATTCAGTGGATAAGTTCTTCCACTTGATGAGATACTCCAAAATTGATCAATTTCGTTGCTGTCGAGTTCTTGTTTCTATGACTGCTTCCAGTTCCAATATGATTTTTCCTTCCTCGTCAAGTTCTGGAAATATTGTTTGAACTAGGAGCTTGTCACCTATAACCTTCTTTAAACATGAAACATGGAAAACTCAGTGCACTCGGGAAGCTACAGGAAGCTCCAATTTGTATGCCATAGTACCAATCTTTTGCAACACCTTGTACGAACCATAATACGTTGGTGATAATTTACTATCCTTCTTAGCTTTCTTGAGGGACATTTGTTTATATGGTTGTAGTTGTAGGAATACCCAGTCACCTACATCAAAAATTCTTTCGTTGCGATGTTGATATGCCTGTTGTTTCATTCTATTCTGCGCCAACGTGAGGTTATCCTTTAAGAGTTGGAGAACTTGTTGTTGATGCTCGGTGTGATGTTCCACTGCTTGAACCTTATAATTTTCTCTTAAATATGATGTGATGGATGGTGGATGATATCCATAAAGTGCCATAAATGGGGTCATTTTTGTTGCAGTATGGAAGGAAGTGTTATACCACCATTCGGCTAGAGGCAACCATTTGACCCATTGTGTCTGTTTATCAGATACAAAGCAACGAAGATATCCTTCCAAACATTTGTTTGCTATCTCAGTTTTCCCATTAGATTGAGGATGATAAGATGAGCTATGAGCTAACTAAGTACCGAGACAAGAAAATAATTTTGTCCAAAAATTTCCAGTGAAAATGGGATCTCTGTCACTTACAATAATCTTTGGGTTGCCATGTAGTTTTTGAATTGTTTCCATAAATGCAGTAGAAACTGTACTAGCTTTAAATGGATGTGATAATGCACAAAAGTGTGCATACTTGGTAAATCTGTCAACTACCGCCATGATGACACTCTTTCCTTCGGACTTGGGTAAACCTGTGATAAAATCCATTGAAAGCTCCTCCCAACATTGGCTTGGAATGGATAAAGGTTGTAATAGAATCGGGGTCTTAATTGTTTCAAATTTATTTTGTTGGCAAACCAAACATTCCGCCACAAGCTTTTGAATATCTGATTTAAGGCCATCCCAAAAAAAATACTTCTTAACCCTGTGGTAAGTTTTTAAAAATCCTGAGTGCCCTCCTAAGGGATAAGTGCGCAATTCCATAAGAATATTTTGTTTGAGTTGGGAATTCTTACATAAGTATAAACGATCTTTGTACCATAACGAATCATTTTTCCAGCTAAACGCATCAAATGTATTGGGATCTTTTTGTAACTTTCGAATGAGTTCCCACACTTCTTCGTCATTCTTCTATTCCTCCCTTGCTTCATTTATCCAATCTGGTTGGATAATAGAAATGGAGCACAACAATGCTTCCACGTCCTCATCCTTTCTTGAGAGTGCATCTACCACAACATTTTTCTTCCCTTTTTTGTAGATGATTTCAAAGTCATAACCCAACATCTTTGTGACCCATTTTTGTTGTTCTTCAAAGGATAATCTTTGTTCTAAAAGGTATTTAATACTATCATGATCCATTTTTACCTTGAACCATCTTCCCATTAGGTAGGGTCGCCATTTCTTAAGTGCATGTAGTATTGCCAACATTTCCTTCTCATAAATAGTTTTGTGTAAATATTTTCCCTTGATTGGACAACTTTTGAAAGCAATGGGTCTTTCATCTTGCATTAAAACAACACCAATTCCATTTCCTGAAGCATCACATTCCACAATAAAGGTTTTTGTGAAGTCCGGCGTAGCTAAGATTGGTGCTTGGCACATTGCCTCTTTAAGATGTTCGAAGGCCTTTGTTGCTTATGGAGTCCATGAAAATGCATCTTTCTTCAATAATGTTGTTAGAGGTGCTGCTATTCTCCCATAATTCTTAACAAACTTGCAATAATACCCTGTCAACCGAAGAAATCCTCGTAGATGCTTTATGGATGTGGAGATTTTCCATTCCTTAATGGCTTTAATTTTGCTAGGGTCTACCTTGACACCTTCATGAGATACAATATGACCCAGATATTCCACCTCTTGTACTCCAAAGAAACATTTGGAGATTTTTGCATATAATTGTTTCTCCTCCAATAGTTTGAGCACCCTGTCAACATGTTCAACATGATCTTTCCAAGACTTGTTGTAGATTAGTATATCATCAAAAAATACTAACACAAATTTTCCAAGGAAGGGTTTGAAAATGGAATTCATCAAACCTTGAAATGTAGAAGGTGCATTGGTAAGGCCAAAAGGCATGACCAAAAACTCATAATGACCCTCATGAGTTCTAAATGTTGTTTTCGGAATTTCTTCAGTCTTCAGTCTGATTTGATGATATCTTGAATGAAGATCCAACTTGGTGAAGTAAATTGATCCATGCAATTAATCCAATAATTCATCAATGAGAGGAATGGGAAATTTATCTTTAATAGTGAGCTTGTTGAGCTCCCTATAATCCGGACACATGCACCATGATCCATCCTTCTTATGCACCAATACTACTGTAGAAAAGAAAGAACTTTGACTAGGTTGAATTATACCATCCTCAAGCATTTCTGCAACCATACAGCCAATTTCACTCTTTTGGGCATAGGGATATCTGTACAACCTGATGTTTGGAGGAACACTTCCTGGAATCAAATGAATAGCATGATCATGATCATGAATAGGTGGGAGACCTTTGGTAGTCTCAAATACCTTGGAATGATTGTCCAAGACTTTTTGGAGATCTACAGAAATAGATGATTTCGATGTGGGAACCTCTAGTGAACATAATTGTGCAATTACACCTCATTTTTCATTCTTTAGAAGCTTTGTCATACTGTTAGAGTTGATTATATTTCCCGGTTTCCCTGCAATACCCCTTAATTCAACTTCCTTTCCTCCCCCACAAAATTTCGTGAAAAGTTCTTGAAAATTAAAAGCTATTGTACCCAAGGATTGTAGCCATTGGACTCCTAGTACAACATCAACACCACCCATTGGAATGGAAAGCATTGGGCTATTCAATACATATTCTCCCATGGATAGCTTGATATTATGGCACTTTCTCGAGAAATTTATGGTTCCTCCACTTGCAACCATCACTTGATACTCTAGTGCTGGATATATGAATCAATTCAATTCCTTTGTTATCTTACAATGAATAAAATTATGGGTACTTCCCGAATCAATCAACATTATTACCTTTTTCTTATTGGTATGTCCTTCTATCTTGATAGTTTGAGGAGTGGTAATTCCAGCCAATGCATTACAAGATATGGTTGGATTCATTTCTTCTTTATCTAGGGTTTGTTCCTGGAGTATATCCTCTTCTTTTGACATTTCTTATTCCTTTTCTTCTTCCTCTTCACAATCTATGTAGAATAATTTCTTCTCAACGCACTTATGACATTTAATGTATTTGCTATCACAACTGTAACAAAGCCCTTTTTCTCTTTTCTCTTCCAATTGTTGTGGTGTCAACGTTGTAGGTTGTGGAAGGCTAGGGGAAACAACACTTCCATCTTTATAGTTTTGAGTGGTAGGCTTCCTGGTTGCCATAATTTTGCTTTCCATTTTTCTTGCTAACCTGAATGCCTTCTCCAATGAATCAGGTTCCCAAAGGTGAACCTCATGTTGG
Organism: Pinus tabuliformis; assembly: GCA_031772625.1. Classification (NCBI taxonomy): domain Eukaryota; kingdom Viridiplantae; phylum Streptophyta; class Pinopsida; order Pinales; family Pinaceae; genus Pinus; species Pinus tabuliformis. The sequence goes on along the minus strand of CM062814.1, from coordinate 527,679,310 downwards.
ATATTATCCTTTAAATTCCGTATGAACACATCAATCCTATGCTACGTTGGAATATCTTTTACCCTTTTGTTCAATTTTTGGAAGTTCTTAATGTGCTCCACCTTTGAACCCTTTTGTTTGAGATTTATCAATTGGCTAAAAAAGGTGTTGCTTTTTGTATCCTCATAATGTGCTATCATTTCTTCTGTAAAAATTGCCCTTCTTCCGTAAAAATTTCCCAAGCGAGACTTTGTTTACGAGAGCAAAGCCATCGATACCATACAAACTGATTTGGTTCCAAATATAAAGTTGCAATAAGTACTTTTTGTGTGTTTTGCACATTATGGAGATAGAAAAATTGCTCCATCTGTAGTATCCATGTTCCGAAATCCTTTCCATCAAACTTCCTCATATCGATTTTTGGAACATGGTGGCTCTTCAATCTAACATTAGAGTCTATGAAATCATGATTAACATTTATTTTGTTCTCATCATGAGTTTCCTTTACTACCCTTTCACCATTAGTGACCATTTCTTGTAGCAACTTATTCAAAATTATCTTCAATCCTTCCATCTTATTGTCCATGCCATTCATCTTAGCTTCCACGCCATCCATCTTAACTTGCATGTCATTCATATTAACTTCCACGCCATTCATATTGGCTTCATTTACCTTTAGTGAGAGTGAAATTTGTTGTACTTGGTCTTATAATTTTGATATATCATGTTCCATTTCTTCCTCTTCTTCACGAGTCATGCTAGAGATTTCAGGTTGCTTACTAGGTGTTTCCATTTTCTTTCTTTGGGGCATTAATTAATGCTAATAATTCTTCACTATTCCCTTTGAATTCCTTCAAACTAATTTTTCAAACCAATATTATGCAAAATTTAAAAAAAACTACACACCTTTTTTTCACTTTGTAAGAGCTCGATATTGAATCTGTTGTATCTATGTAACTGCGGATCTCGAATATCTAAAATCTTGTCCTACAGTAGCCCTTTGAGTCCTCTTTCTAACCACACAAGTCTAATCAAGATTGGATTCTCCAAGGAATATTTATGCCAAATCTCCCACGGTGACTTGATTATATACTAGTTCAGTAGAGCGAACTTGTACGACGTGCCACGTGTCATTTTTTCGACCTTAGTACCTGAAACTGATACATAAAAAACGATAGATCGCCCTCTTTCTGAAACTTCTTACGAAATTTCAATCTAATTCTCAAAACAAAAGTTATGACGATTTGCCCCAGGTCACATGTTTGGAATGTAATTCAGGAGTCTGCAAAAACCCTAACTTCCTCAGATGATATCTCTGAAAATAAAGTGATACAAGCTTTGAAATTCGGACCTGAAGTTCAGAATGATTTCTACTAAAATGGATTTTTTTGTAGCTTCTGAAACGTCGCAAAAAAAAAAGTTATAGCAAAAATTCCACGATGACCTGTTTGGAGTAGCGAAACCTTAGAATCCAATGCTCTGATACCAAATGTTAGGAAACCAACTCACAAAAAGATAGAAAAGATAGATCAACGCCTTAGATTTCAGCCTCTTCGAGGGGGAAACCTCTTTTACGTTACAAAAATGAACAATTCTTGGATGATGTAAGGTTCTTGAAACACTTCATGGTAGACTTCAAAATTTCTCTAATGTGATCATTTCTACCTTGCATCATGCATGAAGCACTTCTAGTTGACAATAAGGACCTCCTTCGCCCATCTAATAAATTTAAATAATTTAGATACATGAGGACCAAATACAAACTCAGGAGCATGATCATTTATATTGAGAGAATCTTGTGCATTAATGTTTATATGATCAATCTCTGAACCCTTCACCATTATAATGATTCATTTCCTATACTGCTCATTCTTCAATAGTTTAGAAAAGGAATATAAATTTTTATTTTACCAATTTTATTCTCTAAATTGAATGATACTCGAGCCTTTTCCATCTCCTTCATATCCTTCTTGGTATCATCCACCTTTTTCAGAGCATCCTTTTTTGGGCCATCTACCTTTTTCTGAGAATCCTTTTTTGGGTCATCGACCTTCTTAAGTATGTCTCTTTCTGGTTCAGCTTGTTGTTATCGTGTTGCAGGTTTTGATGGTGGAGATTTAATTGGAAAAAAATTCCCCTGAGGTTTTACTTTCTCTGAAAATCAACCATTGTGTTATTGTAACCCTACTAATAAACTTATGTATCAAACATCAATTGATTAGTATCTTCTTCTTCTACAGACTTATGTGCTAATGAAGGGTGTAACTTAAGATTGGGAGATTTAAAAATCTATGGAAAAATCAAAGGTTCTCTTATTCCTCAGAACTAAATGGTTTGGAATTACACAATTATGAAGTGCCACATTATCAATCAGTTATAGAATGAAATGTAAAAATTGTATTTTATTGGGTCAGTTTTGTAAGGTATATACCTACAAAACCCTTTTTTTGTTGTGGAGTCCCTCTAGAAAAACTTGTAGTATTGTTGGACATGAGGGCTCACGAATAATTTTTGAAGTTATAGATATGTACTGCATGAGGGATTTACTGATTTCCACAATCAAACTTGCATATAAATACAAAATTCTCGTTCTCCTTAAAAAAAAAACACTTTAGTTTCATATGTTAAAAAAAAAAAGACAAAAAAAACCAAATTACTATTATTTTTTTAATGATAAAAAGAATAAATATGAGTTAAACATATATACATTTAAAAAAACATGTAACATGAGCATCCTTTACCAATAAATAGACATGGTTACAATATCATGACTTAGTAACGTGTCCAAAAAGTCATTAGATTTTTTTTAATTATTGGATTTAATAAAAGAGCATAACTATTTTTAACATAAATATCAACTTTTGATTTGTTACTACTACTAAGAATGCTTAAGAATATGTCACTGAGTTTAAATCCCTACCATCTATTTAATAACTAGCACATCCATATAAATTAAAAGACTAGTAGACATCGATAGGCATTAAGAAACTGAATTCATGATACATATCACATTGCCAAAATTAAAAATAAATAAATAAATAAAATCATAAAAATTAACTAAATTATACTATACTTTAAGTTACTATTATTATATTAATTATAAAAAGAATTAAGTTACGACGCCAAAATGTTATCACTTGGAAAAAACACCAACTGTAGAGGGAAAAAACTAAGGTAACCTCTAAATGCTTTAGATTGAAAGTTGACCCTTCAATCTGGAGAGGTAACTCTCTTGAAAACTCTAACACTCACTGTCACTTTAGCAGTAGGTTTATAAGATCATTGGCCATATTTACTTGATGAGATTAGATTGATTTGGAGAGAAGAGGACAAGGACCATTGGGCATGGAGTTTGGTGTAAAGGATGCTAACCACATGATACACAAATAATTTATCAAAGGCAAGATAGCTTATGGCTTTTTAGACAATTCATATCTTAGGTGTGATAGGAGAAAGTAGAAAATAAATATAAAAAAATAGAACTAGAAGAATTCTGCTAATGATAGTTAAGGTTAACATCATAAAATTAATTTGGAAAATCTAAATCCGAGCTTTCAGAAAGAATTCAAATTCATCACTTTTTTCCAAACATTGACGCCTTATTGATCAAAGTTATGGCTTAGAATAAAAATACACAGTAGAAACACTGATAGAAAACCATTGACACATGAATCTTGGAAAATTTTCACATGTAGACCTGTTGATAATGGATTATATTAATATTAGAGATAAAAACACAATACTTCTTCTTCAAAAATTCCCAACCCTTCCTCCTTACAAAATTACAGACTGTATAGGGTACTTACAAAACTATAACAATTTTTTTAGAAAAAACTTAATTACAAAGTCTTAAAATAAATGAGCAAATATCTAATTAAAACCAAGTATATTACATTGTTTCATCATAAAACAAAAGAAAAAGTATTTTGTATCTGAAGATCATGTTGTTGCTAGAGACATGGCTGAAAATAAGGATTAAGCTAATGATTGATATCTTGTCCATATTTTCTGAAATCCCTACCTCATCATCCTGCTAAGTTTGGTAATCTTTCCCTTGAAACATGGCATTGATCCGTAAAAAAAGGAATTTGGTATTCAAATCCTTCATTTGGGATTGCATATGCTCAAAATTGTTCTTCGCTACCTCCAAAAACAGTTTCTCCCAGCGTTGACAAATTCACTAGCACCTCTTCAAATCGGGAGAAAAACAGGGATCGCTGATGAACCAGTTGTCAGCAGTTCATGAAAACTTAGGAAAAATCACGCTGACAATCTAACTATAAGTGCTTATCAAAATTGAAACATGAAAAATGTTGACAGGTTAGCTGTCAATGCCCTATCAAAATGCCCTTGAAAACTGCTGAAAAAACAAAACTATGTTCTGAAGATGATTAGTTGAGTTTGTTGGCTTCCTCTAACAAGATATCAACCTTAATTTGTCTACCTTTCCTGGTTTCCTTAGCCTCTTTAGCATGCTTCTTACCTTGACCCATAGACCTCTTAGAACTTGTAGGTTTTTCTCTATTTATGATTAAATATTTTTGAGGTGTATCATCTACCTCAGTGACCTGCTCTGCCAACTTAGGGTTTCGTTTAAGCTTACATTTCAGCCTTAGCATGTTCAACGGTCTATTATGTGGACTTCTCCCTCCATATATCTGAGCTAAAGTAGGTTCCCTTTCAACGTTTGGTTACTCTGTCTGAGGCTCAGTAGCTTCAACCTCTATTATTTTCTGTTGGTTTAGTGGGTTCAGCCTCTGCAGGAGAGGGCATAAGAGGAAGGGACAAGTTCTTCTTTTCTCTAAGTCTCCCACTTTTTCTCATATAAAACTTTTCTAATTTAGGAACTAGATGAGGGGTAGGTTTAGTCATCATATTTCTCTTATGGCTCATGGTTTGGACAGATGAAGTCCCCTACTCTAGGGTTTGGGTTTGTTCAACAATTTTCTTGTTCCTTTTATTTCTGTCAGCGATTTTAGATTTTGGTAAGGCCAGCTCTATAAAACGCCCCCAAAAGAGAAAGTGATCCCACATTCTATTGATTTTTCTTAAATGATTTTCAATTAACAATTTAAGAAATCCTTTGTGATAAATAAAAGGGGATGAAGCATCTAGTTTTTCCCTTACTCTTGCAGACATATGTTTGAGACTCGTCAATAAAAAGAAAGAGCCATTCATCCTAAATTGTCCTACACTATGAGCGAGGAAGTGAAAATGATATAGATTGAATATATTGAAGTGTCCTTCACAAGTGAAATACGATTGTGTAATCCTCAAGAGCAAGTTCCATTCGTCCTTCAACCAAGCTCTTTGTATCACTGAACGTCAGGGCCTATCCTTATATTCATCCTTTAGGAAAAAGGTCACATCAATTCTAGCCAAAATGTGGTTTTTAAACCACCATTCTCCTTCCACAAGGAGGCCTATAGGCTCAGAAACCACCTCCTTTATGATAGTGAAAGAAATACCTCCAACAGTAACCCTGTGGTCATCAAATCCTTCAACGAAAGCCATAACAACCCTGTCATGGTAACATCTACACCAAAAGAAAAATTCATCCCATCCAGCCTCCTCAAAGTGCTCTTGAACCTATGTATATGCCTTGAGAAGGTCATGTCCTTTAGGTTCCCCTTAGTGCAATTTTCGCTCTTCCCCATAACTTCCACTGCCCATAACACATGCAACAAATATTGGAGTGCGATTTGATCACGGATTGCAAGATAACAAATGATTTACTTCAGCAAATAAAACAATGTAATATATTACCCCTGCATAATAAGATTACTTCCACCATCCATAACACATGATATTAAATTATGAAAATCAATCAATTACATAATAAAATGATTATTTACATCATTCGTTTACCATGATGATTACCCTCAGCGGTGGAAAAATCCCATGTGAAATCATGAAACAACATGTCACCATTTGCTTAGTCAACGCTCGCTTGATCAAGTTCCTACTCATTTGTTGACTTGTAGTCTGTTAGTGCTTAGCTTTTGACATAAACAAATTAAATTTTACATTTGGCGCTAATACTCCAGGTGTCAGTGTTTTATTTTAAAATTTTAGAAAACTGGTGCTAATAGCCCAATTTTCAGTGCTTTATTAAACAAATTTACAATGGGTGTTGATAATTCATTTTTCAGTGCCTTTATTCAACATTTATAATGGGTGCTAACAATCCCATTATTAGCGCCTTGAAATTTTTTTAATAATAAAAATCAGACTGTTGAACTTAAAACAATAAAGCAAAACTGAGATAACTTGCTCCAACCTGAAGGTGGCTTCAACCTCCTGCCTAGCACCACCCAATCACCTTGAAAATGAAAATAGATCAAATCAATTATTGTGGGCTCCCGTACGAGGGACAATGACCCACTTACACTGAATAGACAACTACAAAAAATGTAACAATGATGTCCCAACCATAAACCCTAATTCCAAAAACCCTACTGAAAAAAAGGAAAACAACCCCTACTGGAGAGCTTCAACAATGTAACCCTTACTAACAAGTACCACAAAATCATATGAAATGACACGACAACTAATATCCTTCTATCTTTTGTCTCTTCATTCACAAATATCAGTCCGTGCAAATGATGTGTCACTGAATTACAAGATCTTGATTGCAACCATACCTCGGTTGTCAAGAGAAGTAGTGATAGTGATGAAGGCTTTACTGTTTGATACTTTGAATCAAATCCCTATTTGGAGGGAGATTTTTAAATTTGAAATTCAAAGTTTAAAGGGAAAAACTCCTTCAGGGTTTTTTTGAATTATGAAATTTATTTTGTCTTTCAAACCCCAAAAAGAAAACTCACGTGCCCTTGAATTTAGAAACAAATATTTACAATTATTTTTTGCCACAATAATTATTATCTTAATTTTGGTGAGGAACCTTATGTCATGAACATTCGAGGAAAGGTTGCCACATCATCACCCTTTTGGGGTTTTTCCCATGAGATGGGGTATTCAACTTCAAACAAGGATATCTCCCAATCCGTGAAGGCTCCCGTGACCTACCACATACCATTGAAATTGGCTCAACAAAGAGAATCCAACAAGGGTGACCTTGACTTGAAAAATAATGATTTTCCATGTCATATTGGTTGACAAAGGGTGAAGCATGTCTGGTGCTTCTTAGGTTGACAACAATGACAACAAGCTATCAACAATAGTAAACATAAACAGTAACTTGATAAAATGTTTCAATAGTTTTTTTGAACTAGGAAACAACCTTTGCATCAAATACTTTGTAATCAGAATCAAATAAATATATGAGAGGTGATGCACAATATTGCATTCTTCTACCAAAAAATACCACAGGTTTGAACAGAAATCATATATACATGAGATCATTATGTCAGCTAGCACATATGCAGATGGTTCTATGGTATCAAAATTCACAAGCTACTAGCAAAATAATAAGTTGCTCGAAGAAGCAAAAAACCATATTGCAATTGTAAGTTTGATATTACAATAAAAAATTTGCTTGTTTTCTTCCATGGCTTAAAAAGGTAGTTATCCTATTGTCTTCCTTAGTTTTATATTGTTTTTAATTCACCAACATGCATGCACTCTCTACAATCCTGTTACAGCACAACTTACTGAGATATACAGTGAACACTTCCTAAAAATACAATACGAGCTATAGTAAAAAAATCAACCAATATACTTTTTTAAGAACATTGTAAGAACCGGTCCAAGAGGATTCCACATTCAATTATGGCTTTGCCACAACACATTTACTCTCCTTTTTCCAATAAGTATTTTGCCAATTTTTTTCTTTTAACTAGAATTTGTTCCATGTTTCCCTACAAAAATTTATATCTTTTTTCCAAATATATCTTGGCTTATAAATATCATTTACTTGTTAAACAAATATAAGATACATTAAGGCCAAAAAAATGTTTTTTCGCTACCATTTTAAAAAATCTGCAGCAATTGCAAACAACCTATGCTTCTGCTTTCATCTAAATGTGCAATTTGTAAAGAAATTACAACTTGTAGCCATAACCATAACCATAATGTTGAATGCATATTGGACAGTAATGATGGAAAAATAGAATGCAAATTATAAATACCACAATTGACATAATATGATCCAATGATTACTTATGCAACAATCTTCCACTTCCGCAAGCTTTATGTCAAAAGAATTTTTACTCTAACGATTGACAGCATTATCGATGATATTGAACCATTGTCAACATTGACCTCTAGTAACAATAATGGATGTAAGCACTTTATTTTAAATATGCCCATTAGTCAATAATAATAATATATAATTTTTGCTTCATTGAATATTTAAAAAAAACAAAAAAAATATTTATGGGCATATTTAATATATATGCCCATAAATGTTAATCCACTAATATATTGCTATGTTTTTCTTTTGTTGTACCCAAAAATCATTACATAACACTGTTGCTAGCAATTTCCCATGTGCTCATTTTTCTTTTTCATTTTTTTTAACCAAAGCTACTAATACTATAATGTTTCACAAAGTTAGTACTAACGAAGAAAATAGTTTTTGATGGTGCTTGTTATGGGATTAAATAGACGAGACCAAATGACAAAATAATTTTGTGCTAGTTTGATTATAATTAAGTTTCAAATCTAAAAAAAAATAGGTTTAAATAGACAAGATCAATGACAAAATGATTTTGTGTAAGTTTGATTATAATGAAGTCTCAAATCCAGAAAGGATAGATACACAATTTTTAATGTATTGTTTCTGGTCAAGTGATTACTTCTTTGAATATGGAATCTGCAATCATGCAACAAATTTTATAATTAAGCAAAGTCTTTTGGTAGAAATCACATAAGAGAAATTTTTGACCGACGCATTTTGAACCAACAAGTGTGGTTCATCATAGGACTAGATGAAGAGGCAGATCATGGCAAAGGCTTAAATAGAGAGCAATGTAGAGACATAATTTCAAGTAATGGCTATATTTTCGTCTAGTCTACCTCTTCATCTGGTCCTGATGATTAACCGTACTTGTTGGTTCGAAACGCAATGGCCAAAAATTTCTCTTATATGATTTGAACCCTGAATACATAAATTTTATAAAAATAATTTCCGTATGTAATTTCTACGATTCTTTATTGTATTCTACAATTGCATATTTTTACTATAAGTGCAATAAATTATGTTTCGCCATTTTATACTTTATTTCTGAAAATTTCATACCATACTTCAAAAGCAGTTAATTAACTATATAAAATTAAATACCACACAAATACATTTCATAATCATTACCATTGAAGCTGAAAAGTCAATTTGTCAATATCAAGGAGTCTCAAAAGCTCCTACTTTTGGCATGTGTCCTTCTTTTATGAAAGTCTGGCAGATTTGGGTACTTCTGAAACTAGATAGCTTAGAGGATCTTTCAAGCAAATCAGCAATGGTAAGGGGGGTGAGGTCTTGACCAGGTTGCAACTGTAACATCTCGTTTATGGACTCAGCTGTGATAGTGAATAAGATTTTTTGGTATGGGGACATTACACATCTCATGATAGGGTCATAGTTTGCATGACAGTAGTGAATAATTTCCGGGAAGACATGAACACTGGGGAATTGATACTTGGGCAGGTTTGATTCCGAGAGGCCTATCTTATCTGCATGGTTCAAGTAATTATCTCGGTATTTGCAATGCAATTTCAAAGGGGTTTCCTCGAAGGTGAGGTCCTTTATCTGAAAATCTTTGTCAGCCAGGGGAAGATGGTCTAAATCTCTGTGGGGAGTGGTAACCGACATGACATTTAAGGCAACTGGGGCGTCCATCCTTGGTTCTTGTGGATTCAAGGATGAGGGTAGAGAATTTCAGGGAACTATGGAAAACTGGGTCATCTCAGGGAGTCTCAAGACTGTAAAATAGCTTAATTTCACTAAATTACTTAATTTTTACAACAATTTAGTTCAGGTTCAGTATGGAAAACAAGGTTTCTCAGTTGAAAACAGGGTAAATACCTGGTTTTGGTTGTATGAAGGGATAAATTGCACTGGTGCACTGTTTGCATGGAGCGCAAGGGTCTGCAGTGGTGATCTGGAGTTCAGCAGCTTCTGGAGGTTGACGGTTGGAAGCAGGGTGACAGTTTGAACATACTCTGTGTGTGCATGGAGAACAGAAGGTTCTTTTCTTGGTAAAACAAAAAATAATGAGTATTTTTTGTTTTATTTGCAAAGTCAATGCTTTTGGCGGGCATAATGGAAAGCGACAGTTGGCTCCAACTAACGGAGATGATGTTTTATCGTTTAGCGAGGGTGGTAAGCGGAGTTTATCACACCACTTTTGGGTGCTCTGCGGTATTGGGAGAGGTCTGCTCGATGCCATTCATCGGGCGACACATAGCGGCGGGGTGAATAGTAAAACCACTCACATCAGGCGGGTAAAGGTCGGTATTGGAGGCCGCCCGATATGACCGTCGACTGTTAGATCTAAAGGGATCAGATCGTACGGTGTTCGGGGCAGGGATTTGATCAGGATTTAATGGAGGGGTCCGTGGGATAATAATTGTAGATTATGGAGTTTAATGATGTCAGGGGCAATGTGATTAGAGGAAGGCTATTAATTAATCCCTTTTGACGAGGCGGAGGGTTATGGTTCTTAATTAATCGCAAATTGATTAATTAATTGATCTAATTACTTTATTATTATGGTTTATTTTTCAAACCATCGGAGCGGGATATTAACATATGGAATTTTAATAATAGGTACGGGAAAAGGGGTGTATTTTCAGGAGTTAAATAAATAATGTTAGATGTTAATATGAAAATGGAAATGAAAACATGCTAAGTAAAATGCTTTTTTAAATATATTGACATTTCCGCATCTGAACATCATAACTTAGGCTTAGGTGCATTTGTGGGTTTTTATATGGGGGTAATTACTTTTCCCAGGAAAATAGTGATTTTACCTTAGGAAAAGTGGGTTTTTAGGGAAAAAGAATGAATGATGGAGGGGGTGAATGTTGATAAGGGGATTTAGCACTTAAACGTTATAAATTATTGGGTCGAGGGTCCGGTCCCTCCAGAAGTCAGAGAAATGATCTGAGCCCCTTTAACTTTAAGGTTTTAGTTTCTTTGATTGTTATTTGTGGGAAATTAGTGAAATTAGGGGTAACATGAATGAGGGAATTAATCACTTGACTGTTTAAATGCCTCATTGTTTTTTTTCCCGTAGAAAAAGTTGTAATTTCTATTAGATCATAAGAAATTACATTCTGTAGATGCCTAGGCATATGCATAATGAGGCTAATTGCCTCCCGGGTAGTAGCAAATAAAACAGTTTGACTACAACCCTGTACAGGTAAAAAAAAAAGCAGTTTTTCCTCCACGCAGGGAGTTTCAGTTCTTCGATGTATCATGAACCAAAATTATAGAAAAAAAATAGTGTGTGCTCCACGCAGGGAGTCATGCCAGTAATTACCAATATAATAACAAAAAAATAACATATGAAAGTTTATCAAAAAGAAGAGATATGTCTGATAGATCTGTGATGAGTCTGAAATATATTCCAAGTGATAACAGCAGCTGTTGTCCCATAGCTTTGTGAGATTCCAGTGGGCCAAAAATTTATCAAAAAAACCCTGTAGATAGATATGAAAAAAAGATAAAAAAAACAGCCTCATAGCTATATCTCCCGGAGAGAGTGCAGATCGACAAAAGGCCTGTGGTAGTGTTGATGGAAGATTCCATCCACTTCTTCCTGTATCAGCCAGTCTTCTTCTTGCCTTTGCGCTGCCTGTTTTGATAGGAGGTCCGCCCTTGTGTTGCGCTCCCTGTAAATGTGTTGACAAACAAATTTTTCAAATAAAGCTATAAGCCTGTGAGTCTCATCCAGAATGTGTCTCAAAGAAAAAGCAGAGCAGTGAGATGTTCTATTGATCCAGTTGCAGACAAGTTTTGAGTCCCCAAACAGTTGTAGCTTTGTGCATCGTTTTTCAAGAGCAAAATGGATGAGGTGTTTAGCTGTGGGTAGCTCGGCATAATTATTTGTGCCCCTTCCCAGGTGCATCTGAATGTTGAAACAATGGTCGTCCCTAAGGTAGAGGAGGCCTCCTCCGCCACAGCCATCCGCTTGGGCCGAGCCATTGAAATAGGCCCATGGGAAAGATTTGTCAATGAGCTCAGGGTGGATGGTTCTTGGGGGGGCTGTGAGAGGTCATCAGGGAGTAGGTTAAAATCGGCAAGGATATGGGATTTGATATTAGGCCAGATGGGGTCTCTATGGTAAAAAATAGCACGGTTCCTTACCGTCTAAATAGCCAGCACATAAGTAGTGGTAAGTTCCTATCTCTTCCTTTGTGTTTCTCTAGCCAATTCAGCCAGGCCTTAGTAACGGATTGTCCTTGCCATTGATTGAGGAAAGGGGAGGATGAGAATATAAGGGACCATTGTTCAATGACAATAGGGTAGGACAGAAATAAATGCTCTGTGTCTTCCTCACTGCTCCTGCAAAGGTGACACCAGAAGGACCCATGGAAAGATCGTTTCATCAGATTTGAGCCTGTGGGGATTTTGTTGAACAGAATGGTCCACATGAGCATTCGCGTTCTGGGAGCTTCTTTGAGTTTCCAAAGTGCTTTCCACCATTGCTAGACATTTTCTGGCTGAGCTTGTTGCATGAGCTTTAAATAACCTTCCTTGGGAGTGTATGTCCCATTTTTAGCGAGTGCCCATAAAATCTCATCTTCTTCTTGTGTTATTCTAACATGTGCTTGAGTGAGGGCTTCTGTGTATATCTCCCAATCATGTTGCCACTGTCCCAGGATGAGGAGGTTTTGTGCTGTCTTCCAGGCCTGCTGGAAAAGAGTGGTGTTCTCTTGGTCTGCTATGTGGGCAATGTGGGAGACACCCAGATCCTGTAGGTGGGCGATAAGTAGTGCTGGGAGTCTGTGGGCATTGCCACACCCGATCCAAGGATCCATTCCTATGCGAACCGCATTCCCCTGATGTATCCTCCATGTTAAACCTTCCCAGATGAGAGGGAGGGAGTTGAGAACAACTTTCCATATGTTGGAGTGCCTTCCGCTCCCCCTGTGTTCCCTGCGAATCCAGCTGAATATGTTTTCCGGGGCAATGTATTTTTCATATACCACTTTTGTCCAGAGGCTGTGTGAGGTAATGAGCTGCCACCCTAACTTTGCTGCCAGTGCTTTAGCAAAAGCGTCCAATCTTTTTATACCCCATCCTCCCCATTTCTTTGGCCTTGATATAGTATCCCATTTTACCCAGGTGAAGAGGTTTCCTTGTTTGTTCCCTTTCCATAAGAATCTGCAACATATCTTTTGTAGTCTAGCTAGGACTCCTCTTGGAATCCAGGCCAATAACATCTAGTATACAGGGGTTGCTTCGAGAACTGCTTTTATGAGGGTGAGTCTTCCAGCCCAAGTGAGATATCTGTTGTACCATATATTTAATCTCTTTTCCACCTTTGCAATAAGCCATATCCAATCAGCAATTTTATATCCCCCATGTTTCACTCGGAAGCCTAGATATTTCAACCCTTCCTCCATCGGGTGTGATGGGAAGGGGAACCGGTGGCGAGTGTAAAAGACTAAATGTTGCGAGAAGCCTATAGCTGTAATGGTGGATTTGTGAATATTTATGATCATTCCTGTAGCCTTCTGAAAGAGGTCGAAACAAGCTGCAAGGACGAGGTGTCGGCCAAGCTGCCATTCAAGAAGATGAGCACATCGTCTACAAATAGAAGGTGAGTGAGAGAGTAATTTTCCATGATTTTTATACTAGTAATCCTGCCTCTCTGTGATCTGTCCCTATCAATCGACTTAATCCTTCCATGATGAGCAGGAAAAGTAAAGGAGATAGGGGGCATCCCTGCCTAAGACCTCTTTCTACAGTAAAGAAGGGAGTGGGGGATCCATTTAGGAGGATGTTGTACGGCAAATTAGTTATGCAGCTCATTATCCTTTTCATGAACAAGTAAGGGAAGCCCAGATAGGTAAGAAGCATTCGAATGTAGAGCAGGCTTGCCCTGTCGAAATCTTTGGATAGGTCCACCTTTAAGATCATGCCTTTCAGATTCCTTCTCTGCATCGAATGAAGGAGCTCTTGTGCAGTGCCAATAGCTTCATTTATCTGGCGGTGCTAGAGGAAAGCGAACTGTTCAGGGGATATATGTGCCAAAAGGATGGGCTTAAGCCTATTTGCAAGAATTTTGGCCATGATCTTGTATAGATAGTTGCAGAGCGAGATGGGCCTGAAGTCATTGAAGGAGGCTGGTTTGTCGGATTTGGGGATGAGGGCTATGAAAGTGGCTTTGATGGCTGAAGGGATCCTTCCTCAGAGGCTGCAGTGATTAATTACTTTGAGGAGGTCTTGGCCCAGAAGGTCAAAGAAGGCAAGATAGAATTCAATGGTCCATCCGTCAGGTCCCGGGCTTTTGTATTTTTGAAAACCTCGAATAGTGGCCTCAAGGTCCCCTAATGTAACCTCCCTGGTGAGTTCATCTACGTCCTCGTCATCCATAAACCTGGGGAAATGTTCGGCCACTCGCATGATCTCTAGCAGGTTGGCTTCTCTCGGGGCCATATATATGTTCCTGAAGTGTGAGGTGGCCAATGAGGCTAGATCTCTAGAGTTGTGAACTTGTTGTCCCCAATCATTTTGCAGCTCCCAAATAGTGTTGATCGATTTCCGGCCATTTGCAAAGCGGTGGAAAATTTTGTGTTTTCATCCCCTTCCCTAAGCCAGATTGCTCTACTTCTTAGTCTCCAGCTTGCCTCTCTATCTTTGAGGACTTGAGTTCTCTGATTGATAAGGGTTTCATACTTGGCTTTCTGTTCCGGGGAGTTGAAGGTTCCCTCCGTCCGAGATTCAAGGTCTACTATTGCTTGCTCTGCTTGGGTGATTATTAAGTCATCTTGTTCCCTCTTCTTGTGAGCCCAAGCTCTGGATAACACCTTTATTTCAGAGAGGTTTTTTACAAAGCATTTTGCTGGATCCTCCTCCTCAGGGATTGGATGTGTTTTCCAGAGGTCGGATATTAGCTTGATGTAGGAGGGATCCCGAAGCCAAGTGGAGTTGAACTTGAAGGGAGCCTTGTGCTTCTGTTGCATTTCTCCAATCTCTAGAAAAATGGGTCTGTGATCCGACATACTGCCACTGCCGACCCATTGCCTGGATCTTGGATGACTGTTGTGAAAGGCCTCCTTGATAATAAAGCGATCCAGTCTCCTAGCCAAGCTTTGGTCACCAGACCGGTTGTTCCTCCAGGTATGTTGAATCTTGGCCGAGGGGATGTCAATCCAGAGGTGATCCTCAAGCAGTTGCTCGAAGAAATTAGAAAGCGGGTCAATCTGTGCCATATGTCCCCAGGATTCTAAGAAGCCCAAAGAGAAATTTAGGTCTCCCCCTAGGATTACATTTCCATCTAGGAGGAGGGGGGAGCTGAGGAGCTTTCGCCAAAAGGATTCCCCGTTGTGACATGGTCCATAGACATTTATGAATCTAAGCTCTTCCTCCAGCTCCTTGGAATAAATGTCTGCCCCCAAAAAACCCTCACCACCCCATATGTTTTTCAGGTTAATCGAGCGGTTCTTGAAACCAATTGCAATGCCCCCAGAGCGACCCGAGACATCAATAGCGAGGAAGGACCATCCAGGCATCCAAGAGCAGAGGATAGAAATGGCCGAATCCGCTTTGCATTGGGTTTCTTGTAAAAAGATAATGTCAACCATCTCAGATGTAAGGAGACGCTTCAGGGCTAGCTTTTTCTCGGAGCTGGCCATCCCTCTGCAATTAAAGGACATAATCTTCATGGGGGGGGGGGGGGGGGGGGGAGAAGGGTGTCCTTTGCTCTAAGAACCCTTTCAATGGTGTGTTGTTTGCCCAGGATCACTTCGTCCCCAGCTTGTTCTTTTGCCTTGTGTATGTTGGAGGGTCGGCCTCTACCCTGCTTGGGCGAGAGGAGAGGAGGGTCAGCTGCCAGTCCAATGGTGACCGGCTCTTTCTGCTTTGCAGTTGAGCAAGTGGAGTACCTCGGAGTGGATTTCACCAAGGGAGAGGGCGATTGAAGGGAGCAGGAGGTAAAAAAAGTCGATGGCTGTGGGAGGGGGCAGGTCATATAGAGATGGTGTGAATTTGAGGGGGGAAAGGGTGGGCGAGAATCCACAACCAGGTCGAGGACCGACGGGGATGAGGGGCCGGGAATCAGGACCAGAGGGGGCAAGTGGGAGGATAGTGATAAACAAGAAGAAGTAAGATATGATGCAGAGTCAATAGGGGGAAGAGACATACCCGATGAAAAGACGACTCCTTTTGTAGCCCTTGAGCGAGTCAGAGGATGAGATGGAGGCCTGATCAGGCTTTTGCCCTGCTTTTTTTCTGAGGTGCGAGCGGCGCTTCCAGTGTGTCTGAGGTCTTGATTTGTTCCGCCCTTGGAGCCGCCGCGGCCGGAGGAGCTGGATGTCCCGCTGTAGTGGGTTGGTCCTGCATCATGGATTCCTGCTGAGTCTTTTTGAGGAGGGGGCAATCCCTGTAGAGGTGACCCACTTGGTGGCATCTCCTACATCGGTAAGGGATTCCTTTGTAGTCTAGCTTCTACTTCCTCGAGAAATATTTCCACTGTATAATGATGTGTTCCTGCAAGCCTCCTCTCGTGTCTAAGTGGACTAGAACCCTGGCGTATGCCATCATCCCCGTCGTGAGATAAGATTTGTCTGATTCCATGAAGGTGCCCAGAGAGTTTCCGATTCTCCTGAATATGTCCGCGGACCAGTACTAAAGTGGCAAGCCTGGGAGTCTAACCTAAACAGGCCTGACCCCGATTTGTTCAATCTCCAGGTTGAAGAGGGACGTCCATCTTTTGAGAAGTACTGGTGCTTTTTTGAAGTGCCAGAAAGATGACAGAACCCAGCTTGTGTGGTCAGCCCTTACGAACCTCAATGCGAACCAACGTCGCACGAATGACTGGACAGAGGGGATTTCCGCCAGATGTTGGCCCCAAATCTCCGTGGCCCAGGTCTTCAGTTTATCTGCAGAGTAATTTCTGCCCCGGATGCGCCCCACAAGAACTCTGTCCGCTAAATCCATAGAGTCTCCCCACTGGATGTCTTCTTCAAGCCTCAGAATGATGTCCTCAGGTCTGGATTTAAAGCATCATTGTTTCTTCGATGGGCGGGAGGACATGCGGCTAGGGTTTGTAGGTGCCCTAGATCCAACCGATGCATCAATCGGGGGGGAGGGGAGAGGGATCGAAAGGGGGGGGGGATAGCCTCCGGGAGGGGGGGGATGGCATTGTAGCTTCCAGAGGAGGCAGGGGGAGCTAAAGGGGTGAGGGGAGCTGCAGGAAGGGGGGCTTCAGGGGGAGCGTCAGATTGATGCGGAAGGGGTTGAAAACCCTACAAATTTGAGGGGCCGACGTCGATAGGGGAGGATTGGAAGCATTCTGCTAGAAAACCAAGGGAGGCCAGGGAGGGAGCAGAGAAAGGTGCCCAGGAAGAGGGTTCGGCAGGCTGTAGAGAGGCGGGGAGAGCCGGATCCGTCGATTGAGTGAGGTCCTCAAAACTGGCCGACATACTTTCACTGTACAGGCCTCCTGTAGCCGTAAACGTGGATCGCCAGATGGAGCCTTCTGCCAGCAGAGAGTCCGAGTAGTCCACCTCGTCAAGTTCCATATCGCCAGCTGCTTAAAACAGAAATACAACCTTGGAACCAGGTAACCGTCGGGGACCGTCGTCGACAGCAAGGTGAAAACCGTTGGGCTGTTCAAGGGCGAGAAATGTGGAGCAACAGAAGTCTGTCCGGGTTGTGCAGGCGAGAGGAAAGCGACAGGCGGCAGCCGTTAGCTGTTTGGGCACAGCTACAGAGACCTAGCAACGATCAGCGGAGCAAGGGAAAACAGAAAACGGGGTGAAAAAAAAGAGGGAAGGGTAAAAAGGAGAAACCACGGAGGTATGAGGAGGGGAAAAAAAAAACAATAGAATAAACCCCTGGCTTGAGACTCAAGAATAGACGGTGTCAGGGTTGGCTGTAGGACCGATGCTGGCCTGCAACCCCGTTTTCACAAACCCCGTTCAGGCCATGTTACAGGGCCATGATCGTACCAGCTCCGTCCTCAATCAAATGCCTCATTGTTATCCATACTTTTAAAGAAATATGATGATGAAAGTAATTGACATGAGTTTTATCTAATCATTCATCATAGACAATTCTGCAACCATTCATCTACTTACCCACCTACACATCTTACAATTTTTTCTAATCTTTATTAGGGTGCACTTAAGCTAGCAAACCCTTATCAAACTTTTCTTTTCTTTTACAATGGAAATCTATCTAAGCCTATCCTTATTACATCCAAGGGCTCAGATTAAACTGTTGAGCTCCTTTTATTCACTCTACCTATCTACTTATTTGCCAAGATTAAACAGTTTGGTCAGATTTTATTCTCTATCTCTAAGCATGAAATTCAAAACATGGAATAACCAAGATTAAAATATTTGGTTACCATGGATTGTGGCATAAGTAACAAGTTGCACACAATCATTAAAAAAGAAAAAAAGAAAAAAAATAGCAGTGGCATTTGGACTTGCACACTTTCATGGTCTTTTTCTTTTCCATTTGGGTTCATTTTTCATATTTTTTGACCTTTTCATTCTTTTTTCCTTTGATTTATCTTTTGGGACATACCCTGTTTACATTTTTAAATTTTTATTTTTATTTTTTACAAATATGGAAAACATTTGCAGAAAGCAAAGGTATGTACATATTACAGAGATAAATTAAGTCAATCATAAATTATGACACCTATTGTTATAGGAACATAACAGTGGCTCCACTTGGGGATGGCTTTCCCTGGTGGAAAGTCAAGAACAATAGATCAATGGCCTTCTGAAAGACTGTGATGTTACTCTGCAATTTTCCTTTTAGCTTGCTGCTTTATTGATATTTATGACAATGACACTTTTGAAGCTTAGGGCCTTCTCTTCGGGCTTCAACTCCAAAACTTTACCATCCAATCAACACTGAACTTTAAAAAGGATATAGTATGTACAACTGAAACTAGAAAAATTAGTAACTTGGATCAATATAGTGATTCAACATTCGACCATTGATTGGTCCTCCTTCTACCTCTGCACCCTTTAATTCTTTGAGAAAATAAGCATTATTGCCTCTGAAGGCATATATAATGTATGGACCTTTCCACGGGAATTCAAACTTCCCATGTTTCCCTTTATCTTCTCTTCTGGAGTCCCACTTCAAAACTTTTTCACCAAGATATATGTCTTCTGCCTTGGTTCTTTAATTAAAAACTTTCTTGAGTTTTTCCTGTAGTACTTGGGCTCTAATGTATACTTCCTCCCTGGTTTGTTGCAAATGAATGGTTTGATTGATTCTCCTCTGAATATCATTTGGCTCAACTTGGGATTCTTGGAGTAGTTTCATTACTGGAATTACCAAGGATGAAGGAAAAAAACCTCCATTCCATAGACTAACTGATAAGGACTGGTTCCAATAGATTTCTTAGTGGTCAGCCTGTCTGCCCACAAAGCATTTATTAATTTCTTGTTCCAGGTTTTCTTATTGTCTTCCAGCAATTTTTTAATAATATTCATTACACTTTTGTTGGAGGATTCTGCAAGTCCATTTCCTTGGGGATAGTAGGTTGTACAATGACCAAGGGTTATATGTTATTTATGGCAGAAATCAATCATCCTTTTTGATTTAAAGGCTGCAACATTGTCTGTGATAATTTTGATGAGGCAACCAAATCTAGACAGAATATTGGCCTCTAGAAAACCTATGATGACAGTATCAGTGGCTTGTCTGGAGGGAATGGATTCTATCCACTTTGTAAAGTAATCTGTGGCAGTCAATATCCATTTATGTTGAGTAGAAGAGGGGGGGTGAATTTCACCAATGAAGTCTAGACCCCATTGTTGAAAATGTTTTTCAGTCGAAATGGGTTTCAAAGGTAAAGGCAGAAGTTTTATTTTTCCTTCAAAGATCTGACATTTGTGGCAGGAGGTTACAAATTTTTTTACATCAAAACAAGGTTGGCCAGTAAAATCTAGCTCTTAGGATTTTGTCAGATGTTGTCTTCTAGTAGAGGTGTCCTCCACAATCACCTGCATGAAATTCTTGGAGTATTTTGTCAGATTCTTCCTTTAATAAACAATTTAACAAGATGCCTTCATGATTTTTCCACAATAAAGTATTATCAATTATGCAGAATCTTAATGATTTCATTTTCAAAAACCTACTTTTAGTTTTGGACAACCTTGGAGGAGCTTGTAAATTTTGTAGAACGTATATTATATCAGCATACCAGGGGGAATCAAACCATTCTCGACATTCCAAGCTCCCAAGTTAAAAGTTACATGAGGCCAAACAAAATCAAATTTCGATTTTTTTTTGCATTTTCAAAGCATATAAAAGAGTTTTTGGACTCACCATTTTCACCACTTGAGTTTGAGAGCAGAGAAGTGGAGCAAAAGGAGAAAACTTTCCCATACGCCAAAATCAACCGTTCAGATTCTTCCAAAATCACCAGGTAACCCTTATACTTGTCTTGCTATCGATTGTGACTGGTTTTAGAATTTTTAATTTATGTTTTACCGTTGAATTTTTTGTCAAAAATTTCACTGCGGCGTATACGCGGGTTGGATATATTAAACCTGCGTACACACGAGCCCTACACGCGATTGTGTGTAAATGGACCCGCATATATGCCGCGAACATTTCAAACAAAAAAAACTAACGGTTTAAATTCATTTTTTCTTCAAGATGTCAGTCACATGGCGAGAAAGAGAGCATACCGCAGTGGATGATGAGGTCATGAATGATCCCAATGCTTTTGATGCCTTATGGGGATGTGGTTTGCTAAAATTCTTCAAAATGCCGAATGTGAAAGCAAACACTCGCCTGCTTGAGATGCTCATTAACTATTGGAGTATCGAGGATGATGCGTTTATGACTGACCAGATGCCATTCCGGATAGAAGTGGAAGACATTTATTTCATCACAGGCCTTTCCCGAAGGGGAGAGGTAGTACATTCCAGGGGGAGGACACGAGGTAGTCTCTCGATCGAGGACTACGTACATATATATTTCCCGAGACATCCAAAAGAGGTTGGAAGTCAAATTTCAATCACACATGTGGAGAGATTATTGTTGAGGATAATCCTGTTCACTATAGCTAGAGTGAATGGATCAGCTTCTCTACACCAGGAATCACGGCTATCCATGAGCTTGGCAGTCGACTGTCTCACCACCATATTTGACTGGTGTACTCCTCTTCTGGCTAGCTTGAAAAGCCAGCTCACTTCCATTAAGAGAGGGCAGACCAAAAACTTCAGATATGGGACTATTTTGTGTTCTTTCTTTTTTGAGAGGGTCCCTGCACTCCGCCCTAGAGTACCAGTTTCAATCAGCACCCCACGAGATCCACACATGGGTAGGTGGGCTGACTTGATGAAACGTCTAGGAGGTGGGGACGTCCCACAGACTGCATTTGACGATGACTTCTTCTCCTGGTGGGAGCAGCAGACCATTGCCATAAATGACTACCCTTATGCTGGGTTGGACTTCCAAGGAGATCCCGATCTAGTATTACCACCGACCGCAGAATGGGGCGACATTCGTACGTGTTTTTTGATTTATAATTTTTTTTTGGATTTTTAAAATATAATAATGAATTTTGAAAAATGTTTTTGATAAGATTCAAATGACTAATATGATGATCATGTTCCAGATATTGGGCCGATACGACCAGATGAGTTCCCACGGCACAGACGTCGCGGCCGAGGAGCCGAAGAGGCAGCTGCAGACACAGAGCGACTACTTCACACAGTTCAACGGCACTTGGTGAGACTAACTCACGGAGTACCGATGGTAGCCGTAGAGGATCTTCCTATAGATATGCAGCGTCATGTGGTTGGCATGCCACGAGACTAGGTCCGCACTCTTAGGCGTGTGGGAAATGCAGTAGTTTCCTACTTAGTCGCTCATCCTGAGCCGGGGCACTAGATGTACTAGACATGATTATGGGCATTTGAGTCCCAATTTTGTATATTATTTTTGGACAGACTTATGTACTCGAGATGTTTTATGATATATATATACAGTTCGACTTTTTGATGCTTGATATTATTGTGATGAATGCTTGATGTGTCAGTCTAATGCTTGATTAGTGATAGAATCAGTTAACCAATTATGAGATCTTGGAATGTGAAAATAATTAATATAAGTAAATGATCTTTGTAACAACCTCACCCTTAAATACTGGCGATATAAACATGGACCCCTTACCCGATAAATGTTATTCAATTGTGACACTATCAATTGTGAATCAAGATAAACTACCAACGAGTCGATTCCGTGGGAAATTGCCTCGTATAGTAAATTAATGACGGTAGTATACTCAGCCATATTATTTGAAGTGGAACCAATGCATACTCCCCTTGATACCATCAACTGACCAGTTGGATAGTAGAGTACCCAAGCTGCGGAAGCGAGGTTCCAAGTGTGCCGACTAGCACCATCGACAAATCCAAAATAGATCAAGTCATCCATCAACACCTGCCACAGCAGACCGAAAAGTGTTATTATCAAAAACTCTCGATGAGATATGTACAAATATACAAAATGTACAAAGAAGCCATTGCCTAACTTCTACTTAATTAAAGTACTTCTTGAGGTACAGCCCGTTTCGCGGCTCTGCCAACTTGTTTCCTTCAAAATCGATTAACTCATATGACCCTTTTCCTAAAACTCGTTTAATTATGAAGGGACCGTACCACATAGGCTTGAACTTGCTTGCCCCCAAGGCATCCTTATCTTGGTCATAAACCAAGACAAGGTCGCCTTCAGCAAAGACTCGAGGACAGACAGCTTTATCATACTGAGTTTTAACCCTTTTCTTATGAGCCTCATTCACCGTGGCAGCATCTCGACGCTGCTCATCAAGATGTTCCAAGTGAAGGAGGCGCTCTTTGAGACTAGAAGTCTCTGGAAGGAGCTCAACAACTAACTTAAGAGATGGAATTTCACATTCAATAAGAAAGATAGGTTCCATCTCATAAACTAATTGAAAAGTTGTAAAACCTGTAGCAGTCTTTATGGAGGTTTGGTATGCCCAAAGAGCCAGATACAACATAAGGTGCCAATTGGACCGATTTTTGTTGATTGTCCTTTGCAAGATCGTCTTAAGAGTTTTGTTCACTGCCTCGACCTGTCCATTGGCCTGAGGATAATAAGGAGATGAAAGCTCCTGCTGGAAACCTAATTTGAGAGCCCATTCAGACAATAGTTGATTCTGGAAATGACTACCATGGTCAATGACAATCTCTCTCGGGATACTGAACCTTGAGATAATCTAATTAAAAAGGAACAATTCCGCTGTTTCATTATCGTTTTTATAAGTGGGCATGGCCTCAGCCCACTTCGTGAAGTAGTCTACGGCCGCGATAATGTACTTGTGATTCGCTGCTTAAGGTGGATTACAAGTTGTAAAATCAATACCCCACTCAGTAAAAGGACCGACAGTGACAACGGGAAAAAGAGGAGCTGGATGTGCGCGCATCTTCCAAGTATAAATTTGACACAGGTGACAGCATTTTACTGCTTCAACACAATCTTTGAAGAGGAAAGGCCAAAAATAGACGGCATGTAAGATACGCTGAGCTGTAGCAAGCCCTGATAGATGACCACCATAAGCTCCACTGTGGCAGTCATTGAGCACTGACTCTGCTTCCTCTAAGGTTAAACAGCGCCGAAGGATTGAATCAACCCCTCGACGATATAATGTACCAATAATAACATAATTTTTAGCCAGGTGACGTAATTTTCGGCGTTCATCCTTAGAGAAAGCAGAGGGGAACTTCGAAGTCTGGAGATAGACAATGATATATCCATACCAAGGGTCGAGTGAAGAGATGAGGAATAAATGTTTGTCAGGAAAACTTTCCTCATAAATAGTATCTTCTCCACAAGGCAGCTCGGAAATTAGCTCGGCAAAAACCATAGATTTCTTAGACTTAGCGGACAAGAACTCGAGATCAATTCTTGTAGAATGACTATCCATCAATTATATTTGTCCCCAATCACTCGCCTACTGATGAAAAATTGGAATGGATTGACCACTGCTAAGACAAAAGTTTTGCATAGCAAGATATAATGGCGGAGCCACTGGACAGCATGGACAGCTGCCAAGGCTAACTTCTCAACAGGAGAATAGTGAAGTTCAGGACCTATCAAGCCTCGGCTCAAATAATAAATCACATGCTCTATGAGAGCATCATCTTCCTGAACGAGAACCATACCAATGGTTGATTCTGCTGCAGCGAGATATAAAAGGAAGTCCCTACCATAATCCAGTGGACTCAAAAGCGGGGCAGAGACTAATGCCTTTTTCAAAGCATCGAACGACCGCTACGCAAAGTCGTCCCAAACGAATGGAACTCCTTTCCGTAGCAAACACATGAACCCTTTAGTGATCTCGACATAATTCGCTATAAACCGTCTTAAGAAATTAGCCTTCCCTTGAAGACTTTGAAGTTGCTGAATTGAGGACGGGGGAGGCAACTGAATTATTGCCTCTACCTTGAAGGGATCAACCCTAATCCCTTCATTTGACACAATGAACCCTAATAACCGACTGGACGTAACCACGAAAACGTACTTATTGGGATTCAACCGGATCTTATAAAAACGACATCGCTAAAAAACCAATCGAAGATGACTAGGGTGATCAGTTCTCTTTTGAGAACGAGCAGCGAGATCATCCAAGTATGCTTCGATGATATGTTTAAGGTCGTGGAAAGCATATGACACGGCCCACAGGAAAGTAGCTCTAGCATTTTTAAGACGAAAAGGCATCTTTCTGTACGCAAAGGTACCCCAGGGACATATAAAAGTTGTCTTATGTTGATCTTCAGGACGGATAGAGATTTGATTATAACCGGAAAAACCGTCCATGAAGGAAAAAATCTCATTACCCGCACACTCGTCAATAATCTGATCAATGAATGGCGTGGGGTAATTATCTTTCGAACAAGCCTTGTTTAGGTCCCTAAAGTCGATGCATACTCGGATTGTTCCTTGCTTTTTATCCACAGGGACTGGATTAGAAACCCAATCGGTAAGAGGAACAAGGTATATAAAACCCGCCTTGAGCAGCTTCTCTACTTCAGCTTTAATGGTTGTTGCTTTCCTAGGATTAACCGGTCGAAGCCTTTGACGGACCGGTTTGGCGTTTTCATACGTCTTGATCTCATGTTGAACTATAGAAAGATCAATGCCAGGCATTTCTTCATAAGACCAAGCAAATACATCTCGAAATTCCTTAAAAAGGTTGGTATAAATTTGAATTTCCTCAGGGGAACATTCAATTCTGATGAAGAGATTCTCAATCACATTATGGTTCCTAGAGATGTTTATAGATATCGTTTTTGAAATCACCGACATATTACCTTTGGCGCGAAAGTGTGCTGGAACCAAAGGATTTGATATCGTACAAACATCACTAGTAAAGATCTCGGAGAACCTAGATTCTACTTCCTGCAATGGATGAAGAAAATATGAACGATGGTGTAAGCCTTCGCAAGGTCGATCTATACCCATCATTACTTCTAGGATTGCTTCTTCAGAAGGTAAAACTGTATCTAAGCAGTCCAAGGTGGAGGTAGAATCAAGGGTCCGGGCTGGGGCCACATCATCATCTAACTCCTCATCAGAAAAGGGAGTAGAGTGGTTGTCTACAGAGTTGACGATAGACTGATATCTAAGCTCAGCTGAAGACATAGGAAATGTCATTCCATTGACTTGTCCTTCAGCTAATGTGGTCGTAGGTGAAGGCAAGGTCCAAGGGTCTAAAAAATAATGAGTTCAGAAGAACTCTTTTCAAGGAGACTCCTTAGATGATGAAACGACATTGATTCTAGCGATAAGAGAGGGAAAATCAAAGGTACCCATCAATGAAGAATACATCCCAACTCCTAGATTCTCAGTAGGCGGACGAGGGTTATCCACTAAAGGAACAGTATGTAGAAATTTTGAATAATTTAACACATATTCACAGAGATTATCCTGATCATACAATTATAAGCGGAACATGTATAATACATAATCTCCTCTACATTGATCATCAATTTACAGAAGCAGAAACATTCACAGGCGCACATAGAAGCATCAATCAAACTCATTAACACAGTATGTATCCCGAGGAAAGCATCTCGCTAAAAACCCCAACTATCTATATATTATAGTGATTGAATCATGTAACAATACATAATACAATACTTATCCCAAGTACTCAGTACTATCTCCTCATGCTACACACAATACAACTCAGATTTGATCTCCAAATCTCCTCCACTGCTTGCCTGCCTCTCCAGCTCAATACCTGCTCAAGAATTGATTAGAATGGCTTACCAAACTCGTATTTGACCTGCAAATAATCACTCACACTGTGTTGGACATGAGCACAGGCTACAATTCTTGGTATTGTCCAATTCATTGGCATACTCAATCCCTCTGATTGTGCAAATCATCATGCACAGCTATAGTCACAATTTGTAGCAATCTGATCCTCTAACACCTGTCCCTGCTGAACTGAACATGCACTGACATGCAACTGAGTTAACTGATGTATTCTATAGTTGCATTATGAGTTAATAACTTGTGAATTAATTAATAACTAATTCACCCAACTCATCTCTAGTCTATTGATCAGTTAGACTAAATACAACTAGTTTAACAAAGCTAAACTGAACACAACTCCATCAACTGCACCTCCAGTCCACTAAACTCAACTCACTTGAGTTCTAACTGAAGTCTTGCATGCAAATATTAGTCATCCCATAGGTAACCACATATTTCCTTCTGGGATCTGCATGTACCACATCCGTAGCTCATCCTGAACTGCTCCAAGAGAATAAGATCAAGTGTATAGTCCAAATATTATTATGAGACAATAATATTTGACTTTTCTATTTTTGATAGCCAGTCTAAAAATAGACTTTGATCACTCACACTGTGATCACCCACACTATGATCACCCACACTGTGATCATCCACACTCTGATAAAAAATAGAACTTACACCATAATTTGCATGCGGGCCCACTTAGTGAAGGCGACTCTTTTCACTAAGCTCCATCATCTTGTTGCATTCTCAACAAGCATTTCTTGTTGCACACTTTTCAACACTCCCTCTCAACAAGAAAGGCTTCCTCTCAAACCCGATCCTGAAACTCTGGAATGTTCTCCATGCAACACATCTGGCTGGTCCACTTGCTCTGTCATCAAAGTCTTTCACTGCTATTGCCTCTATCGACTGAAGAATCTGCATCTCTGTGCTCTTCAGTATCTGACTGCTCTAGCCTCTATCACTTTGATCTTTGACTGCATCCATGCTACTGCTGGTTCTATATCCCAACATTGCATCCGCACTGCACCTCCCAACTGACCTCCCTGTTGGGTTAGAAACATCCTCTGATGCTGAAGCTCTACCTGCTGCTGACAAGTGCTCCCTCTTTGACATCTGCGCTACTGCAACATCTCCATGCATCTCGCACGATTGCACACCTCTCTGTGCCACCTAGCACTGTGCAAAACACTTGCGCCTCTCGCATTGTTGCAGCCTGCTAGCTATGCGCTGTCCTGGGATTCCCTGCGCTGTCGCTCTCTCTGCCGCATCTGTCTCTACCCAATCAGTTAGTTCCTGCTACTACACATCTGGGGCTCCCGTAGCAAGGTCTCATCCAAGAGGTTGGGTACCTCAAGGATCCTGCCCCTATTCCTTGGGACAATCAATCCACATCACCCCACCTCCTACCTGGAGGTATGGCTGCATGTGATCCCTCAGCCCACTTGGCTCGAATTTTCCCCCTACTAGATGTCTCTGCATGAGTAGATGTCTCTACTCGATCTCCTCTCAACTTCCCTTGTTGTGGCTGCTCCAAAACCTCCTGAAGCTGCTGCACCAATCGTGGCTCCTCCACAATCGTCTAGACTTCTTCTGGCTTTGCATGTTGAGAGGTAATATGCGCTCCCTCTCAACCACCAAGTCTCCATCAGTTGCCTCGCTTCTCAAGGCTTTGCATGCAACTTGAACCTCAAGAGCATACAGGTTCTTGACCAGTGAACCAATCTGCTTCACCTGTCTAGTGATGATGTGTCTAAGGAAAACCTTTCCCTTACTGAAGACTACATCATAGCCTTTGTCTTCCAGCATCGCGATCGACACCAAGTTTCTCTTCAGTCCTGGTACATACTTGACATCGGTCAAGGTAAGGCGAGCTCCATGCTCCCTCTGAAAAATAACTGTGCCTACACCTGAGACACTATACTTCTCATCATTACCCATTCCTATGAGTATCTGGAGATCTTTCTCCTCCAAAGTAC
Source organism: Pinus tabuliformis (assembly GCA_031772625.1). Lineage (NCBI taxonomy): Eukaryota > Viridiplantae > Streptophyta > Pinopsida > Pinales > Pinaceae > Pinus > Pinus tabuliformis. The sequence goes on along the minus strand of CM062814.1, from coordinate 527,650,951 downwards.
TGAACAAACTTTTGTCACCGGTCATGTGGAAAGAAGCTCCACTGTCAAGAAACCAACCACTTCCCATCATGGATGAAACCATGCATGCAAAGAGTGTGAAATCCAACTCAAACTGTGAAGCAAGTGCCTCACCTTCAGATCCTTCCTCGGATCCCTTCTTGGACTTCTTCTTTGGGAAATTAGTAGCATAATGACCCAACTCATGACAACGAAAGCATCTCACCTTCGCCTTGTCAATCTTCTTCCCATCATTGGAAGAACTGGATTCGGAAAGAGAACCCTTCTCCTTCCCCTTCTTAACCTTACTCGCTAAGGCACAATTCTCCTCATCCTGCATGGATGAAGAACTGTCTCTTGTGCTCCGTCTAATCTCCTCCTGCATCAAATCTGACCATAGTCGTTCCCAATTTGGCAGTTTCTCCCTTCCATTCACCGACTCCTGGTAGCTATGCCAACTCTTAGGAAGGTCAAGGAGTGCTAGACTCACCATCCTCATCCGATAGTCACCCCCACACTTCCCAGGTCATCCCAGCATTGGGTGAACTTTGTGAGATACTAGGGCATACTGTCTCCATTCTCACACTGAATGTTTCTGAGTTTTATCTCTTGCTTTGGAATTAAATTCGAATTCCACCAGCTCAAAAACTCAACCACTTCCGATCTAGAATTCGTGAGAACAAGGTATTTCTTGTACAGAGATCGACTGTATGGGCATTCACCGAATATCTCACCTTCCAAAGGAAGGATGAATCCAAAGGCTACCTGGCCCGATCACAGACTCTGCCTAAAGAAATAAAATGTAAACACTTTCTGAATAATAGATCCGATGATCAATCCTCGCTTGATATCCTGTAAAAATCTCTTCTACAAATCAAGCAGCTCTGATACCATGTAGAAATTTTGAATAATTTAACACATTCACAGAGATTATCCTGATCATACAATTATAAGAGGAACATGTATAATACATAATCTCCTCTACATTGATCATCAATTTACAGAAGCAGAAACATTCACAGGCACACATAGAAGCATCAATCAAACTCATTAACACAGTATGTATCCCGGGGAAAGCATCTCGATAAAAACCCCAACCATCTGTATTTTATAGTGATTGAATCATGTAACAATACATAGTACAATACTTATCCCAAGTACTCAGTACTATCTCCTCATGCTACACACAATACAACTCATATTTGATCTCCAAATCTCCTCCACTGCTTGCCTGCCTCTCCAGCTCAATACCTGCTCAAGAACCGATGAGAATGGCTTACCAAACTTGTATTTGAGCTGCAAATAATCACTCACACTGTGTTGGACGTGAGCACAGGCTAAAATTCTTGGTATTTGCCAATTCATTGGCATACTCAATCCCTCTGATTGTGCAAATCATCATGCACAACTATAGTCACAACTGATAGCAATATGATCCTCTAACACCTGTCCCTGCTGAACTGAACATGCACTGACATGCAACTGAGTTAACTGATGTATTCTATAGTTGCATTATGAGTTAATAACTTGTGAATTAATTAATAACTAATTCACCCAACTAATCTCTAGTCTATTGATCAGTTAGACTAAATACAACTAGTTTAACAAAGCTAAACTGAACACAACTCCATCAACTGCACCTCCAGTCCACTAAAATCAACTCACTTGAGTTCTAAATAAAGTCTTGCATGCAAATATTAGTCATCCCATAGGTAACCACGTATTTCCTTCTGGGATCTGCATGTACCACATCCGTAGCTCATCCTGAACTGCTCCAAGAGAATAAGATCAAGTTTATAGTCCAAATATTATTATGAGACAATAATATTTGACTTTTCTATTTTTGACAACCAGTTTAAAAATAGACTTTGATCACTCACACTGTGATCACTCACACTGTGGTCACCCACACTGTGATCACCCACACTGTGATCACCCACACTGTGATCAAAAATAGAACTTGCGCCATAATTTTCCTGCGGGCCCACTTAGTGAAGGCGACTCTTTTCACTAAGCTCCATCATCTTGTTGCATTCTCAACAAGCATTTCTTGTTGCACACTTTTCAACACAATAGAGTCAGAAGTTGCTTGAGGATCGAATGGACAATAATCCAATTGATCAACCTTAACGATTTTCCCTTCATGAGGAAAGAAAATGACACGAAACAGAGTCAAAAGAGGAGATTGTAGTCTAGATTAGCATTAATGACTTCTACTTCAATATTGACGACCTTCCCCCCAACACATATAGGAAAGGCCGGGATAATCCCATGCAGCTTGTGAGAATGCCCATCAAATGCAGTCAGGAGGGTAGGTGAAGGAACAGCCGAAGGCGATCCAATGGCCTTCCAGCAGGACATTGACATGACGCATGTGGAAGCTCCTTCATCAATAACCATACGAAAAATGTTAATCTTCCGGTATGTAGAATTTATTTGAAAAGCCATATGATGAGGGAGTCGCTTTTTGACATTTAACATGTTGAAAGTGAGCACTAAAGAGTTGGTTGGATCAACTGCCCCAATTGCCGACAGTAAAGCACTTCGTTGAGCTGGACACGACTGGAGAACCTCTAAAGCGGACATGGCGCATGGACTCTGAGCCAGATCCTCAACAATGGAGTAATTCTGGGCAGCCCTAGCATTAGGATTAATAGTCGCGCATTTAGAGGAACCTTTTCGGTATCCGTGGTATAGTCTCGACAGGGGGTCGCTCAATGTGAATATCGGTATTTCCGGGAGCAGCATTATCCTTGGAAGTTTCGGCTTCACCATAATCACATGACCGAGTGGCCACATGGACATTAGAACCCACCATGAAAACATTTGATAATTTCTCCCCTTCTTGGCTGTCCCCTGCGGAGGTACCCAGATTTGAACTCGCGCTAGCAAGCAATTGCTGCCCTTGGGGAAAAGGGTTGGTTAACACAGCTTGAGAACTAGAAGCCCCTTGCTACCCTAACAAGCGCTGATCATCCTGAATCTTTGGGCAGAGATGAGTTAAATGGTCTCCACTGCACCACTTGCATGGAAACTTGACTTTCTTTCTAGACTCATTTCTACCACTACCAGCATTATTGCTAGATTTATTTGCATCAGCCTTCCCGTCCTGACTCTTTTTCTTACCTCGTCCTTTCTTTTTCCCATTGGAATTTTGATTTCCTTTGGGGTTATCAGATTGGATGGCATTAATCGAAGAGGGTTGGGAAGATGAAGGGTTAGACGATGTGACCTGGTTGTTAGGAGCAGTTTGCAAAGACAACTGCTGCAATTGGCTCAACAAGTTCACCGCATTTGTGTCTACTGATCCAACGATACCATCCGCATGGGGACCTGGCTTCGACTTGGCTATATCAACCTTAGACCCAGGAGCATCTGGCAAGATTTTTTGTAGGATCCCAGATTGAGAGTAAACCAATTCTAATTACTGGGCCCTAAAAATATCTTGCTCCTCAGAATAGACTCCGAACATGGAGACATCCTTAGAGATTTCAGGTTGTAAAGATTTCAAAAACCATTCGAGATGGTATTTTGGAGGGATTTCGGCTTTAATGAGCCTCTTTCTCCGTCTCCATTCCTGAATATGATTAGAAATGTGAGTTGACGTATCCTGACAAAAATTGGCTAGAAGTTCAGTCCCGGCAACATAACGGACGGGCAACTGGAAATGATTTAGGAAAATATTAGCTAAGTTAGCGAAAGATGTAAAGCTGCCCCCTGGCAACTCTATATACCACTTAGTGGCATTACCAGTCAAGGTGCGTTGAAAAAGTCTCAACCTAATCGAGTCATCAATAAGAGATTTTGATGAGCACCACAAATGGAATGTGGTTACATGGTCGCCTGGGTCTTCACCGCCCTTCCCTTCGAATTTTGGAATGTCTGAAGGGAGTTTGGTTGGGACCAGAGGCCAGGCCGTATTGTATTCGATTGGATCATTTGTTAATTTCGTGAGATCTGGCAAGTTCATAGTTGCCAGAAAAGGAAGCCTAGGAGGACCTTGGGGATTCCACCCAGACTGGGCAGAGTTCCCAAAGCTCTGGAAAGATTGGCCTGGATTTTGGAAGGCACCGACTGCCCGAAGTAACCAGTAGAACCAGCTGAACCAAAGGGAAAGCCTTGTGATCCAGTGAAACTCGAAGTTTCACCAACTCTGGTCGTAAAACCTCCATAATCGGAAAAGCTTCCTCCTAAAGGATTTTAAGGAGTTGATAACCCCTGATAAGGATTCCAAGCAGAAGCTAAGGGAGGAATACTTCGAAACGAACTAACTGTGGAGTACGACCCATTCCCTTGTTGGCCGAAAAACAGATTCCCAATTCCCATGCCACTAACCGCAGGGTTAGTCCAACCTTGAAAAGGATTGCTACTTTGTCCTGTAGAAGAAAAAGGCATAGATCCTACTGTCGAGTTGGAATGTGGTATATGACCACTTCCAAAAAGAAAACCCTGAAATGAAGTCGATCCACCCATCATGGATGTGGAGGCATTAAACGAAACTAATGAAATACCCTGTGAATGGGTGCCAAATGGGAAAAATCCAGAACTAAAAGCATTGGCTTGGGAATTTCCACTCGTAGAAGGAATGGAGGTAGACCCAACTAATGATGTGCTAGTAAAAGACCCAAATAAAGAAGTAGAGGGGATGGAAATATTTCCTCCCCCTTGTACTGATGTTGGAGTTTGCATAGTTGTAGCACTTGTAGTAGAATCCATGCTTCCAGTAGTGGTCATTGATGGTAAGTGCGTAATGTGACCTGGACTTGACGGTCTATGCGTCGGAGTCCCAACGTATCGTAATACTTCTGGATAGCTAGAAGGTAGAGGAGAATTCAGAGCCGCTAACGACTCTGGGAGTTCTTCTACCTCTATGTTATCTTCCGTTTGAAAGAGAACTCGAGAAAGAACTGGAGTGTTCCTCTCTTGTTCTACGGAAGTTCCAAGCCTATCTTGAATACTAATGTCCCCGAGAGAAGGATCAATCCTCGATGCGTCAGCTGCCACAGGATGAAACCCACCGGCAGTATTACCTCTGCGTCTTCTAGGAGAAGGCTCTAAACTTGGTGGTGAAAGACCACGAAGTCTTCGAGACCGTCTAGGTGATCGGTCAGCCACTTTGAATATTTTATTAAGATCTAACTAAACACTCAAAAAAATCGAAAGCTAGGCCAACTGGGAGCACAGAGCACACACTAAAAAGTCCCTAAAAGATATTAGCCAGTCAAACAAATTTCGAGTATTTCCGCTCCGGGTGATGAGGACCGGACACCAAAATACAAGAAAGTGAAGTAAGGGGCCTTCCGAAGATAGTCTGGGATAATGATGGCCCAGTCCTATCAGCGAAGGTAACAGAGGAGGTTACGCTAACCTCCTAACAACAACGTCGACCTCAAGTACCATGGGATTCCCCCCAACAGCCACCTGTGTAGATCCCTAGGAGTAGCAACTAAGGTTACCAACTCGTGTCAGAAGCCAGGCGGAACAGTCTTGAGGTAAGATCCGACAAGTAGGAGAGGGGGTATCTCTCTTCCCTATCTTCAAAAACTCTCGTGCTTAACTCCCAGATCCAGAGCTTTCCTAGTCTTCTTAACGCTATTGGATTTTCACTTACTATTCAGACTCCTATGTTTGACAGTTTAAATGGCATTGGAGAGTTTTCTCTCCACTCTCCTAATCCAAGGCCCTAAAATATCCTAAAACTTGTTGTTATGTCTAACTTGACAATTATAAAAAGTTCTAGTACATTCTAATTAGCGCTTGTTTTTAAATGGGCTATTCTTTAAGTCAAGGGGTAGACGGAAATGAAACTAGTGGTGTTTTGATGCAAAAGAAATTAATAAAAACCAAACTATATGCAAATGCACTTGTTTTGTTTTTCGATGAAAGAAATTTCTACTAGGTTCAGAGGAACTTCAAAGAAAGTAGCAAATTTTCTTTTATTTTCTTTTACTCAAGATTCACACTCACAAAAATTAACAAAACTATGGATGCCTAAAAAGATGCACAAATTTACCCTAATGCAATAACTACATGCTGATGCAAAACTCAAAACTAATCTTAAATCAAGAAATGAAAGTAACTTGTTTATCAATTTTTAATTTTCCACTTAAAATGTTTAAATAGAATATGAGTTGTTAATGTTCATTTCGTCTAAATACTAAAAGCAAGTTTCAAGATAAACAAAAATGCACTTTCACTCAAAAAGGAAACTAAATGAAAACAAAGTTCAAGAAAGCAAAAACAAGTTTTCAAGAAGTTTTCTTCAAAAGCAAGACAAAAATGACTTTTCAAAAGTGCTCTCAACAAGACTGAAACTTTATGATCGAAGAATAGGCCACAAAACACTTTCTGATTTTGCAACACAAAACAGGTGAGAACTCAACATAAATGTGTTTGAAAATGCTCTTAACAATCAAAAAGCAGCAACAAGAGCTTGGCAAAAAACCAAAAGATTGAAAAGATAACTTTCAAGAAAATGTGAACCAACAACTTTCGGAAAGCAAGAAAAACAGATGGTCATAAAGATGCAAACCAAAAAAGTCACCAAAACAAGATTTGACACAAAGATTGAGATCAACCTTTCTGCCCTGACAAAACAGAGCAGCCAAGACTCCTAACAAGAAATATTGTGTGCTTAACAAAAACGATGACACTTGCAATAAAACCACTAAGACCAACACTTTCCACAATCAGAGAGAATTTGAAATCATATACTTGTTGTAAAACTAAAGACTGGCACAGAAAAGTAACTGTTCAGAACTGAATCAAACCATCAGACAGACCTCCAGAAACAAAAAGATTTGAAAAATCTTGAAAATTATAAGATATACGCGACTGTGTCAGTGCACAGCTACATGTATATGCAACTAAGCTTAAGGAAACATGCGTATATGCAGGTTTACTTAAGGAAACATGCGTATATACGCTTCTGTAAACTGGAAAAACAGCATATATAAAAGATTTCAAGAAAAAACAAAAAAACAGTCTGAAGAAACTGATCAAACTTACAATTCAAGTTCCTACAGGAACAGACTACACAGTAACAACAAGCAAACAGACAGCTGAGCCCTGATTGGCTTGAACAAACCCAAACTAGGAACAACAATACTGTTGTCCCTAGTGGAGTCGCCAATTCTGTTAAGGGATAAATTCCCCTAGGGTCTTGGGTTAATACCCTAGCAGATCAGAGGTTATCTATGCAGAGAAACACACATTCCATACAGCCATGATGCTAATATAAACAAATTGAACGAAATGAGGTGCACCTGGGGGTCCTTCGTTTGAGAAGATCCAGCTAGGGTCCAAACCCTCTTAGAGTTCCTTTTGCTCCTTCAACCTGCAAAACAATCAATTTAAGAAAGTACAGCAGTATATGGACTAAACATCATTCAGAAAGCATCTTCATAGTATATTGAAAGGTAGTTAGTTATGTAATTAAAACAACCATTCATATATGAATCATAACATGGATATCATAAACATGAAGAAGATTTATATCAGGAACAAAGACACGTGTTTCTTTTATTATAGATAACTAAAGTACAGAAAGGAATAATTTCACTTGAGTCATCCTTTCGCAGGCTCCAAGCTGAACCGTCCTCCGGATTCGTCCAGTCTCAAGCCTTTAACAAACTCCTTCCATGACTTACTCCATGATATCACAAGTAGTAGATAGACATCATCACACAAGGAAACAAGAGTTTCCTGTAAATGGGGGAAGTGCAGGAGGCACAAGGATCTTCAGACCTGGTCAGGGAAATTCTCAGCAGCGTGATATTTATCTCTCTTCTCTCCTCTTAGGCTTTCCCATTGAAGCCTTTTTATACTTCTCCCAAAGTAGTTTTTTAGTTGGGAATTCGTTGGGAACAGTTGGGCCACGAGCACTAATAGGTAATCAACAGGTAAAACCCGTGATCTCTGCCCGAAATTAAGGAGATTTATTTTTTTTAAGTGTTTTAAGACATATACGCGGGTTGGGTATACACAGATCCGCGTACACACGCATTTAGCTCAGGTCAATGTCGCGTATAGGGAATAAAACATTGTTTTTAAAATTTTGGACCAGGTCTGGAAGGAGGGGTTGCCCTAGGCCATGAGTGCAGCATCACAAACCTCAAGAGTGAGATTTGGAGCTATAACACTACTACAATCAAATGCACAAATAACCTATAAGAAAGAGTTGTTCATAAAAATCTTCTATTTAACCATGCATAAGTGCTATGAAAAGGTAACTTTCAGAAATGTTGGAAAAGGAAATAAAAGCATAACACTAACAAAAATAATACAAGAGAGCTTTGGAGCTCTTGGGCTGGGCTTAGCCCAAGGATGCTTAGAGTCCTTAGAGAAAACCAAACTAAGAGTTGAAATAGGAGATCACTTCCATTAGCTGAGAAATTGTTTTCACATTACAAAAAAACTTGCTTGGAATACAAATCTAGGCTCTCCTCCTATTCTCCACACTATTTTTCTATAATCTATTGCGCTACTCGAGTTTCTTATTTATACAATGAGTGGGGAGCAACCTCCTTGAGACGAGGACTACATTTCCCTCCAAAAAGCCCTAGAAAAGGGGATCTTACTCCTAGTCCACCTCACAACAATAGGGAGGGGGATTAAATTCCCTTAGTGAGCCAAGTTGAGGCTCTCTTGCAACAAGGAACAAGTCCCAAGAATATCTCCAATGTTGGATCTCTTGAAATTCATGTAATATCTCTTCAACTTCTGCACAATAAAAATGTTAAGGAACATAAAATATAAAAAACCTCATTGACTCTTTAAGAACCCATTCAACTAGGAAAATGTATCATTAAGTGCAAAAGGTGGGTTCAATATAGTTTTTTTGTGCTAAGGAGTGGATTGATGGGCCTTATAATTTACCTATTTTGGAGGTCCATCAATAAGCACCTTTGGCATGGTACATTAATATTGTTAAGTACTTGGATGGATTAGGGTTTCAGTGGAGTCCTCCAAATTCCAATCTATACATCAAAAGAATTTGTAATGATATCATTCTACTAATCAATTATTTAGATGACATCATTATTACAAGTAGCGAGGAAAATTTTGTTGAATAGATTGAATGTAATATGAGTAAAGCTTTTTACATGACTAATCTAGGCCTACTCAATTACTGGTTAGGTGCAGAAGTCTAATAAACAAGTAGCAACATTCTTGCTTCATAATAATATATGTCGAGAGTTTTCCTCAAAGGTTTAAAATTGCATATTGCAATATCTCATTTGCACTTATGGAGAATGGGTTAAAGCTTTCAATCAAGACTAACACTAAGGTAGTTAATGAATTTATCTATAGGCAGCTAGTGTGGAGCTTGATATATCTTACAACTACTGTGCCTATTTTCAATTATATTGTGATTTTCACCTCTAGATTTATGACAACACATAAGGCAAAGCATTGGATTGTAGCAAAGAGAGCATTGAGATATGTGAAAGGGACACTTGACTTTGGAATTTTGTACAATAAAAACAAAGACACTAGGCTACATGGATTTACAAAGTCAAGAATGGGTGGTTTGTGCGGATGATATAAATATACATCTAGATATGTATTCAACCTTGGCACGTGTAGCCAAGTGGTCTAGCAAGAAGCAATATGCAGTAGTCCTTTCACTGACAGAAGCGAAGTATTGAGGAGCAGTGAAAAGACTGTGTGACATAGTTTGGTTTAGGAGGATGCTTTCAAACATGAAGATGCAATAGTCAGAGAAAACACCAATACTCTGTGATGATTATGGGGTGCTCAAACTAGCCAAGAATCTAGTGTTTCACAAGTGTACTAAGCATTTTAAGACACAATGCCACTTCATAAAACAACTTGTTAGGGATGGATCTATTGAGTTGTAGTATTGTCTCATAGAGGACCAAGTTGTGGAGATTTTCACCAAACCTACAAAACTTCAAAAATATATGAAATTATGAAATAAGCTTGGTGTATTTAGTAGATTGACCATTAAAAAAAAGTGTTAAAGTAAATATCATGTTAAATTAGTCAATTATAATATTAAATGCAAACATTAATAAAGTCACTTTGACTTTTAAGTTATTTTATGTTTTCATACTTTATTTATGTTATATATTCACAAAGTGAATTTACTCGACTAGCTTGTAACTCTTTATAAGAAAGTTTGTGCTTCTTTTTTTCTTTTTCTTTTTCATATGTAAGCGCCCACGAGGGATTTGAACCAGTGACCTATCGCAAGGAGTGCCTTAACAGTATACCCATTCACCGTCAATCCAAAGCCCCGTGGGCTGAAAATATGTGCTTCTTCATTATTAATGTGATTTTGGTTTTTTTTATGTGTTTATGTTATCATTATAATTATGCCATCCTCACTTAATAAAAAAAACACCACAACCATCACACCATTTTGAACGAAAGCATTGTAAATCCTCATAGGAGATCTCCACTTTACTTCTTTTACCTTATTCATCTTTAAAAAGAAAATGATACAATGCATCTAAAATTTTATTTTAAAAGGGAAAAAATAATAATAATCATAATCTAGAGCTTGAAACACCATTCCATCTCAAAAACAAAGTCATAAATGAAATTAAAACCAATATTGGTTCAATACCACCAAATAATGGAAAATGATGTCTTATTAGCTTAAGCACCTCAATGCAATGTGTTTATTCTAACGCATTATGCGTTGTGTATATATTGATGTATTAGTGTCTCTCATATAATTGCGAGAATAGTTTATCTTTACAAAGAGACACACATCATTCAATAATTTAATTTTTTTTATTGAGTTTAAAACATATATATAAATATAAGTATCTAGGTGCTTCAGTGTTAATTAATTTAATATATTAATTAATGAATTTATTATTATTATTATTATATAAATCATAATATAAAATTGGTTAGAATCTATTTAAAAATTTAAAATAAAATCAAAATTATTTGATTTGATTTGATTTTGATCTTATAGCGTTTACATGTTTTATTTAAGTGTTGAATTTACCGTTTCATCTCTGAGATCTATAAATTTTTGTCAGTTAATCTTCCCCACATTTTGGTCTTGATGATGAACTTAGATTTAGGTTCGAAACACATTGACCTTTTGTTCTCAATGTGTTTTTTTCCGAAAGATCTTAACAGTAAATACTTTCATTGTGATAAAAGGTGGATATCGACAATATCAAGTAGATTATCAAGTAGTTTATAAGCATAAAGTTTAAAGAATTTGTATGGTTTAGTTAGTGTTGTGTAAAGAGGTTTATTCTCAAACTTAGTAAAATAAAAATAAATATGTGTTTTTTTAAATAAAAATAATGTTAGTTAAAAAAATGAATATATATATTTAGTTAATTTTAATTATAAACATTATAAAATGTCAATACTTCTACTTTTACAATGTTTTGTTATACAACAAATATGAAAGAGATGTGAACCCTCAACCATAAATACGATATTTTTATGTGCAAGTGAAATAACATAGTTTTAGATCAATTTTGTAAAAAAAAAAATCACTTTTTGAATACTAGGAAAATGTATAATTCATTTATCTTTAAAAATATTTCAATTCATAGAAATTAAATAAATCATTTCAATTTTAAAATGATTTAATGTCTAAAGAGCAAAAGTTACACTGAACACTAAAAAATTAAATCTGACCATAAATAAAATACTTCAATAAAAATTTTAAGTAAAATATTTCTATGTCAAAAATGTATATTGCATATTATCTATGGTTAAAAACAATACTATGTTTGCCTTGGAGTATGCCCTAAAACTGCTTCTCCTTGGCTAAGAGCTCGTCTTCCTAGGACCTAAGGAAAAAAGTGTAGAAAATCTTATAGATTCACAAGCTCATGCAATTTACTGAAGCATAGGACAAGAATCTACTTCTACTTTCAACCAACGAAAGCCAGTAGATTGATGAAACAAAATAAATCAATGACACATAACACAAAATGTATCTAGGGAAAGACACTGCTTAAAACCCCTCTATCTGTATTGCATATATCAGAAATATGAGTGAAGATACAAAGCTTGTTCTCACTAGAACAATTTTTCACAAGTATGCTCAACTGTCTTAGCTCACAAGTTAGCTTAAGCCAAATCCTTAGCTTATTCAACAGCCCTCCAAGCCCCTAATCTCTTGCATAATTCTGAGGATGAATAGCCTGTATTTAAAGGGAATTCATGCTTCCAAACTGCGCAATCCAAACATAGGATCAACCTCTGATGCATGCATGATATTTACACTCCAGTAAATAATAAAACAGATAGTACATTGTCCTTGTACTCTAGTCTCAACTGGGTCTTTCTCAGAATCGACATGCATGAGTTTTAGTGAGGGAATCTTCAATTAACTAGAGTGACACTTGTGGATGCACTAGTGCACCAAGTGATTGCTAACTCTCTCTTAGTTCCACAAACAGTTTGGAACTAATTTAACTGAACTTAACTCAGTAAAGTAAGTGATCTAATTTCCAACTCAATTTATACTCATACTGGACCACTAAAACTTAGGGAGACCATATACATGACTACAAAAAGACTTCCAACTCGAAATTCCTAAGCTAATTAAGTCAATGAAACTTAATTAACTATTTAAAAGTTGCTATGAGAATAGAATTAAATTTTAATTCTCAGTTTAATTCAAGCACAAATTAAACTGAAATTACTTGTTGTCATTTCTCAACAACAAGTTAATGACCCAAGAGCCAGAGACATTTGGCAGGAGTGAAAGCCTTCATCCTCATGTACCACCAATGGGTAATTCTACGTGACTTGGTTTTCCTTGAATAATAGGACCACCAACAGGTAATTCCAAGTGGCATGGTTTTACTTTGAATAACAGTGATGAGTCAGCATGCATTGAGAGATAACAACCATTGATTGTTGTCCCCACTACTGGTTTGACAACTAATTTATGTTAGGTTTTCCCATCGTTTAAAAAATTATATAAAGTAACTCAAAAAGTAATTGCAAGTTTAAATAATTAAATTAATTAATTAAGTCTCACTAGCACAACTAGTTGAAAATGGGCCTCGTCAACAAGGTGACCGAGGATCAAACCTCATGGGGGGTGGTTGTTCTCTGTGCTAGGGGGAGGAGACATGCTAAAAAATCCAGTCATCTTAGAGCTGGTGTGGCCTAGGTTGGGTGTGATCACCTGGTGACTTTAACGGATTAGATGCCCCTGGGTCGCGGCTCCTCAAGCCACAAGTCAAGCCTAGAGGATCGCATACAAATTGACAAAAAAAATAAAATAAAGTAAATTACAAATTTAAACTGTTTAATCTACACACTCCAAGTGTCCAAGGGGATTTTCAAGGAGTTGAATCCATTTATGCATTTAAAAATACGATTTAAATAACAAATGTGTGCATGCAAACCTTTTGCAAGATTTGTATTATAAAAGAAATTTACACTTCAAGAGATTTGATTCTTCCTAAGGCTCACTAGATCCACAATAAAAATGAATCTATACTAGTAACATGATATGAGGATGCATGGCCACTTAATTAGCTTGAAGGGAAGACATGAAATAAAAATCATATTAGGTTAAGAAGAGTCTCACACTAAATGTTTGAAAATTGGCATTATATAACTTATTATCAATGAATAATTTTTTGAACTTTGGATGTATCAAATATAGAGAAAGATAAAAAAAAAATTGAGATACAAATTTTAATGTTTTTACACCGTCAAATTAATTAATTAGATGAAAATCCATACCTCATTGGCGTTGGCCTCTCTTAATGTTTAATATTTCCATGGTTAAATAGATTTACATAGTTTTCAATTAGACCTAGTTTGAGTAATTATGAGGAATGATTTTTATCCTCTTGTTGACAGTGCTGGACCCGCCAACATTCAGGGGATCACCTCGATATGAAGTCCCAACTAGATCTCACTCCGTTTGGTGTGGGAGTCCCATCTGGTACGATGGCCCGATTGTCATTATCTTAAATATTTGCCTCAACTCTTACTTGTTAGCACATGAGAGTGGTATGCTTTGTCTTTTGAGAAGTGAGGTTCACGTGCCTGGTGATTGTAAGTGTCACTTGTGTCAATGGCTCTTTCACCGTAGAGGGAGAGGGTGCCAGTGAGTCCCAAGTCGGTTGAGATTAGTCCCAACTCTGATAGGAGCACACAACAAAACATGACATGCACAGCTTCCAGTGGAACAATCCACACGGATGCGGCAGTCACAACACACAAGGTAAGATAACACATATAACACTCAACGGATTAGTCCGCACAAGTGCAATGGTTGTTATAGCAAGTTTTTTGTGAAAGGTCTGTCTGATGTCCGGGAGAGTAGTCAACACGGGCGAGACATCGTTAATAACATATACAACACATTTTCATTAACATATATGTATTACAACAAGTGAATTAATTCAAGTGTTAAACATAGTTAAAGCAACATGCATTACAAGTGTTTAAGATTAGTCTTACAACAATTACAATACATGTGTGAAAATGTGTTGGCTTGATAGCAGGGTTCTGAATTAAGTGAAAGTTCCAATACACATCTTACACCATACATCACTAACCCTGTGAGCGGGGCATTGGATCCACTACTTACTCCTCAAAGAAAAGATTAAAGACTCTCAAGGCTATGTGGGAGGAGCTGAGGTGAAAATGTTCCTTGCTTGTACAAATGAGGGGGTATTTATAGCCAAGGGTGAAACTAACCCTTGTGGCTGTTCGACTACCCTCGTGACTGTTTGACTTCCATGACTTTTTGACTTTACATGACTCTTCGTACAACAAGTGGGTCTCTTGGACTTCCATGTTACATTACATTGATTGACAATATGGCCCCCAGTGTCCTTCATGTTAATCTCCCACTCTGCTTGAAGCAATATTTATATATATATTTCTTAAATCTTTGGCAAGATGTCTAGTAGAGTTTTCAGCTAGCAGTGGATTGGCACAATAGGCTCTCTAACAACAGCTAACTCACTCTTGATAACCTACTTAGATGTTGAGGTGGAGCCTGAAATGGTTGTAACGGTTAAACCCACTGAGGAATGCTCTTTCTTTCTATTGAAATATTGATCAGGCAGTTGCTTATGTTGTGGATAATGTTTATTTTTACACAGCCAGTGGACAGTGTTGTAGGAGGCTCTGAAGGAAGCCCTTGGGAAGGTTCTGGTGCCCTTTTTTCCTGTGTAATCATATTGAAGAAGTTGTTGCCTCTGATCGTATTATTTATTCATCATTGCAATTTTGTTGTCAAATTAAGGTTTAAGAACAATTCACAGAAAATTAGTCTATGTCGATCAGAATACCTGTTATCGTATTACTCTGAGCACCCAGTCATACTGTCAATTTGGCATTCAAAATTCCATTCTTCAGAAAATTATTCCCACGACAGGTTCTCTTGGATTCAAGGATGGTACAAGAACATATATTTTTGAGGCCTGAATTGCTCGTTGCCTTGTTGGAAGTTAAATTCTCAGGTGAATTGGAGAAAATTCATTTTTGAATGAGGAGTCTGTTTTCCGGATGTTACCATTCTTTGTGTGTTGAATCTATTGCAAGCTGTCAAGATTGATTTGAAGTTGTTGCCATAAGTTTATATAAAAGAGAAATCGGTGTCCATCTTTTCGTGATTGTTTTACTATTTTTTTGAGGTTGAAAAATGGCTCCAATTGGTGCAATATTAGAGTCATTGGACAATCTAATACTCTCTACTATGGATAATACAATCAAAATCAGCAAGGATTTTCTCACTGATATTCACAGTTGTTTACAAGATGTACATGACAAGATTGAATTTTTGCAGCTTGAATCTCAACTACAACAGGAAGAATTACAGCAGTGGAGTCATCGTTATGAACCTGTTTCTATTTAGAACATTGAAGCAGTCTCCCATAAGCAACAAGTTCATTCAGATCCAATGCCCAATAAAGAAGTAGTTGTACATGCAGATGCAAAAACTCAACCTGCACTTCCCAAGCCCATCATCAGACCTTGGGAACAAATTGTCCACAACAAGCACAGAATTGGTCTTGGATATGAGAAGGACTTGTCTTTTCATATTCCAGACTACTCCAAACCAATTCAGTTTCAGAGTGTTGGATTCATTCATGACAGTGCACCTGCTCCTCATGACAGTTCACCTCCAGCTGTTCCAGACTCTGCCCCTCTTCCACAACAACAACAACAACAGATTGTGAAATGCCAACACTGTGACCGAGTTGGCCGTTTGAAATATCACTGTTTTGATATTCATCCATGTAAGCAATGTCATAAAACCAGTCATTCTTCACACGGATGCTTCAGAAATAAACGTCCTGCAAGAACAAAGATTCATCTTTGATGGATCGCTTCTTGGCAATGGGCATCAACAACCAAGAAGATATTCCAAACACATGTCAGAACTTGTTTCAGAGTATTGAACAATCTTGCAGTTCCATCATCTCACCTTGTATCTGACAGGTGGGGAAATGATGGTCATCTACAAGTTTCAAAGTCACATCAAGCAAGCCTGAGCCACAACCTGCCATGACAGATTCAGAGTTGTAGCCAGAAACAAAGATGCCCCTGAGCATGCCTTCAGTGGGTAATCTAGGACACTTCCTCTAGCATAAGACTTCAACTTCTTGCCACTTTCGGAAGAATTCCAAGAACAAAATTGAGAACACTTCCTCTAGCAGAAGACTCTAGCTTCTTGCTAGTTTTGGAAGAGTTCCAGGAATTGCATTAAGCATTCCAGAGTTGTTGGTCATCCTTAAACCACCACAGGTTGAGACTTCCCTTTTCAGGTTGAAGTTCTCCCTTTTATGCGAGGTGAGACCTCCCTTTATTGGTTGAAGGTTTCTCTCTTCAAAACTATAGGAGCACTTCCTCTCGCAGAAGACTTCAGCTTCTTGCCAGTTTTGGAAGAGTTCTGGGAACTGCACTAAGCGTTCCAGTGTTGGTTTTCATCCTTAAACCACCACCCTTTATACCAACATTTCAGAGAGCACATTCAGCCTAGTGCTGCCATGCATTTTTGCACATTTTGTATTACAGCTCTCTTCTTGGACTCATACATAACCCTTCGGATTAAGGGGGGGAATATTGGACACCTAATCCTCAATGGGTTAGTGTGGAAGCCGAATGGACAAAAGGAGTCCAAGAGACCTTGGGATGTGAAACCCAAACGGTCACAACATGTACTATAAATGTAAATCATTTGTTAATAAAAATCGCACTCTCATGTTTTATCTTTCATATTTCTCTTGCTATCCATGTGTGTTTAAAAACCTCTGATAGAACTTGCAAAGAGTGAGGTCTTTAGAAAGCCTATCCTTGATGCCCTTGAGCTAAAAACCTCACAAGCCTCCAATGACTATGTGAATTTACAAGATGATAAACCTGCAGTTGTGCTTAGCCCAATGACTGAACCTGCTGATAACAATTCCCCATCATTTTATGTCTCTTTGACCATTCATGATAAAACCCTCCACAATTGTCTGCTGGACATAGGTGCTAGCCATAATCTGATGCCCAAAGCTGTCATGGAAGAGTTAGGCCTTGACATTACCATACCTTATCATGATTTATTCTCCTTTGATTCAAGGAAGGTGAAATGTCTGGGATTAATCAAAGACTTGGCTATCACCCTAACTCAGCTGCCCATGAAGAGCATGATGATGGATATTGTGGTAGCAGATGTTCCCCCTAAGTTTGGTATGCTACTTTCTAGAGGGTGGATTAAGAGGTTGGGTGGGACATTACAAAATGATTTATCTTATGCCACTGTCCCAGTTTTTGGAGGGGAAAGCAGGAGATTGTACAGAGAAGCACAACTGGCCTATATCATCAGTGATGAGAAGAATCCCACTAATCATCCTATCTATGCTGTGGAAACTGACTTGGGGCATGCATTCTCCAAATAGAAGAATCCCATAAGGCCCCAGTGCAGCTCAAGAAACCAGTAGGCCAGGCCATAGAAGAAGAAGGAACACAGGTTTGGGATATGTTCTTTGATGGAGCATGTTCAAAAGAAACTGCAGGAGCAGGAGTGGTGCTGGTATCTCCAAAGCAAGAAAGCACACATCTGTCTTTTAAGCTGACTTTCCAGGTCACCAACAATATAGCAGAGTATGAGGCTCTGATATTGGGTTTGAACGCTGCCAAAGACAGAGGGATCAAAGACATAAGGGTGTTTGGAGATGCTGATCTCATCATTCAGCAAGTGAACAAAACATTCCAAGAAATGCACCCAAGGCTGAAAACATACAGAGATGAGGTATGGAGACTCAAAAATTCTTTTGATAATTTTTGTATCTCATATATTCCTAGAGTCAAAAATTAGCTTGCTGATTCCCTTGTTGTGTCTGCTAGCATGTTTATCCCTCCCATGCCCCCTAGATTGGTTTATGAAGTCCAAATAAAATATAGACCATCCTTGCCTGATAATGTCCAGCACTGGAAAGTTTTTGATGATGATGATGAAGTGAATAGGTTTCTGCAAGTCATTGATGAATTCTCTGAAATGAAAATTGATCAAGAGAATGAAACCTTGGAGGAATGTCCCCAACCCCAGCTAAAGAACAGAATTGGCCAAGATAACATTGTTCAGCTGCCTAGTAATCATATACCTAAAGGGTTAGTGCCTCTAGAGAAGTTGTTTGACCATAATGATGTGCCTCATAAGATTTCCCAAAAAGAAGATCAGTCTGCAGTCTATATGCACAACATAGGGAGTCCAGATCATCCCAAGTATATAAATTTGTCCACCCATTTGTCTGCTGCCCAGAGTTCTGAGTACTGTACCTTAATGAAGCAATTTGCTGATGTCTTTGCCTGGGAATATAGTGACCTCAAAACTTATGATAAAAAGATCATCCAGCATAAGATCCCCTTGGAGAAAGACACCATTCCTTTCAAACAGAAGCTGAGACCCATAAATCCTCTGCTCCTTCCTTTGATTGAAAAAGAAATCAAGAAGTTGTTGGCTGCCAAAATCATAGTTCCTCTAAGATATTCAAAATGGGTAGCCAACTTGGTAGTGGTGAGGAAGAAAAATGGAGAAATCATGTGTGTTGATTTCAGGAACCTGAACAAATGCTCTAAGAAAGACAACTATCCTCTGCCCAAGATGGAGCACTTGCTGTAGAAAGTCTCAGGAGCCAAAGTCATGTCTTTCTTGGACGGATTTTCAGGGTATAACCAGGTTGTTGTACATCCAGATGACCAAGAAAAGACTGCTTTCACCACTCCTTGGGCACTTTTATGTAATCTACGATGCCTTTTGTGCTGATGAATGCTGGAGCCACCTTTCAGAGAGTTATGGATATAACATTTGTAGGAGAGAAGGACAAGTTTGGCGTTATCTACCTAGATGATATAACAGTATACTCTAGCAGCCATCAAGATCATTTGCAACATTTGAAGAAAGTGTTTCTGAAGTGCAGAAGGTTTGGGATATCAGTGAATCCCAAGAAGTCACAGTTTGCTTTAGAAGAGGGCAAGCTGTTAGGACATATTGTTTCTGCTGCAGGTGTCAAGATTGACCCAAAGAGAGTGAAAGCAATACAGACCTTGTCTGTCCCAAGATCAAAAAAGGACATCCAATCCTTTCTGGGCAAAATAAATTTTGTAAGGAGGTCTATTCCTAATTTTTTCGAATTAGTAAAACACATCACCTCCATGCTGAAAATGGATCAGAGATCAAGTGGACTGATGCAGCAAGAGGATCTTTTGAAGCCATCAAGAGAGCTATTATGGAAGCTCCCACTTTGATCAGCCCAGATTATAGTAAGGAGTTCCATATTTTCTCATTCGCCTCAAGTGACACCCTTGCAGCAGTCTTATTACAAAAAGATAACAAGGGTTTAGAGCATCCAGTGGCATTCGTCAGTAAAACATTAAGGGATGCTGAACTAAGGTATGATATTTTGGAAAAACAAGCTTATGCTCTTATCAAATCCTTGAAATCTTTCAGAATATACATTCTACACTCCAAGGTAATTGCATATGTGCCCTTTGCTTCAATGAAAGACGTCTAATGCAGCCAGATGCTAATGGAAGAAGGGATAAATGGATTGCAAAGCTTATAGAATTCAACATAGAATTAAAACCCACTAGGCTAGTCAGAGGTCAAGGCCTTGCCAAACTAATGGCTGAAGAAAATTTTAGAATACTGGACATGAATTGGATAGGTACAAGCTTAGATGACAGACAGACATGAGAAGAAATAGTTGAACCAGGGAAAAACCAGTCATTGGCAGAAAATTTAGTTTCTTGTGAATGGTATTCTACAATAGCTCAATTTTTGCTGAAGCTAGAAGTGCCTCCAGGCCTAAGTTCAAGCCAAGCCAGGACTATTAAGCTAAGAGCAGCCAAGTATTGCATTCATGAAAACCTGATCTATTGGAGGGATCCATCTGGAATCCTTTTAAGTTGTCTGAACATAGAAAAATCTATGGAGGTCATGCACCAGTTCCATTCTAGCATCTATGGAGGACATCACTATTGGAAAACCACAACACATAAGATCCTCAGAGCTAGGTGTTATTGGCCCACGATATTTTCTAATGTCTTTTCATTTGTAAAATCTTGTGACAGATGCCAGAGGTTTGAATGAAAATAGCAGTTCAAGTCTTTGCCCTTGAAGCCAACTCATGCCAGTGGTCCTTTCCAACAGTGGGGTTTGGGTTTCATAGGGGGAATTAATCCCCATTCCAGTGGTCAGCACAGATGGATCTTGGTAGCCACCGACTACTTCACTGAATGGGTTGAGGCCATTCCTACCAGGAAAGTTGACCACCATGTGGTCATGAAGTTCTTAACAGAAAATATTTTCACCAAGTTTGGTTGTCCACACAAATTGGTTACAGACAATGCATCAGCCTTCAGAGCAAAAGAGTTGGTGGATATGTGTGACTCAATGGGCATTAAACTAGTTCATTCCACCTCATATTACCCTCAAGGTAATGGTCTAGCAGAATCATCCAATAAGAGCCTGATAAGGATAATCAAAAAGTTGTTGGAGGAAAACAAGAGGAACTGGGATTCCAAGCTGAAATATGCATTGTGGGCTGACAAAGTGACCACCAAGAAATCCACAGGGAATTCTCCATTCAAGCTGGTATATGGCACTGAGGCCATATTCCCAATTCAGTTGACCCTCCCTGTGGCTAAATTCTTGCAGGAAGAGCAGAATGAAGAAGATGACATGGAAAAGAGGGTTAGTGACTTCGCAAAAGTGCACCAGACCAGGGATCAGTTGATTGAAAAGTCTACATCACATCAAAAGAGAATCAAGGAAGGCTTCGATAGAAAGGCAAAGGTGGACAATTTTCAGATTGGAGACTTGGTGCTCAAATGGGATGCATTGAAGGAAAATAAAGGCAATCATGGAAAGTTCGATGCTCTGTGGACTGGGCCATTTGTCATTGCTCAGATCCAGGGGAACAACACTTTCATGCTGCAAAGCATGGAAGGAGAAACAGTTTTTGATGGCCCAGTAAATGGGCAGTTTTTGAAGGTTTATGTTAATTAAGACTTTTATGCCTCAACATTGTAAATATGTTCTTTTTACAAGTTTAGTGTAGGCTTGATTAGACTCCATGCCCAATGGAACATTAGGAATTATTGCTGATTTTGTTTTGTATGAAAGTCAGTGGTCTACAGTTCTTGAAACCTCACAAGGAGGATTTCATCCCTAGAAGGAGCCAGTGTTAGCTCTGCTATACAGCGCTGACTTTCTAAGGTCATGGAGGAGTTCCAGTCTGTGTGATTGTGTCTTCAAAGGGGCCCCTCATGGGTCAATTTCCCTTTTCCTTCTATCTCACTTTCTCTATGCCACCTCCATTCCTCTATTTTTCTCCCAAAACCCTCCTCATTCCTTGAATAAACCTTCCGAAACCCAACGAAACCCCTTTTGGCCTAAGCCCCGAGCGCAAAGTCCAAAACCCGCCATAAAACCTCAACCATACGCCCTCACGCGCTAAATAACCCCCCATCGTTTCCCCGCCGATCTGATGGCCCACATCGCGCCCGATAAAGCAACCCGTCCGACCCTTCTTCACCGTCAAATCCATCTCCACCCAATCTGACGGCATTCACTCTCATCGCGTCGGCAATATGATCGAACGTTAGCGCGCGATGAGAGCGATTTTTCTCTCTCATCCGCTACTATGTGTCGATCTATGAGCGGAATCGCGCGATCTCAGGCTTTTACTACTTCATGCCCGAAAGCAGTGCGATGAATACCATTACCGCCCATCCAAACCGCCCGCACCCGTTAAACAACCACGCAGCTCCATAACCCGATCACCGTCCGATCCGTCCGCTGAAGATCCAACGGCTATGATTCACCCTGCTCTCACCTCATCCGATAGCCTCCACCGAGCCATCCCCGCCATCCATTTCCGTGATCCGGCGGCCATTATTCCCGCTCATCCAAATCGTCCACTTGCCTGTACATTCCACGCCCTCTGACCATTTTGTTTGCCCAAGCAAGGGGATGACCAGCGTGCCAGTACCAGTCACAGTCAAGTTCACAACCACCATATTTAACAAGAAGCATGGCTGAAGGGAGAAAAGGACAAACACGACCCTGTAACTGAATTTATCAGTCATGGACTTCACTGGTACGAGCATCCCAACCGTCTAAAGGGACAACACATCACCTGAACAAATCATATTTATCCAGTGAAGTAAGCAAATGCATTCAAAGACTCCATCAGGCAGTGAAAGGCGGTTGGTGGTCAATTATGACCCCTCCATACCTAAATGGCCAAGTGCCTTTGTGATGAAACCTATAAATACCCAGAAACAAGATGTAATCAAGGTTGGCATTTGATGTAAAGTTCAACTTCTGGAGACTGTAGATATTTTGTCACTTGCAGCGTCTCATCTTCATTTTCAGCTAATACAAGCTTCTTTTGTTGTTAACTGTTCACTTTCCATTTTCCTCTATTCTAAGCTGTGCCTGATATGCTATGTTCTTGATCTCTTGATGTTTAGCACTAGATAGTTGTCATCCTATCTCTGTGTTAGAATCTTGTATGCATCATTGAATAGGTGGTCTAGGTTTCTTTCTATCTAATGCAGGAGAGTTGTCATCCTGTCTTTGCATTAGTAGAATAGATTTACAAACTTCTTTACTAGTTGCAGCTGACCATCACATGGTCTTGTGCATCTTCTGGTGTGGTTAGTATTCTCCATATTCATCTTATTATCTAAAACTGTGAGCAGTTGGTGGTCTAAAGCCTTGTAGTCTAGGGGTGTTCACACATGTTTGGAGTGAAACAAAGTAGAAGTGGTTATCTGGCTTGAACCCAACCATCAGTCCTTCCATCAAACCTGCAAGAATAGTTGAATTTATATGTTACCAGGCATCTCCGAGCTACAACCTAGGGGAGTTTCTTGGAATCCTAATAGGCCCTTCAAAGTGGAGAGGGATCTCTCCTTAACACTCTACCACTCACTGTCACTTTAGCAGTAGGTTTATAAGCTCATTTGCCATATTTACTTGATGAGATGAGATTGGTTTGGAGAGGAGAACAAGGACCATTGGGCATGGATTATAGTGTAAAGGTTACTAACCACATGATACATAAAAAATTTAACAATGGAAATATAGCTTATGAGTTTTTAGACAATTCGACTATTAGGTGTGATAGGAGAAAGTGGAAAATAAATATAAAAAATCAGAGCCAAAAGAATTTTTCTAATGATATTTAAGTTGAAAAACATAGATGTAATTTGGAAAATCTAAATCTGATCTTTTAGAAATAATTTGAATTCAATCACTTTTTTCCAAACATTGAAGACTTATTGATTAAAGTTATGGTTTAAAAGAAAAATACACAGTAGAGAGATTGATAGAAAACTACTGACACATGAATCTTGGAAAATTTGCACATGTAAACCTGTTGATAATGGATTATATTGATATGAGAGCTAAACACACAATACTTCTTCTTAAAAAATTCCTATCCCTTACTCCTTACTAAATTACAGTCTTTATAGGATACTTACAAAACTATAACCAAGTTTTTAGCAAAAACTTAATTACAAAGTCTTAAAATAAATGAGAAAATATCTAAGTAAAACCAAATACATTACATCGTTCCATCATAAAATTAAAGAAATAATATTTTGTATCCAAAGATCATGTTGTTTCTGGATACATGGCTGAAAATAAGGATCAAACTAATGATTAATATCTTTCCCATATTTTCTGAAATCCCTACCCCATAATCATGCTTAGTTTGGTAATCTTTCCCTTGAAATGTGGCATTGATCTGCAAAAAAGGGAATCTGTTACTCAAATCCTTCATTTGGGGCTGCATCTGCTAAAAATTGTTCTTCGCTACCTCCAAATATATTTTTCTCCCAACCCTAACGAATTCACTAGAACCTCTTCAAATTAGGAGAAAAATTGGAGCGCTAACATACTAGCTACCAGTGCTTCATAAAAACCTAGGCAAAATGTGTTGACAATCTAATTGTTAGCGCTTATCAAAATTGAAGTAGGAAAAATGCTGACAAGCTAACTGTCAGTGCCCAATCAAAATTCCCTTGAAAACTGTTGGAAAAACAAAATTATACTCTGAGGATGATTAGATGAGTCTGTTGGTTGCCTCTAACAAGTTATCAACCTTAATTTGTCTCCCTTTCTTAGTTTTCTTAGCCTTTTTAGCAAGCTTCTTACCTTGACCTGTAGACCTCTTAGAATTTGCAGGTTTTTCTTTGTTTATGATTAAATCTTTTTGAAGTGTGTCTGTAATAACCCCTGGTTAAAAATTCATGTAATAAAAGTTAATAAAGGAAAAATAAGACCACAGTTAAGGGACACTTATTCCAAGATGAATGTTGGGCAAGACATCCTAGTGTGGGTGTTCATTTGGTTTATTATGGCCAAGTAAATTGGAAAAGGAATTAAAAAGGCAAAAATGTATTTTGGCACATTTATTTATGAAAATAAAGGAAAATAAGAGAAAAGGAAGGTGAAAGGTCACAGGTTGCATGTGAGGAGGAAATTGAAGAAAATAGAGGCCTCATTGATAAAAAGGCTTCTGAGGATTAGTTCATGGCTCTTGGTCAGTTTAGTTTTGGAGCTCTCTCATTATTCTCTCTCTCTCTCACTCTTGGACACTTAGAGTTTTCTTGGAGCATTCTAGCTTTGGAGCAAGGAAGGGAAAAGCAAGCAAATGAAGGACAAGGAAAGGAAAGAAAAGCAAAGATCAAACAAGGAGGAGAAGGATCAAGTAGCTTCAGCAAGAATACTTGCAGGTAACATATTGCATGTGTGATTTCCTAGCGGGTTTCTACATGCATGACTTTGCATGTTGGTATATGGTTCTTTTGTTGTTGGTGGCATGGTTTTTTCGGGTTATGACAATGGTTTTCAGCCTTGCCTTGCCTTTTTCCAGATATCCATGGTGTGATGGGATTGTTTTCTCGATTTTGAGCTTTGGAATTTCCAGATGGTTTCGGAATCCAGGGCAGAGGTGGTCTTAGGAAAATTCCCAAAGGCCTAGGAATCCCTTGATCGATTTTGGCGGGATACATGGTAAAGCCTAAGGGTGGAGTCTCGGTTTAGGGCCTAGTGATCTGGTGTGGATTGCGGTAAATCCTGAGAGACAAGGAGGGACAGTTGATATGTACTTGAGTGTAAGTAGGTGATAGTTGTAGCATTATGTCTAATGACTATGAGTTGACTATGGATTATGACATGATTGTTAGTCTTGGTAAAGGTTGATTTCAAATTAGTAGATATTTTATCTTGATATTTGGAACATGTGGCTGACATGTATGTTCAGTTACAAGAAAGCGTGATTGGCACAACAAGGTAAGATAATTGGTATAATGTTACATTTATTTATGCACTGGCAATTATGTGTTATGGAAGTATGATACAGAGAATTGCATGGTAGATAGGTTTCCATGAAATCTTGAAGAAGGCTTAGGTTGAGCTTTCCTTGAGAACCATGGGATTGAGTCATGGTGTCTATTGTTAGTCATGTTCTTTTGGTACTTTGTGATTTTTTGAGCTTGATTTGCGGTTTTGTTTATGTATTGTGAAAGACCTTGCCACTTTGTTTGAAGTGTCGTATTGTTATTGGTTTTCATGATTTTCTTCTTGTTTGTTTCTTGTTCTTGCCTTTTATGTTTTGAGGGTCTTGGGAATTGGTTGAGAAAGAAAAAATTTGATGGAACTTTGGAAAAGCTATGTGGAACCCAACAAGTAATGAAAGACTCAGATGAATTTGGTGCATGCATAAGGGAAACTGAAGGTAAGAGTATGACATTCGGCTAAGTTGGTTGGGTCCATTAGTGTAAATGGATGGTGGCAAGACAATCATGAGAAAGATAATGGGAAAATTAAAGTGAATGGATGTGAGGCATCCAATTCCTTGGCTATGTTGGGAACATTGTTCTCAATGTTGTGCATGGATAAAGGGGGTTCTCTTAACCTTTACCTTATGATATTTGGTAATTATGTTGTGATCATGTTTATGCTAATATTTATATATATGCATGTATATATGTATGTATGCATACCCTTGTCTGACAAGGTCATCAGGAATCGTTCTTGTGGAGTAATGATTGCTTATGCAGGTGAATCACATTAAGAGATTCTTGGTTCATGAGGATTCAAGTGGGAAGAGTAGCCTGACAGATTTCTGAGGTCAGTATCATGTGGATATAAATTGATATTATGTGATTATACGATGTCTATGTTTATGTTATAGACAAGATAATGCTGAGAGATACATCAGTGGAATGAAAACAACGTGATCCGCGGCATGCTAGGATAAGCATGGATGGCGAAGAGACACTAGAAGCAAGGTTTCTTGGTAGAGGCAGTGAGGTCTTGGATGTGTAGTGTTATTGTTGTGTATATGTTCTGCATATTTTATATTCAATGATTGTACCTATGGTGGTGTGTGCATATTGCATATGTAGTGCTGGGCAGAGATGGTGCTATGTACATGTTGGATATACAGTGTTGTGTACATATAGTACTATGCACATGATGGATATGAAGCATTGTGTGCATGTTGGATATGCAGTGTTGTGTACATATGATTCTATGTACATGTTCTATATGCAATGCTATGCACATATGGTGTTGTGTGCATGTTGTATAAGTGGTACTATGTACATATGGTGTTGTGTGCATGATTGTACATGTGAAGTTGTCCAGGTGGTGTTGTGTATAGGTGGTATCGTGTACATGTTGTACATATTGTACTGGTGTACATATGGTATTGTGCGCATGTTGTACATGTTGTGTTGCAGGCATGCGGTACTATGTATGTGCATTGTGTAGTCATGGTATCATGGCATATGCATTCATTGTGTTGTACTCTGTGTACGTATTTGTGTTGTGTTGTACATCGGGTGTAGATGTATGTATTTTCTTGTGGTGTACACCGGATGTAGGGGTATATATTGTGTTTTGTTGTACACTAGGTGTAGGTGTATGTGTGGTATGTTAGGTGTAGGTGCATGTATTGCATGATGTTGTATGTCATGTGTGGTTGTATGTGTGTGATGCACACTATGTGTATGTATACATGGTTGAGGAGAAGGCAGTGGGTGTTTGTCGGGTTTGGAAACCGATCCAGTGTGTGTACAGAATAAGGACAAAGTTAGAAGCTAAGGATTGATTAAAGGATAAGTATCAATATTTTGTTTCAGTTTTATTATTCATGTGATTTATGATTTTGGTCTATGATGATTACATGTGATCTATAATTCTGGTTTATGATGGTTACATGTGATTTATGATTTTGATCTATGATGGTTGTGTTTTGAGCTAACCTGATGTGATATGTTTATACATGATGATTTAGTCAAAGATGCTAGTTTGACTTGTTGCGACAGGAAGCGAAAAGAATTGCAAGCATACCTTATTGACAGGGTACCAATGAGGTATGATGTGAAGTTATTTCAAGTTATTTCAAGTTATTTTAAATCTAATGGTAGTTATGTGCTTGGTACAGGAAGCACGGAAATTCCCGAGTTGGGTGATTGAAACCGACTGCAAGAATTAGCAGCAACAGTGAAAGGAATTCGAACAAGCAACAATATGTTGGTAAAGCACTTCAGGAGCAGGGTCATTGTGGGACACTAATACCCAATAGTGTCCATTTATTTCCATGAGCATGCTATGACCAATATTATGGTTTTGAGGCAAGTATATCCCTTGGTTTTTTGATCTTCTGATGTGAGGAAGCCTTGCCAAGGGATGGATCGTCCGGGATAGGGGATGTCGAGGAACTTGGAAGGCATTAGGGGAATTTTGAGGTCTAAAATGGGTCTCCTAAGAAAAATGTACAACCAAAATAAAATTTATAAGAACCAATAGGGTTCAATATGATGATGTCAACCATGGGGAATGATTCACCATTTTTGGAGTAAAAAGGTAAAAAGATTAAAAAATAATAAAATAATAAAATAATAAAACTACTTTTTCAACTCATATTTTCAACTTATCTCCCTAATGTTTTACTCAAATTTCAAGCGGGAGTACTTGTTGGATGAAAAATTTAATTCATCATCCAAGGAGTACCCATGTTGCATACTTTTGATGGACCCTGCTACATGAAAAATGAGAAATACATGAAAATGTGTGATTGCAATCATGTTTTTCATGTATTTCTCATATTTCATGTAGAAAATTCCATCAAAAGTATGAAAATTGGGTACTCCTTGGATGAGGTATCAAATGTTTCATCCAATGAGTGTTTCCATTTGAAATTTGTGTAAACCCATAGGGAGATTAGTTTAAAATACGAGTTGAAAAAAACACTTTTTTCTTTTTTCCCTCTAAAAATTGATGATGCAGTTTAATCTTATTTTATTATTTCCATTATTATTTTATAATTTCCTTAGGAGGACCATTTTAGACCTCAAAATTCCCCTAATGGTGAGTGATTGCATGGAAGGGGGTGACCGGATTGCCCGAGGGACTGTATAGCGAAGAAGGGAGTTCGGGGATGGATTTGTTTTGGTCATTAGCATTTCCAAATGGAATCAGATGCACATTGGAAGTAATGAACACTAAGAGGACAAGTGGCGCAAGATTGTAGCGTTGGACATTGGATTCATCTTTGACTTTGGTAGTAGATTCTGGACTTCCTGGGAAGGAAGTGAATACTGACATTACTTTTAAGGGTGGAGGTATATGCCTTTGGATTCCCTTGTTGCTAATGCAGGAATCGTATCCTTTATTTGTTGGTTTAGAAAATGTGTATATGTGTATATGTAGTTAGTATGAATACCGTAATGATCTATGTTATAAAGTTCCAATAAATGATATGTTTGTCATGTTTCAACATTGATAATTGTAAATAATGCAATGAGCTATGTTATAAAGCTCCATGGGAAGTATATTTTACTTTTTAGTAGTTTCACTGAGGTCTTGGTGTGGTTTAACATCGAGGACGGTATTCCCCAAGAGGGAGTGGTCTGTAACAACCCTAGTTAAAATTTCATGTAATAAAAGTTAATAAAGGCAAAATAAGACCACGATAAAGGGACACTTATTTCAAGTTGAATGTTGGGCAGGACATCCTAGTGTGGGTGTTCATTTGGATTATAATGGCTAAGGAAATTGGCAAAGGCATTAAAAAGGCAAAAAGGTATTTTGGCACATTTATTTATGAAAATAAAGGAAAACGGGAGAAAAGGAAGGTGAAAGGTCATAGGTTGCATGTGAGGAGGAAATTGAAGGAAAATAATGGAAAATGAAGAAAATAGAGGCCTCATTGATAAAGAGACTTCTGAGGATCAGTTCATGGCTCTTAGTCAGTTCAATTTTGGAGCTCTCTCATTATTCTCTCTCTCACACACTCTTGGACACTTAGAGTTTTCTTGGAGCATTATAGCTTTGGAGCAAGGAAGGAAAAAGAAAGCAAAGGAAGGACAAGGAAAGGAAAGAAAAGCAAAGATCAAGCGAGCAGCAGGATCAAGCAACTTCAGCATTAATACTTGCAGGTAACATATTGCATATGTGATTTCCTAGCTGGTTTTGACATGCATGGCTTTGCATGTTGGTATATGGTTCTCTTATTGCCAGTGGCATGGTTTTGCCAGGATATGACAATGGTTTTCAGCCTTGCCTTCCCTTTTTCCCGATATCCATTGTGTGATGGGATTGTTTTCTTAGTTTTGAGCTTTGGAATTGCCGGATGGTTTCAGAATCTGGGGCAGAGGTGGTCTCAGGAAAATTCCCAAAGGCCTAGGAATCCCTTGACCAGTTTTGGCGAGATACACGATAAAGCTTGAGGGTGGAGTCTTGGTTTAGGGCCTAGTGATCTGGTGTGGATTGTGGTAAATCCTAAGAGACAAGGAGACATAAAATTCCTCAAGGATAATGATGGAGTCTAGAGGCATTCCAAGCTTGATTTGGTTTTGTGATCTTGGTGCCAGTTTTGGTGAGATCACGGTTTGGTGAGGGTGGAGGTGGTTTAACCTTTAGATTCCCTTAGTTGTTTTTGGATTGGTTTATCCATGAGATCCTACATTCATTCTTGGAGTATGGCACAGAGGTGACTGGCTGAAAGAAATATTTGGTTTAGTCATGTCTATGGTCGGGTGGTACGTGGAAGTCCCGAACTTAGTCGGATCTTGCCTATGTTTAATAAAAGCTAAGCTCTCTTACTTGTTTACGTGTTATTATGTGGCCTTAATAGTTGTTATCTCATCATTATTTACATGGTTTAATGTTGGTTATAAGCATGATTATATGTCTGGTTATGGCCATGGTTATTTCATGTATTTACTTGTAACTGAAAGGATAATGGATCCAAGACCTAATTGATGTCAGAACAGTTAAGGGAAGAGGGTGGTGATCCTTCTTGTCAAGTCTCATATGAGTTATTAGTCATTTATGCTATGTCTTGTATCTATTTCCTGTAGATTTCATTGATGCCAAGTGTTTGACAAAATGTCAGTCCCGGTTGGGGATGGCCATGCCTAGTCCCAGAGTCGGTTTTTGGCTTGAAATTCTTTTTTTCATGTAAATTATGGATTCTGAAAGCTACAAGGATTTCTAGGTAGTGACCTGGATTCTAGGCTTGAAAAGTGGCACAAATCCCAAAGTCACAAGCACAGGTCTGAGGAGAAAATTCCCCAGACGCATGCATGCCTTGTTGTGCAAGCGTCTGGAGCTTCCCAAACACACCTTTGTCTATACCAAGGGAGGGCCCAGGGGTTTAATGGTCTATAACTCAGTGGGACCCAGGGAGTGGTCATAGGGATGACTAAGAAGGCTTCTGGGAGTCCTGTAGCAAGTATAGAAGGTCTGCGTTGTGGGTTTTTTTCATTTCCACTTTCTTAATGGATACATAGGGGGTCAAATAATATCATAGTAACTTCTCATCACATGCTTACCTTGGTTGGTTGGTTTCTTGGGTAGATGTGGGAGGAGGGTCGTTACAGTATCATCTACCTCAATGACCTGCTCTTCCAGATTAGGGTTTGTTTAAGCTTAAATTTCAGCCTTGACTTATTCAACGGTCTAGTATGTGGCCTTATCCCTCCATATATCTTAGCTAAAGTAGGTTCTTTTTCAACTTTTTTATTTTCTCTGTCTCAGGCTCAGTAGCTTCAACCTTTGTTTTATTTGTTGGTTTTGTGGATTCATTCTTTACAGGAGAGGGCATAAGAGGAGGGGACAAGTTATTATTTTATCTAAGTCTCCCACTTTTTCTCATATAAACCTTTTCCAATTTAGGAACTAGAGGAGGAGTAGGTTCAATCATCGTATTCTTGTATGGCTTCTAGATTGGACAGATGAAGTCCCATGATCTAGGGTTTGGGGTTGTTCAAAATTTTTCTTGTTCCTTTTATTTCGGTCAACGAATTTAGATTTTGGTAAGACATGCTCCACAAACCCACCCCCCCCCCCCCAAAAAAAAAAAAAAAAAATAGAAAGTGATCCCACGTTCTATTGATTTTTTTAAACTAATTTTCAATTAACAATTTAATCAAGCCTTTTTGATAAATAAAATGGAATGAAGCATCTGGTTTTTCCCTGACTCTTGTAGACATTTGTTTAAGACTCATCAACAAAAAGAAAGGGGCATTCATCCTAGCCTATCCTGCAATGTGAGCAAGGAAGTGGAAATGATACATATTGACTCTATTGAAGCATCCTTCACAAGTGAAATACAATTGTGTAATCCTTAGGAGAAGGTGTCGTTCATCCTTCAACCAATCTCTCCATATCTCTAAACACGAGGGCCTATCCCTATATTCATCCTTTAGGAAAAAAGGCACATCAATTCTAGCCAAAATTTCACTTTTAAACCACCGTTCTCCATCAACAAGGAGGCCTATAACCTCGGCAACCACTTCCTTTGTGATAGGGAAAGAAATGCATCCAACAGTAACTTCGTGGCCATCAAATCCTTTAGCGAAAGCCCTAGCAGCCCAATCATGGTAACCTGCACACCGGAAGAAAAAATCATCCTATCCGGCCTCCTAGAAATGCTCTCAAACCTCTGGATATGCCTCGAGAAGGTCGGGTCATGTGGGTTCCCCGCTGTGCAATTTTCGTTCTTCCCCATAACTTACACCACCCCGAATACATGCAACGGAGATGGGAGTGGGATTTGATGATAGATTGTGGGATAACAAATGATTTACTTCGGTGAATAAAACATTGTAATAGGTTACCCCTGCACAATAAGGTTACTTCCACCGTCTATAACACATTAGATTAAATTGTGAAAATCAATCAATCACATAATAAAATAATTATTTACATCACTCATTTGCCATGACGATTACCCTTGGCGGCGGAAAATCCCTAGTGAAATCCTGAAACGACATGTCACCATTTGCTTAGTCAATGCTCGCTTGATCAACTGCCCACTCATTTGCCAACGTGTAGTCTATTGGTGCTTACATTTTTACATTAAAAAAATAAATAAATTTTACATTTGGCGCTAATACTCCAGCTGTTAGCATTTTATTTTAGAATTTTATGAAACTAGCATTGATACCCCAATTTCCAGTGATTTTATTTAACAAATTTAAAATAAGCGTTGATAATCTATCTGTTTATTCAACATTTTACAATTGGCACTAACAATCCCACTACCAGCGCCTTAAAAATTTTCGGATAATAAAAAATCACACTGTGGAACTTAAAACCATGAAGCAAAACTGAGATAATAGGATCCAACCTGAAGGTGGCTTCGACCACCTGCCTAGCACCACCCAATCACCTTGAAAATGTTAATAGACAAAATCAACTATTGTGGGCTCCCGTACGCGGGACAATGATCCACTTACAATCAATAGGCAACTTCAAAAAATGTAACAATGATGTCCCAATCAGAAACGCTAATTCCAAAAAGCCTACTGAAAAAATAATAATAACCCTTGTTGGAGAGCTTCAATAATGTAACCCTTACTACCAAGTTTTCTACTACAAAAATGTTATGAAATGACATGACCACTGATATCCTTATGTCTTTTGTCTCTTCATTCATAAATATCAGTCCCTGCAAATGATGTGTCACTAAATTGCAAAATCTTGATTGCAACCATACCTTAGTTGTCCAGAGAAGTAGTAATAATGATGAAGGCTTTATTGTTCGATACTTTGAATAAAAACTGATTTCACTTCTGTTGACTTGACTGTGTGGGATATTGAAGTCTTAACTGAATTCTCTATACATCAAACATGTAACGCTTGTGAAGTAGAAAATCATGAAGATGAAGAGTTAAACCCTTACTACCAATTGTTCAAATAATGTTCAGAAAGAGATTCCGTTTCAGTGCCTCTATAAAGTTGGACTCTTAATGTTGCGAAAGTAAAGTGCTTTATAATTGTGCAATGAATGAACCCAAATTGTTGATGATGATTTTGTTGTTGTACAAACACTTCAATAAAATACAATAGTTCTACTTCTGTGTACTATATTGCTTATAATCAACCAAGGCACACATCTTACCACTGCACATATAACTTCCTAATCACTTCATAATCAATAAAGTCCAAACTAATGTAGATGCAAGTGAAACCTTGTTACAACTCTTCTTATGCAAATATTTCCTTTATCTATTACACTTCCGTCTTTTATGAATTAAGATAACAAACAGAAAGACATTCTATCTTCAATGATATCTTTTGCTGCTTCTAGACCATTGTTTCCTCAACGTGATACATCATATGCCAGTATAAAATGTTTTTATGAATGATACAAAACACAAAACTTATTTCATACGACAGGTCTCAATATACTTTTCGTTAGTTCTTGTAAATATTTTACCATACAATGTGGTTTTGAAAGCAACAATATTTATATAATAAATAACTATATGATAATTCCAATATCAATTATGTGTAATAAAATAAAATCTAACACCATTTCCTAACTATCTTAAATTATTTTAACGTGCAATCTTACAAACCCCTGAACATACTTTAATATTTATGAAAAGGATTCTAGTGAGGCATGTGGATGATTTGGAAAACAACATTTTTCAATGTTTAAAAAAGCAGTAAAGAATGTGAACTCTGTGCATTCACAAATCAAAAGAATGGACATGTAAAGATAACCAGAAACCAAAATTCTTTTATAAACATAGTTCCTTCTAAGCATTGTGCGAATTCAAAGAGACTATGGGATTGAGAACATGGTCTGTAGAGTTGACCAAACTCTGCAAAGCTGTTTTTTATACATTAACACAGCCCCTAGTATATTTTTATTATAAAATTTTAAATATTAAATTATTATTTTTTTCTTATTCATATTTATTTATGTATTTGGATACTGGGTCAGGAGTAATACCTTTAAAAATGTTTTTCTTTAGTTAAGAGCTTGTCTTCTTTGACATAAAAAGACAAGTCAATAGTTCAAGACCTAGGGGCATCTAGCAAGAGTGAAAACCTGGGGTAATTATACAAAAGAATGTGAACTCTGTGCATTCACAAATCAAAAGAATGGACATGTAAAGATAACTAGACACCAAAATTATTTTATAAACATAGTTCCTTCTAAGCATTGTGCGAATTCAAAGAGACTGTGATTCAGAACATTTTCTGTAGAGTTGACCAAACTCTGCAAAGCTGTTTTTTATACATTAACACAACCCCTAGTATATTTTTATCATAAAATTTTAAATGTTAAATTATTATTTTTTTCTCATTCATATTTATTTATGTATTTGGATATTGGGTCAGGAGTAATGCTCTTAAAAATGTTTTTGCTTAGTTAAGAGCTTGTCTTCTTTGACATAAAAAGACAGGTTAATAGTTCAAGACCTAGTGGCATCTAGCAAGAGTGAAAGCCGCGGGTAATTATAGGTGGTGTGATTTTCCTTGACTAACAGTGATGAATCAACATGCATTAGTTTATAGCAGCCAGTGATGGTTGTCCCATGGTTCTCCCCACTCTTGATTTGATGATTGAGTTATTAATATATTTGGCACAAGTGAACACCTACCCCTTACAGATGACCAACCAAGTAATTTTAGATAGTATGATTTTCTTTCAATAATAATAATCGTTGCCCTCAATATCTACTTTACCATTAATTATGATAACAGTTCATGATAAATATTTTATAAATATGAACCGATAAATTTTTTAATTATTAAATCAATTCAGTAATAATAAATATAAATATTATAAGAAAATCTTTAAAAAATGCCATGAAAATGAGGTCAAACAATGCCGTTAAACCTATGGAATTGTTTCAGTGGATGTTTGTGTGGATGGTGGGGGGGGGAATTTGTTGGGGAGTGCGAGGGAAACGCCTTGCTTCTACCCACGGATGGTGGTGGGGAGATTTGTCGGGGCGGTGCAACGGAAACGATATGCTTCTACCTGCATGGCTGCCATAGATAGTATAGGTGGAGTGTCTAACCAGGCGTAGTTTAACCAGGTGGAGGAGTTGTATGGAAATTTAGGTTATATTTCGAGAAAATTTGATAAGGATTTTTGTAAATCCAAATTATAGTTCTCAAACTTCAAAATTTTAAGTTTCTAAACAATTTTGATGGTGCTGAATCCATTTCCACTATTTAATTCTGCATTAGACTAGCCACCAAACCTATTACATGTCCGCCTCCACCTCTGGCCAACTACAATTACATATCCGCGTCCACCTCTGCCGACTACGACTATGGGCAATCATCCTCTTCCCCCGGAAATGGAAGTGGATCCTCTTCCCTTGGAAATGGAAATGGAGGTGGAGGCCCTCTTGCTCCCTACCATTACATCTTCGACAGACATCCCCGCACGCCTGGAGCGTATCCTTACTATACCTATTGCGGTTACGCCTCCCCTCCACCGCTTGTTAGATTCAAACTCCTGATGTCGTTGCCGTTGATTTACTGGGTTCTGCTGAATTTTTTGCCTGAATTTCCGGCCAGGAGATCTCAGTACTACTCTTATTTCGGTTCTGGGTGCCATTAATGAGAACGGCGACCAGGGATCAACAAAATATTATCTACCATTTGTGTACAGTACGTAACCATTCACTTCTGTTTTTAGAAAATTGAAATAAATAGTAAAAGGAGAGTTATGTGCTTCTGTCAAAGCTGCCATTAGACTGGTTTTCTGGGTTGTATGTGTGTATTCCAAACTACATGATTTTCATAAATTTCATGGAAGCATGGCATCCAGGATGCTTCTTTTACATTATTATCACATAATATTAGTATTACTGGATAATACAAGGCTTCAATGGCCATTATATTGTGCTTACTTGTGGCTTCTGTAATTTTGTGTGATAGCATGTATTTTAATTTTTTAATTTTGTCTATGTTCACTTATTTATTACAATTGGGGTACATTACACGACATAGCAGGGTAGGAAATGGAATTTTTTTCTAAGCAAATTCATGTGCAAAATTTTAATTGTATTTTTGTTTGTTGGCTAAGTGGAATAGAAGATACATATTAAAAATTGATTTATTTTAGGTTACCCATGTTTATATGTGGGCCCGAACAGAGTTAAGAGAAAATAAATTTTATTTTGTATGTAATCTATCACAAATGGGAACTCGAATTAGAATATCTGGTATTAGAATTAGAAAATGACAAATTGTTGTGATATGGAACTTGAATAGGTGAATTGGAAAAATTGTTTGGTTTTTAATTTGAAGTGAATATTTGATTTCTTTATGGTCGATTCTGAATCTAAAATTTATCATAAAAGTGATTCACCTTTCTAAAAAGGAATAGGGAAGTTTGTAGCGTTATTTTGGTTGAATGGTTAAGAGAAATTTTTTTTCAATTATTAATAATGTTTTAAAATTTATTTTGTTTAAATTGTTAGTGGTAAAAGCATTTTTAATCAATCTGGAAAGATTTTATATATTAATATATTTATCTTTTATTTTATGAGAAATTAGTGATAAAGAGGCTGTTTATGTAAAGAAGACAGGGAAAGAGGAGATAAATAGGAGATATGGAAAGAAGAGTTATAAGTATAGCATCATGAATTGCTAGTAAGATTGTTTTTTACAGAGGGTTTAAATATTTTTCTTGTTTGAGAATTTGGGATAAGAATATATTAAATATATCATTGAAAAGTTTGTGAGACTAATTGTCATAATTTTTTTTTTTTTTTAAAAGTTAATGTCTCTTTACTTTTTTATATGTCTATTTATTTTTTGTTTTAAAAATTACTAATGATAATTTTTTTAATTTATTAATGTGAGAAGGCTAGAGAGGTCAATTTATTTTTCCCTCATATTTTAGGAATCAGTGATAAACAATACCTTCAATTTATTAAGTTCGTATGATATGGAGCAAAGGATTTTTTGAACACCGTGATGAATGGGTAAAGGCATTGTGTTTTTGCTTAGTAATTAGTTTCTTTCTCCTTGTTTGATAAATTAGTGACAAGAGTATCCTCAATATATTAATCTAGGAAGATATAGGAGGACAATGATAAATTGGTAAAATCATTGCTTTGGAGATATATAGGAGGACAATGAAAAATTAGTAAAACAATTGCTTTTAATTATGAGCTTCCCCTCTCAATCATTTGAGAAAGTGGGGATAAGAATACCCTAAATCCATGATAAGGGTATCAAGGATTTATTAATATGGGAATGTTTCAAAAGTTAAAGTCTCTCTCCTTCTTGCTTGAGAAAGTAGTCAAAAGGGTACCCTCAATCTACCAATGTAGGAAGATATGGAGGTAAGTGTCTTGTGGGTTCATGATGAATTGGTAAAGGCATTGCTTTTGTTTTGGAGGTTCAAATCTTTCTCCCTTTTGTTTGAAAAATCAATGATAAAGAGTTCTCTAAGGCTATCAATGTGGATTAATATATAGTGAAAGGTCTTGGGATGTACATAATACGACCGTTAAAAACTTGGGTAGGAGTGAACAATTAGTTACATTAATGATGTGAAATGTGGTTGTTTGAATCCAATCAAAATCGATGGAAATGTACGTAGATTTGTGTTTATAGGAACTCTATTACTATCAACCTCTTTATATAATTAATGGAGTATAGATTCTGTGATATTTGGATTCTAAGGAAACACAACATCAAGATCTTGAAATAGATTCTAGATTCGACCATCTTGGGGGCAGAAGTAAAATTGAGAGGGAAGGATCTTAAGTTTTAAAGGTTCTTTGAAATCTGCCCCATGTTACATATAAGAAAGTCTTGATGATCTTATAGACACCTATAAGAATTCCTTTATGGGTGAGATAAGCAATAGAAATTGAATTCCAAGGCATTTCCCCATATCAATATCCCATTATTAAAGAGTAGAAACCATTGCATACCAACTACAA
The DNA here is from genome assembly GCA_031772625.1 of Pinus tabuliformis. Taxonomy (NCBI): domain Eukaryota; kingdom Viridiplantae; phylum Streptophyta; class Pinopsida; order Pinales; family Pinaceae; genus Pinus; species Pinus tabuliformis. Next base: position 527,612,227 of record CM062814.1, on the reverse strand, counting down.
CTACAACCTTGCCCACTGTTTTTTTGAAGCAAGGTATATCTTTCCACCTTACTGTCATGCTACATAAAGGATTGGAGGGATAAATAAAGGTATCTCATATGATATTATGAGAATCATCCATGCATTGCATTTGTTTATAACATATCACAATAATGAAGATTATTGAAGTTAAAATAAGAGAATATTGATAAGAACTTTGTTAATATGGTTGTAACATGTCTTATTTATCTCAAATATGAACCCCAAACTTCACATCCATAACGACATGGAAAAGTAACTAGTTTGTGAAAGAGAAAGATCTTAACATAAATATCATAATAAGTTAATCAAGTTCTCAAATATTATGGCATCCAACATGTTGGAAATAATACTGAGAGGGGGGGGTGAATCAGTATTATCAGATCAGATAAAACTTTTCAATTTCATACTCAGAAACATATACGCGACTTCAGTTAAGTGAACCCGCGTGTACACGCGACTGTGTCTAATGAAACTAGCGTATATACAGAGATCTTATGATTCAGTTAATCTTATCTTCAGTAAATGCATCAGAACATTATTAAGCATATTAACAGTAAACAGGTGCAGTATAACAGAACAGATCATTACACAAATGCCACACACATGAACACCATGATATAAGGTGGAAACCCAATGTGGGTGAAAACCACCTGCTGCAATTTGTCTCTTTCTTCTTTAATGAGAACTTCTTTTACAATGTACTGGTGCAGTCCTTTACCAGCACGCAGGCTACAACCTGCAGAGGGCTACAACCCTCTTAGCTCTTGTACTAGCCGATCCATTTACTAGTACGTAGGTGCCTACCTACAGAATGCTTCTTTACTCGTTTTCCAGCTGCTAGTGGAAGGGAGCTACAACCCCCTGGCTCTTGTACTGGCTGATATGTTTACCAGTACGTAGGTGCCGGCCTACGATCTACCCGGGACCACGTTTCATACATTTTCATACTGGATCCATAAGACAATCATCATTGTAGTACAACCTGCATCATTAATCACTGAAACACCCAATTCTGAATCACTGTAACCCTGTCAACAATAACCAGACAATCATAGCAACAACCAGATCCAGCTCCATATTCAAATATCATACTTCACATTGTATACGCTACTTGGATGACCCCAACCTGCGTGTATACGCACTTTTACCAAAACCAACTCGCGTACAGATCTATAAATTCAACCTTAAAACTCTGGAGGTATATCAGACATCAAAACATACCCAGATCATAATAATAAACATGCGTCAGTAGATCTAGTCTATCCAGAGTCAAACCATATGAAGATAATCATTCCAAGCCTTGAGATCTCGTTCCATCATTCATCATCCTCCACATGGGTGAAACCTTGGTTCAGATCACCAACCCATAACCAGCACTTGGATCACACACTTTCTCAGATCTTCATCACTCACACTTGCACTCTTTGGCCTAGTGATCTTCTCCTTATATAGCCTTAGGCCTTGCTCAATACCAAGAGCCAAAACCATAGTAACACAATACCATCAACCTCAAAACTAGGGATCAACACGTCCGTCGAGATGCCATGGTCCAAAACCATAGGCACAACTTCCAAGGACTAACTGCCACTGACCAAAGGTACGTTTTCACATGTACGCGCTTTTACTGAAGCCAACCTGCGTGTACACGCTGATTCTCCTTGCTGAACCTGCGTATATCTCTTTCTTGTCCTGCTGTACTGAGATCTGTCCACTAGTTAAGTTGTCATCACCTGTACCAGTCTCTGAGCACCTGTACCAACCTCTGAGTGAGTTGCCATCAAGGACAACACTTGAATCATAATGCCAACAATCTCCCCCTTTGGACTTGATGGCAACCACCACACCAAGTCACTCTCCCCCTTTGACATCAAGGGCAAAGGGTGGACCAAGATATTCTCTTCCTTGGTATACCTTCTGCTGTCCATACTCCCCTGAGTACATGCTGAAATCTCCAAATGTGCTCCCCCTTTGTGTATGCCAAAGTGTACCAATCTATCCATCCTGCTCTTGCTGAATTGTGCTGTTCATGCTCCCCTTGACTGTAGGCAAGATCTGCAAAAGATGTTCTTCAAGAAGAACAAAGACTTATACATCATAGAAGACCTTCCTATCACCAAAAGACTCAACATACATTCATCATTCATCCCAGGCATAGTGGGGAAACCAACATAGGCCGTTACATGACCTTGACACCATAAAAAGAGATATCACAAGAGATACATGACATAGAGACGAAATATCTAGACCAAGACTTATGAAAGCCACCAACAGCATCATGATCTGTACCATAAGCATCAGCCTGCAATCCCATTCCTAAACAGTAAGATGTATCATTTAGCTTCATAGACTTTATCAACACCTTCTAACCATAATGCCAACAATGCATTATTCGAAGAATATTCTCCCCCTGAGTGTAAGCCAACCATGTCTGAACCATTTCCTGAGTCTGTTCTGCTCCCCCTGAGCCTGAGCCAACCATGACTGAACCTGGGTCTGTTCTGCTGCCCTTTCTTCATATACGCGACTTTTCAGCCTGTAACTCGCGTATATACGCGACTTGTCTTCATGAAACTTGCGTATGAGAATCAGAACACTGAAGTTCTATACCTTCAGCTCCTCCTGAGTCTGTTATGTCTGTGCTGTGTTGAGTATCCTGTGCTGTGCCACATCTTTCTGACTGAACTTCCTTCTTCTTCCATATCTTCACGCATGTTGATGATTTCTTCTTATCATGAGCTTTGTTCCTGCAATCTCTTGCTTTATGTCCAAACTTGTTACATGCATAGCATCTTACATGTTTCATATTCCTCTTGTAGCAATCAGCAGCTTTGTGGCCAAACATATTGCAAGAAAAGCAATATCCATTAAAGTATCTTGAATGTGATGATCTTTCTGCATGATGGTCTTGAAACCTTCTTCTTCTACATATGGCTGCAACATGTCCAAGATTATGACATACATAACATTCAACATTATTCAGTGGAGGAAATAATCGTCTATCACGTCCATAGTTAGGAGTAGAGAATCTTCCTTGAGGAATTTCTTTCCTTGGTTGTTCCTTTTTGGGCATTTCAGATTTCTCATTAGAGTTTCTTGCCTCACCTTGTGAACTAGATTCACCTTCAACATATTCATGAAAACCAAGACCAGTCTTGATAGCAGGAGATCTTTGACTACTAAGAATATCATCCAAGACTTTAGAGCTATCTTGAAATCGTAAAAGCTTATCCTTTTCTTCTAATTTGTTTTTCAAGATATTTACCTCAACTTGATGTTGTTCTTCTTTTTCAAGACATTGCTTCTTCAAGGTCTCTTCAACTTTCCTTCCTTCATCCAACTGATGCCTTAGTTTGAGGATCTCGTTTTCTTGCTCTTTATTCAGTGCTAGCAGCATTTCTCGAACTCTGGAGGCACATTCCAACTGTTCTTCTAATCTGATGATTTCTTCTTTGAGGGCATTCTCCCTTTTGCTAGGTAGATCTTGTTGATCTATGATTTGATCTGACGCTTCATTTGCTTGTCCATCTTCAATCTGAGGTGCTTCAGGATCTGAATACTTGCTTCCACACAACGACAGGTTGTCATTGTTCTTTTGAGCTGTCTTCTTCTTCTGACGTGCTTTCTTCCCCATTGTTCTACGAATCTCCTTCAAGCGATCAAGCTTCTCTGAAGGACCTGCTCTGATACCAATTGTTGGAAATAATACTGAGAGGGGGGGGTGAATCAGTATTATCAGATCAGATAAAACTTTTCAATTTCATACTCAGAAACATATACGCGACTTCAGTTAAGTGAACCCGCGTGTACACGCGACTGTGTCTAATGAAACTAGCGTATATACAGAGATCTTATGATTCAGTTAATCTTATCTTCAGTAAATGCATCAGAACATTATTAAGCATATTAACAGTAAACAGGTGCAGTATAACAGAACAGATCATCACACAAATGCCACACACATGAACACCATGATATAAGGTGGAAACCCAATGTGGGTGAAAACCACCTGCTGCAATTTGTCTCTTTCTTCTTTAATGAGAACTTCTTTTACAATGTACTGGTGCAGTCCTTTACCAGCACGCAGGCTACAACCTGCAGAGGGCTACAACCCTCTTAGCTCTTGTACTAGCCGATCCATTTACTAGTACGTAGGTGCCTACCTACAGAATGCTTCTTTACTCGTTTTCCAGCTGCTAGTGGAAGGGAGCTACAACCCCCTGGCTCTTGTACTGGCTGATATGTTTACCAGTACGTAGGTGCCGGCCTACGATCTACCCCGGGACCACGTTTCATACATTTTCATACTGGATCCATAAGACAATCATCATTGTAGTACAACCTGCATCATTAATCACTGAAACACCCAATTCTGAATCACTGTAACCCTGTCAACAATAACCAGACAATCATAGCAACAACCAGATCCAGCTCCATATTCAAATATCATACTTCACATTGTATACGCTACTTGGATGACCCAACCTGCGTGTATACGCACTTTTACCAAAACCAACTCGCGTACAGATCTATAAATTCAACCTTAAAACTCTGGAGGTATATCAGACATCAAAACATACCCAGATCATAATAATAAACATGCGTCAGTAGATCTAGTCTATCCAGAGTCAAACCATATGAAGATAATCATTCCAAGCCTTGAGATCTCGTTCCATCATTCATCATCCTCCACATGGGTGAAACCTTGGTTCAGATCACCAACCCATAACCAGCACTTGGATCACACACTTTCTCAGATCTTCATCACTCACACTTGCACTCTTTGGCCTAGTGATCTTCTCCTTATATAGCCTTAGGCCTTGCTCAATACCAAGAGCCAAAACCATAGTAACACAATACCATCAACCTCAAAACTAGGGATCAACACGTCCGTCGAGACGCCATGGTCCAAAACCATAGGCACAACTTCCAAGGACTAACTGCCACTGACCAAAGGTACGTTTTCACATGTACGCGCTTTTACTGAAGCCAACCTGCGTGTACACGCTGATTCTCCTTGCTGAACCTGCGTATATCTCTTTCTTGTCCTGCTGTACTGAGATCTGTCCACTAGTTAAGTTGTCATCACCTGTACCAGTCTCTGAGCACCTGTACCAACCTCTGAGTGAGTTGCCATCAAGGACAACACTTGAATCATAATGCCAACACAACACATTCAAAAAAGAGGCATCCACAATTAATATGAATTATAGAGGATCATGGGTATTAGTGTTATCATCTTGTCCATCTTTAGACATGGCATTTTTCTTCTTCTTTTTTCTTCCTTCTTTTGTGTATCTTTGATTATCTTGTCTATGCTCAAGCCCTCCCTTGGGTGGAAATCCCTGAGGTTCTTGAAACACTTCATGGTAGGTTTCAACCAATTGTTGTAATTGTTAGTTCTACTTGTCTGTACATCCTTCCAAGAATGCCTTCATCTCTAGCTTGTTTCCTTCTCCTTTTTGTTTTCCTTCTCTTAAAAAACAATGAGACAAACATTTTCATGATACCCATGATTATTCTAGCTTAATGATCAATGACTACAAAGAGTTTGTCTTCATCCGTGTGTGCATTTATTTCATATTCCTTTCCATCCTTGACTAGCCTATACTTATTTTCTCTCGTCTTGAATATGGAAACAAAAGTCGGAAGTCCTCCTTGGGATTATTATTCATTCTTCACCTTTCAAAAGGTTATTTTGTACCAAGTTGGTTGTTGCTAGAGAATTATCCTCGATTAAGAAGATTATGAAGAGTTTTAAATTATGTTGGATCATTATGGAAGAAGTTGTATTAGTATTTTTTTAGATTATTCTTAGAGAAAATATGTTAAGTTAACCTTGAATCGATAAAATAATCATATTTGTTAAGTCAACAATGATGGTTTTGGGAACATGGTTTTGGTGATCCATGATATTGAACCTATAGATTACATGTAATGAAGCCTTTAAAAGGCTTGAGGATACTTCATTATGATGTCCCAAGAAGTGAGTAGTGAAGGGTCACTTGGTTGGCTTGACCAGGTTTGGTTAAGGGAATAATAGATCTATTGCCTAGTTTTTCTCGTAAGGGTTTTACAAGATAAATCACATATGATTTATGTGTGTGTGTTGCTATGATTTGTTATAATTATCTTTCTCTTACGTTATGTATCAAAGCAATATTTTGGCTTTATGGGGACACTTTTATTGTGAAGGGTTTGGCTTGTGTTAGGCCTATGACAAGGTGTTTATAGGAAGATTACAACAATAAAGGGCATATTGTGGCAATTTCATGTGAGAGTGGTTAATTGTGGTATTGATTTCATGGATTACATCTAATGAACCCTTTAAAAGACATGAGGATGCTCTATTGTAACGTGCTACAAAGCGAGTGGTAAAGGCTCATTTTTCATTAGAAAAATTTTAAGGTCTAAAATGAGCCTCCTAAGGAATATTATAAAATAACAGTCGAAATAATAAAATTAGATTAGATTACTTCATCATGTTTTGGATGGAAAAAAGAAAAAACTACTTTTTCAATTTGTATTTTCAACTTATCTCCAGATGGTTTTACTCAAATTTTGAAGGAGAGCACTCGTTGGATGTATAATTTAATTTTGCATCTAAGGAGTACCCATGTTACAAAATTTCGATGGACCCTACTACAAGAAAAACGTGAAATACATGAAAAAATATGACTGCAATAATGTTTTTCATGTATTTTACATTTTTGTTGTTGTAGGGTCCATCAAAAGTTTGTAACATGGGTACTCCTTGGACATAAAATTAAATTCTATATCCAACGAATACTCTCGCTCAAAATTTGAGTAAAATCATATAGAGATAAGTTGAAAATAAGAGTTGAAGAAGCTGTTTTTTTTATATTTTTATCTTTTTCCCTTTTTACTTCAAAAATGGTGAATCATCCCCTATGTTTGACACCACCATATTGAATCTTATTGGTTCTTATAAAGTTAATTTTTGTTGTACATTTTGTTTTGAGGCTCATTTTTTACCTCAAAATTTCTCTAATGTCAGGTTTAGTCAAAGTAATAATAGATCTATTATTTTGTTTTTCCTGTAAAGGTTCCCTCACCCTCGTTGAGTGCATGGCCTATTATGCTTGACCTGATTATTTGAGGTTGATGACACATTGCCTTTATGAAGATTCAATGTCAATTTTCTAACCATGTTATCAACTTACAATAGACTAATCCTTTTATTCTATTGAATCAACAAATTCATAATGTCGACAAGCTACTTTATATAATAGTTCTCTAATTCGTTGATCTTAGTGGTGGCTCACAAAAGTGTCTTCTTATTAAAATGAATTAGAGCTTTGCAACCTCTCAAAATTATTTTGGATTCATTGATATCCATTTTATCCATGTTGGGATGATTTTCTATCCAATAGAAATGATCTCAATCCCTAATGAGGAAAACCTTTTGATTGGAACTTTTAAAGAGAATCCTTTTTGGATAAGAGTAGGAAAGAACTTGAAATAGGGTTATGAACTACAAACTTATATACTTCTATGAAATTTCATTAAAATATTTAGCCTAAGGATACAAAATACAAAATAAAGGATGGGAAAAACATAAGGGCTAAAAGTTACAAAGATCCCACAAATAAAAATAAGTGACTTAGAGAAGGGAATGAGTTAGTCTAATATGACTAGACTCCACCTAAAATTTATCAAACCAATCGAGTTATGTGCCTACCCCAAAAGGAAAGGTTCCACGTTTGTTTAAGGAAATGAAGAGCAAAGAATCATCAAATTGAGAAATGCATTATATAAGCTGGTGTTGATTCCCAGAAGCTAGAAAATTTCCTTAGACTAAATCTTTAGAGATGTAGTTAAGCCCTGAACTTGCATAGATAATGTTGATGGGATTTCAAAAGAGAATTAATAGGGATACCAAGATTGTTATCCCCACCAAAAAAAGGATGTTTTGTTGTCCAATTCTAGAACGCCAACACATTCCATTATCCCATTAATGAAACACATAATATAATGGGATCCTTTAATAACCACAACCAAAATTAATGAACACATGCTTAAGGTACTACAAAGGATCCTTCAATCTCTGAAACTAATGCAAATGAAATCATGAACTATATGCTCACTCGTGAGAGGATTAATGTGATGTGAAACTATTGATTCAGACTTAGAGCTATGGAATATAGCATGTAGTGCTACCCCCATTTTTCAATAATATTTCAATCTCAAGTTCTTGTCTCCCACATTGTTGAGGTGTATTTTGACATGAAAATAGGAGGAATGTGGAAAGAAATTGGAATCCTTTTTAATCCCAGTGATAAAAAATTTCAAGTTCTCATCCTCCAACATCACAAAACACATGGGTTTCAAGACATCCATGGAATATCCAACAATTTGAAACAAACGACCCTTTCCTCCTTTGCAAACAGTATCCCTTACATGATGAGTAAGTTTTTTCTTAGTTATAGTAATTTGTCATAGCTCTGATGCAAAAGTGGAACTATTTTTCTCCCAATATCTAGAGTTACTCCCCTCACTTTTTTCACCCTCGCATATTTAAATAAAAATTAAAATGTATATAGTTAATAATTTAAAAGCAATGTTAGGAGTGTGAGGGATCTTTTCCACAAGGAGGAAATATCTTCCTAGAAAATTTAAAATGTATATAGTTAATAATTTAAAAGCAATGTTAGGAGTGTGAGGGATCTTTTCCACAGGGAGGAAATATCTTGCTTTGTTTGGAAAGACTTTGAATTGACACCAATGTTCCAAGGTTTCGGTAATTGATCTGTCTACGAGAAGGCTGGGATTGGTGGGTCTCGACCCAGAAATAAGGCGTACGATTTGAGGGGGGTTCGCAAATAGAAAGAGAGAAGAGAGGGAGAGTCTTCGGGTTCTGACTATCCTGCTGCCGAGTATCACTCACGTAATGGGATTTGAGTTTGGAGGTGTTGGATGGCTAAAGAGAGATCAGAATTCACTCGTGTCAAGATCGAAGAATGTGTAATCCTACGTGGTTCTCTTGTTTCGTCGTATTTGATTTGTGGAGTGTCGAATCACTGAAACCTTTATGATGTAAATTTTCCTATATATGATAGCGGTGTTCAATCATAAGGGTATTTTTAGTTAGTAAGTATTGTCACTAAACTTGACTTGATTCAACTAGACCCTCATCCATAGTCGCCACATTGGTGTAGACCAGGGGATTCGTCGACCCAACCAGGAGCAGCAGGATGTTGAGATATGAAATGGAAGGTTGAGAAAACTACTAGCATATTTCGTAGTCGTCTATTACCAAAATATGTTTTGAAGATCTTGGATTTTATTTTCCAGCTTCGTTGTGGTTCTCATTTATAGATGTTCTCATCATGTTAGAGTAAAAACAGATGGAAAAGCGGTTCTTACTCACTTTTTTCACAGAGAGACATGGTTGCAATTCCTTATATATGTAATTACGCTCTTTATTGATGTTCAATAAGTATTAGTTAATCCTGTTAATGCTAAGTGCTTAATCATTGATAGTTGGAATACGTATCATTAGACCAGGATATGGTAATTACATTTGTAAAATTTATATTTTTTTAAAATATATATAAAATTTGTATCGTTAATATTTTTAAAATATGTGTTACAATTTTTATTAGTTTTTGTTAATGAAATTGGTAAAGTTTATAGCCATTTATAATATAGAAAATCAAGTATGGGGTATTATAGATGCATGAGACGATAGTAGATAGATATAAATAGAAGTAGGTGTATGTACATGGGAAAGAGAGGATAGCGTATAAGGATACTAACCATCTTAGTTTAATCCCAACACATCATGCCTATCCATCACTTGATTCTGCACTATTATTATTCCAATGATTCAAGAATCACACATTAAATTACGCAAATGGAAGTAATATGGTTCAAATTTTGGTATATTATGGATTAAGAAGGTAGAATGAAGCTTAGAAGTTAAAATGGCAATGTAGTAAATATTGACTATTTAAATGGATGTTAGTAGTTGCAACCAACTATAAAGGTAGGCCAAAGAGGAAAGGGATTGTAGTTTCTATTGATAATATAATGTTTCATCTAACTTTATACTTTCTATGTGGAAAAAGTGAAGGAATTGGTTTGCAAGGCTAATTTTAAGGGTGGTTCCTAATTTGTTGATTTAGGATTAAATTGCAAAGACTCAACTATGGTTAGCCCAAGACTGCTTGAATCCTACCATGTTTAACTGGGTCGAGGTCGTGTCTCTCAATATAAAGAGACAACTGACCAAGTGCCATCGGGGTGAGGCGAAACAGTTTGGCTACGGTTCAATCTTGATACCGCTCATGCTGGAACGAGTACCAATCCTCCAGAGACAGGATGTGACAGTGGGATGGCCAGGACCACAACAGACACAGATTACTCGTTGGGCTCTCGTGATGCCACGAGGAGGCGGTGGCCAGCCTGTATCATGGGGTCCAGAATTTGTTGAATGGATGAACCGTCAACAAGTCATAGTTGAGGATTGGCCGTACGCTGGGATGGACTTCAGGGGCGATCCAGACATGTTGCTTTCTCCTGGTGAACAGTGGGACGAGAGAGGTAAAATACTCAGTTTGAATGACAAACTTTTTGTAATTTTTTTTTGTTTTTGGATTTTAAATATACATGCCCTAATTATTATGTTCAATTCTTTGCAGATGTTGGACCTGAGAGACCAGTAGGTCTCGCTCCTACTGCCCGGAGGGCTGACAGAGAGATTGGCTTACCACCTCTCTCGTCCCACTGTTAGGGACGGAGAGGGCTGACGAAGAGGGCTTGATTGAGGGGATCCCAGACTACAAAGGATTCAAGGAGATTCGCAAGCAGTACCAGCGACACACCGCGGATGGCTGACGGAGAGGGCTTGATTGAGGGGATCCCAGACTACAAAGGATTCAAGGAGATTCACAAGCAGTACCAGCGACACACCGCGGATGTGTCGAACAGGATGCACCAGCTACTTCAACGCGTAGTTTGAACAATAGTCTGTTATAGAGAGAATAATGCATAGTAGACTTCTAGGTTTCTTTTCTGCAGATTTTTGAGAGACATGTGTCTCACAATGTAACTGAAAACACATATTTTTTGAACATATATTATATATATATTGAGCGCCATTGTAAGCAACACATGATATAGATCTATCTATGTTTTATTGTATCTGCTTATTATGTCTGAATGCATGTTTATGATTTATAATTTGCGCAATTGTCTATCTAATACATAATTCACTAATGCATCAGTCAATATATCTGCATAAAAGACAAAAGACACAATAAGCGAGAAATCGCTTTACACACCAAACCAAAAAAGGTACATCAACGCATGGGTTCATTTTTACACAAGCTCGAACCATGGAGAACTATGCTTGGATTCAGTTTCATGTTTACACAAGCTTGAAATGAAAAACTATGCTTGAATAAGGTTCGCATGCCCCCAACATAATGATCCAATCGAGGTACATGCCCCCCAAGCTTCATTGCATTCAACTGGGTGGATGGAATGAAGGTTCACTCTCGAGATTCAGGAAAGACTCGACTGGGATTTTACGAGATCTTAATCAAAGACTCGATTTGGAAAAGGGAGTTGTTTCATTTCTTAACGAGGTTGACATAGTGAAAGAACTATCCTCAAGACATTTGTTTCATTTTTTAACGAGGTCGACACAAGACTAGGAATTCTCCTCAGACCTCTTGTTTCATTTTTAAACGAGGTTGACACAAGATCGAGAACTCTCCTCAAGACTCCTTGATTCATTTTTTAACGAGCTTGACACAAGACAAGGAACTATGCTCCATGGTGCTCGTTTCATTTTTTTAATGAGGTCGACAAAAGAGCAAGAACTATCCTCATGACACCTTTTCATGAACCATATGAAAACATGGTTCCCAAGAGGTCTTCACTAAACGGAAGAACCATGCTCTGGGAGGAATACATGTCGTTTGGTACCATATACAGATCAGGTTCCAATGCCCCCAATATATAATGTACTATACCATCCGTTTGATCATCAATGGATGTGGAGACGGAATGGGTAGCCACATAATTAACCTATGGCGTAGAAGGTACTACTTCCAAACAGGAGCCGATAGGGGATGATGGTTGGAGGTGATCGACGAATGATAGTTGATCAATAATCACAATTCTTCCTTCGTGCGGAAAGCAAACCACATGGAAGAGGGAAGAAACAAGAGCTCCCATGACATACACATAGTCACGTCCAAGGAGAAGATCAAAATCTAACGGACCTTGGACTACCATCACATCTACATAGACGGTCTTTCCTCCCAAGGTAATAGGGAATTTCGGAAGGATCCCTAAAGGTTGATTGATTCCTCTGTTGAAGGCCATCAGATTCTGGGTGATAGGCACAAGCTGTGGGGAACCCAAAGCTTGCCAAGTAGTAGAATACATGATGCTAACGGATGCTTCTTCATCGAGTATAGTGTTCGGGTACCACCATATTATAGGCGTGTACTGTGATCTGGAAAGGCACATGAGACGGGAGGCGGAAAGCAGTCAATGGAACCCAATCGAAGGAGACAACAGAACTACTTGGTGGGGGTATCATATGATTGCCCCCATGTTGTACAGGAATAAGAGGAGGACTCTCCTGAACAACGGGAGGGTCACTCTTCGGTTCATGAGAATCTGAGGAAACGAGAAGAACATGGGAAGTATGATCATGTAGCTCTTCTGGAAAAGAGAGAGGAACTGAAGGCGGAGCCAAGTCGACACTCTTTTTAACCAATGGTTGGTCAGGAACAGTCATGAGAGAGTCTTGCTCAGAGAGAGTAGGACAAGCAAGAGATGAATCCAAGTCAATCTCTTTGTCAACCAAGAGAGGGTCAGAAGAAAGCCTCTGATAACCAACTGTAAGTTAGGGTTGAGGAGCTGTAAGATTTTCCAAAACGTGTGGAAGCTTTATCCATGAGCGGACAAAGGTGAAGAAGATGTTTGCCTTCACATAACCTATAGGGGAATCTAAAATTCCCTTCTTCTTACCACTGCTAGTTGAGGGTGTAACATCGACATGATCTTCAGAGGGCGATGAGGATTGACGAGTCAGATCTTGAGACCATACTTCTAAGATCCTAGGAATACTAGGACAATCATGAAGAAAATGGTCACCCTTGCACAACTTACAAGGAAATTTAACCTTCCGTGGAGGATCAGAAGGTTTTTCTACCGGAGGTGTACTCAGAGCAATAGTTGCACGGGTGGCCTCTCACTTATCTAACTTCTTCTTCTTCGTCTTCCTCTTCTTCTTCTTAGCCTCCTGGTTACTGGATTTAGAACTTTCACCAGGCGAAGTAGAAGGGGAGGGTGAAGAAATAGGGGAAGAAGGCGAAGGGTCAACCCTAGAATCATCTTGTCATGATTCAAATGAAGGAGACGGCAGAATAGGAGTCGGGACGCTCGGGACCACCGAGGTTGAAAACAACCAAACGGGTAAACCAATGGTTAACCCAGGCAAGGACAACGTTGCCATATAAGGAGCACCAACATTTCCAAAAGAAGGAAAAGGACCAGGATTCCCATCCAAGGGGAGACCTTGACTGGTAGACTCTGGAAATGTTTCCATTGGAATCGACCTTGAAAGGAATGCTAACTTTAACCAGGAATATTTCGTGGGCAATTAATTTTACGACATCGAAACAAAACTATGCCTTTTCATATTTTAAGAGTCGAGAAAAGGACGAAATGTGACTCTATCTCTTTGGAGATGTAATGAGCCTGAAAAGACAAGTGATCAGATGATCCTTTTTCTTATGAAGAGTCGAAAAGGAACGAAAGTGACTGCTTTGGAAACTCTAGACAAGAGGGTTTACCAGAAAAATCGTAAAACTGCAACATACACCTTGGTGATAAATGAAAGAGAAATTACCAAGGACTTTCCATACAGCAGTCAATCTTCCCAAATGCTATGTTTGGTGCGTTACAATCTGTAAGGTGGCAAACTCGGCTTCCTAGGGATAAAAGGATTTCAACCTAATGGGGTCTCCCACCATATACTTGACGGTACAGGGAGCACAAGTCTGTACTAGCACTTATCGAATCACAGAGGAGGAATCACCCAACCTTAGTGAAAACAATAGCCACTAGGTTTAACGATGCTGGAACACATCTCTAGCCTAGACCTCTAGATATGAGCGTTAAGTTCCAATGTGTTTTTAGGTTCACTCAATAGATTTTAACAATTAATCTTGAATTAAGTCTCGATTTCAAGGCCTTACCGAATGTATTTCAACAATCTCTAATATGCAACTACAATGAGAAAAAAACCATTCCTTTCGATGAACCACTACCTAAAGGAGGGTAAGGAGTTCATTTCCAAGCAAACAAAGACGATAACAAGCAAATACAAGAAAAGCAGTGCAAGCAAGTAATCCAATCAATAGGAAACACAATGCATACTTATCTCGCAACTACTATGACGGAAAATGAAAGATTTGAACTTTGCCTTTCAATTCTTAATCATGAAGAATCTACTAATGCAAACATGCTTTCATTTTCGTATGCTATATGAGTGCAATGTTTTTTATTTTTGGAATTAATAACAAACAAGCAAATGCAAGCCTGACTGATCAAAACAAATGTAATATATGTTTCAATAGTGAATGGAAATCAAATCAACACAACAAACTAGTTTGATGACCAATCACTACGGATCAACCAGGAAGATGGGCAAGTAGCAAGAGAACAGCTTCAAACAAGTCAACAAGACTGTTGTGGATATAGTTCAGAAACTTGAAAGGACAAGCAACCAAACCTAGCGAATTCTTGACAGAACCCTAAAAGACCTAGGTCACACAGTCCAAAAAACCAAATTTCATACAAATGGAACCAAGAAGGACATGCCTTAGTAAACACAATCAAAACAAGCTTAACCAGGTGAGAGAAACAGCAAAGGACAAGCTACACTGGTCTATTCAGGAGGTAGGGTTGTAAAGTTAACCCTACAGGAATCGTCGTAGGCGCAACACTGACAACATGAGACGATCGCTAATCGTCGCAAGCACAACACGGGCAACTGAGCGACGTCGTCGCAAGGGTACACCTGTTCTCAGCGATGGTCTGATTTCAGGAATCGTCGCAGCTGTATGACGGGATATCTGCGACGTACAGCGAGGGTAAAGAGAACAGGAGTGATTCGTCACAGCTGTTAGGAATTAAACAACGACGATCTCAATAAAGAGGGAAAACAAGGCAAAACCAACAGAAAGACACCAGGCTTATCACTCAGATAGTGAGGTGGACTACCAGATCTACTCAAGTGATCCAAATCACTGATGGTTCAGTCCCAAAACAAAGAGACACTATGTAATTCAATTGAAAACAACAAGAGAAAAATCAAGAGACAAACACAAGAGGATCCCCAGCGGAGTCGCCAACTTGTGATGCAGGTATGTTCCCTCTGCGGACAGAGACAACCCCTCTAGCCCTAGAGTGGGTCTAGTCATAGCAAGACAAAGACAATAGCTAATTCCTTAAATAGTTATCGTTGAAGAGGCCTACCTTATACCGGTGTTTGATGAAGTCTTCGTCACATCGCTTCAGCTATCGCTTTCTTCTCCTTAATGAATGATTCACCTAAAACAACATATGAAAACGACAAAACACATAATAGAGCACAACAACGAACTATCTACTTATAGAGTCAAGGAACCATAAGCTATCAACATACATTTCATACATGATATAGGAAATAACCATTGATTGTATTAATATAAACAACAATAAAGCTTACAACCACGCCTTGACGTCGCAAGCTTCCTTGAAGGGTCCGATCAATATGTCTCCATAAGCATTCACTCTCAAAGGTCTCCCAGAAAGATTGATGACTCTCTCTCTCACCCAAAAGCACAAGTATGAAACTAAGGCAATCACAACAAGGCTTCCTTCTTACAAAACCATTTCACACTATCAATCCACAACATGAAAGGCTATTCTCATACCTCACAAGCTATTGCTAGGCTATCAGCAATCCAAACTGTAAGCTATCAATCCAACAAACCAAGAACTAGCTAACTAAGAACTAGTTAACTTGCTAACCATCCCGAACTAGCTGATCATAGTCATGGAGGATGCTTTTATAAGAGGAGAAGCCTCCATAAATGAGGGGAGAGGAAGCTTATCTTCATGGGAGGTTACTCAAAAGGCGGAACCACCATCTCAAATAAGGAGAGGCAAACTTCTTTGACCCAACAACTAGCTCCAGAACCACCCAGAAGCATTCTGTTTGAACTAATTCGCCATATCTGGGTCATCGCGGGTCAAACACTAAGACTCAGAGATGACATCGCGAGGCATTAGTGCATTCAGGGCTATCGTCACAGGTAGGATACTGATGACCTGCGATGATCCCTAAAATCCAACCGTCGCTGAGAACAGATGTACTCTTGCGACGGTGTCGCGAGGTTCTTGTTCACTCTGGGCCATCGTCGCAGGTAGGATACTGATGTCCTGTGATGATCTTGAAACATAGGTAAAAAGGGTCAACTTCAGGATTAATGATCATGATTAATCTTCTTGAGTGATATGGAAGATGTGGACACATATTTTGATGTATGACACAGAGCAGATGCCATTCAGGGACCAACTCTACCTGGGATCAGGGGATGCGCGGTCGATAACAAAATACTGTGTAACAGCTCCCCTCCACTAGTTTTGTGCTTTACCACTCTACTACATCGTTATTTATTAGCCTTAATGTTCTCCACACATAGTTAGGTTTAACATGTTGATGTTTGGGGGTTAGGAGGGAGCCAGCCCATAGGCCAACCCCCTCTATGTGAACGCACATAATTAACAACAAAGGTTATGGTTACGGCTATTTCAAATGGCCAACATTAAACCGTGACATCTATAATTGTGACATGTGACCTCCTCCAACCAAACATCTAGCTAACGGTTTGCATTAACTGTGTTTAGGCTAGATTAATGTTAATTAATCCACAGTTAATCCTTAATTAAAACTGGAGTTTAATTTGCCGGATTTTTGGCAGACTCTGCTATTTTCGAAACTTCCCCCAAAATTAGCAGCCTTAACTGAAATTTCTCGAGTTTTAGAGGAGCTTTTCTAGGGAAAGTCAGTTTGAGTCATAGCTGGAGCATTTTCGACCAATGAGGATTAGAAAAAGGTGTTCTTAGATTATTTCAACATTCTAAACACAATGGAACAAGTTTCAAAGGCAATGAAGAACTTCTGTACATGATTTTTCCACGTTGAAGTTTAAGGAAGACCAGGGTGTTAAGAAATTTACTACATAACATAAATAATTACTGAGAGGAATAAATATAAAAATAACCAGCAACAACCATAAACACATAAACACACATGTTTATCCAGGAAAACCCCAAATCCGGGGAAAAACCCAACCATAATGAAATTCCATTATCCTTGGCCAAAACCCTGGCCAATCCAACCAAGTGAGCCTTCACCGCTCACCTCCAGGTCTTGCATTACAATGAAGTCATTCCCGTCTTTTATAAGCTCCATTAC